>CM034148.1:274817559-274979653 GCA_019776745.2 Taxus chinensis
TCAGGGGGCTAACACATCATATAATTAAATCAAGATTTAATACTTGTAAAATAACACATTTTCAAAGGGAACCAAGTTTCCACTACACTAGAAGTTCACAAAAATCAATTTAATTTGACATTCTTAGTTACCCGGGTTTAGAAAAAATGCCACTAAGCATGCACAACAATTCAAACAACTTATTATTTTAATTCTAGCAGTTCAAATGAACATAGTAATGTAATATTTCTTCATACGCATTTCTTTTTCAATTTTCAAACAAGTTTGTTTTCTAGATTTTAAAGTGTGCTAGGTTTACAGTTCATGTCTCGAGTTTTCTAGTGTGTCCAAGGGTCCAGGATTTGAACCCACGGCTTTGATACCAAGTGTAAATGCCCATTAAAATCTCCCACTTGAGACCCATGAACAACCTAGATTTAGTTACAAAATTATGGAATAATTTTTTTTTAAAGTGTTAACAACCAAAGTCTCTAGGGAAATTAAATTCAACTGATAACTTTTCCCTTTATAATAATTAATAATTCCACACCTATCTCAAATCTCATTAGGGATTAATTTAATCACTGATTATATTGACATTTTAGCTAAATATTCCTTGATTAAAATTTTAGGGTTAAGGGACCAAAAAATTTAAATACCAAAGGTATTTAATTCCACAAGATCTAAGACAAGAACAAGGTTTAATTATATTGGGGGAAAAGAATACATATTTAAAATCATCAAAGTAAATTCTTACTTACGAACTCCCAGAACTCGGTTAAAGCTTCAATTTAATTTTTCTCATTATTAACGTAATAAAACTTGCTGAAAACATTCCCATTAGATAGGGAATTTCCTCACCATTCCGATGATATAAAGAAGTCCTCCTAAGTCGTCATATTTCTTAAGTTATGGAAAAAAGGAACTTAGGGTGAAAATTTTCCCAAGAGCAGGCCTGGGGAGGAAAATTTTCCCTAACTGGGGCTTGCGAACTTCGGAGATAAAATTCACCCAGACGAGAAACATTGATAGGTGGAGCAGGGAAGAAAACTTTTCCCAGATGTGGGTTGGCAGAGTGGGGAAGGCATTTAGCACTTTTTCCCTTTTGGGACAAAGTGAATTTTACATGCGCACCTCTGCCGACGCCCAAAGAGTCCACATGGAAGCTCCTTATTGGTTGCAAGTCAGCGGGTCAATGGGAAACATTTAGAAAATTTGACTATTCACAAGGAACAGTAAAAAGGTCAAGAGGAACCGGTGCCTCCGCCGACGCGAGCAGATGCCATGTGTTAGCCAACTGTTGGCTGTAGTTTGGCAGTTTGACAGGGTTAATTTGGAAATTCTCCCAAAACTTTTCTAAGGCATTAAGGATTGAGAGGATCCAATCCTCTGCTGATTGCTCGTGAAGAAACCTGGAAGCACCTAACTAGCTGAGGGCCGGTGGGGCTCCAGGGAAAACCTACAAAGTTTTCCAAATTTATTTTTGAAAGTGCTTAAGGTTAAAATCGATTCAAGCCTCCACTGACACCCAACGAAGCCACATGTCGATCAATGATTGGCTGCGGGACGTTGAGGCCACGGAGGAAAAAATTCCAAATTAACTTTTTGGACATAGATTATTTTTGACAAAATGAAGGCTTGCGGCTTAGTAGTGCGGTGGAAAACTTCATTACTCTGTAATTTTTGGGTAAAAAGCAAAAAAAGAAAGTTTTAGCCCATGGGTCCACCAAATAATATTTTATTCAATCAAATTTGATAGCTAGATTACTTTTTGAAGCCAAATGAAATAAAAACTTCATAAGGCCATAACGTTTGATTGGGAACTCAGTTTTTGGCAAATGAGGGCTTTATAGAAAGCTCTCAACATCCTCTTTGCACATATATATTAAGAATTTAATTTTGATAAAGTTTAAAGGGTTAATTTTGAGAAAAAATATTTTTGTCACTTAAAAAGTGAACTGGTATTTCTAACTTACCAATTATTTGTTCAAATACGCCTTTAATTCTTTCTCAACATGCCAAACAGATGGAGGATTTCACTTGGAAGAATTTAGGATATATTTCAAGGATTAAATTGTTTGATTGAAGATCAATTCAAATATCCCCAATTTAACGGTAGAAACAAATGAGAAATTGTTTGGGCTCGATTTTGAAAGGTTCTATGAAAAATTCTTAATAATTATGGTTTGTTTGGGATCATTTTGATCTTTCTTAGCTTATATTAATGTTTCAAATGTATTTCCTAGTCCGCAGGGTTGTCCTATACATTTTTTGATAATTAGTTGCTAGTTTAAAAATCATGTAACAGAGCTCTACAGCTTCCAACTCGAATTGATTCATTACATTTACCAAACTTTAAAATATGATTTCATTCTAATCAAATATTACAATGTTCTATTTCCTTCAATCAAAATGAAGAAACAAGAAAGAAATTTCTTTTTGCTTTCCAAAAAATGCACTTTTCAAAACACAGAGGATACAATAATTCTGAACGCATTTTCCACATTCGAACAAAGAGTTGTACAACATTTTCAAAGAAGATTTCAAAGAATAATAACTTCATTTTATAAGGTAAAACAACATCTATTCAATTGAAAATATTTCTTTTACAACTTCTTTTTTTATCAAATACAACATTACAATCACAACTCCTTCTCATTACATTCCTTTTTACAAACAAAATACCAATTATATTTCTTTCACATTCAAAGGGGATTTTATTTCCAAAACATAGTAACTCTTTAGAAAAAAATGTATATTAAATTGTCATCCACATCAAGTGGGGAAATGATTTACAAAAGAAGTTTCACAAGGGACTATCAGAACTCTTTCTTCTTCCTCAATTACAATATACAGAATACAAATTCCTTCCACATTTATTCAAAAACATAAAACAGATTATATATCTTTCACATTTCAAATTGTAATTTTCTTAACCAATACAACACATCTTTACATCACAAATAATGTATAAGGTCATCCACTTCAAATTGGGAAGGGGTTACAAAAATAAACATCTCAACAAGGACTGGAAAACTTATCTTTCTCCTCTTCTCCAGAACAACAACATGAATATCCTCCATTTTCTTTATTTCAATTTGATCACAACAGAATAGGAGGAAAGGAAATTCTCTCAACCCAACCAAGACATCTAGTGAAATTATAATCCATCCTTCTTCATTGGCCCCCGAGCCCCAACCACAATGCAATAAAAGATTTTTTCCAATACATGCCAACAATAGGCTTCCACAACAAAAAGACATATTTCTCATTCAAAACACAATCCAAAAAAAAGACAACAAACAACACTCAGGATTCATCATGCAAGCCAAAGGAGCAAGAAACTATGGAGGATGTTCCCTATGCCTCTTGACGGGAAATGGGTATCACCACCTAAGAAAAAACCACCAAAATATATCATTTCAAAAGCTTGAAATGCCCTTATGCCTTCCCCAAGTACCCCTTATGCCTCACATTTTGTTATGCCTCCCAAACCTCTTATGGGACCCCATAACAAGTAAAGAAATGCAAGCTATTTCTTTTCTTGGTGGAGCCCAAATCCCAACTCCCTCCACACTTATACCTCCTCAAAAAACTTATGCTTCCCGTAAAATACCCCATAGACTTATCCCACATCATCCCTATGTAGTCTACCCAACCAGCCAATAAGAAATAACATACATACAACCATTTACATATTCCTAAAAAGGAAACAAGAGAATTTCCAAGAGCCAAGCTCTTACCTCTCCATGATGGAGTTGTTCCAAGTTCCAAACAGCAAGCTCTCTAATGCAAAGCAATCCAAGAGATCAAAATTAATCAAAAAGTGTGCAATAATCTCCAATCTCCTCCAAATGTAAGAAATACTAAAAGCAAAGAAGTCACCCAAAATGAAGCAAAGAAAGTTCTAGTAACCTCCCAAAAAAGACAAGTAATTTGAATATATAGAGAAGGAAGAGAAGAGGATTAGGTGGATGCAAGTGGGATACCACATCACACATCCTCAACTCCAACTCATAAGTCAACTTCAATCTCCAAGGCACAATAAATAAGGAGGCGAATAAATCACAGTCCTACTTATACACTTAAATTAAGCCCATACCCCAAAGGATTGAAATTGAAAACATGTAATAAAGTGCAGTCACAACTTACAACTTGAGTTACAAAAATGCATAATGAAGTATAGATTTAAACCCTCCAACCATAGGTAATGTTGTCGTGCAAATTTTAGAGGTATGGGATAAGTTTAACTTGTCCCATATGCTTCCAAAATCATCCTCCAAGGAAAAATTTGAATTTCAAAAGGAGGTGGAGTGTTTCATACTCCAAAATTAATTTACACATCTCTTACACATCACTTACCCATTTCTTACAACATTTTAATTTTAGGCCAACAACTCTAATAATTACTTTCTTATGTCCCAATTTGATTAATTAATGTTAACAACATGTTTACTCACATTAATTTACCACAATTAATAAATAATGAAAGGGGTAAACACATCACTTAATAAACACATACAAACATCAATAAAAAGGAACCAAATAAATAAACACACATAACGCTTGGTCACATTTAAAGGTGATCCCCCCTATGGTATTCCCTAACAATCAAACACACACACACGAACAATAGAAGTTGCCATGGTGACCTTGTAGAATTCATCTAGAATTCCAGTGTGGTTGGTTTCCAATCCCCTGATGTTTGTTGTGATATTTTTAACTTGCACAATAAAAATACCCATTCAGCCTCATGGCCATATTAGAACATCCAAATGAATATAATATAATTCCAAAATCATATATATATATATATATATATATATGAATCACAATAACATCCAGACAATCGACAATATCACTTATAATTTCATTAGCAACTATATAATCATCAATTTAAAATTTAATTTTCTTGGTCTAATCAGAATATCCAAATATCACATGTCCTAAAAACATCAATAAATATATATAACAATGTCGAAAAACATGTCAAAATCTATGTAAAATGTCTCTAACAATCATCATGCATCATATATGAATCAGAGTCAACAATAATCCATGATCTGACATCTAACATCGTAATAAATCAAAACTTTAATAATGTCCATAATATAGTCAGTAGTATCATGATCAATATCAAAAGTGTCAAAGGGAAGTGGGCTATGTAGTACACATCATCAAAGAGAAATGGTTTCTTGAATAAGCTAGATAATTATGTTTGAATTACATAAGAGATACAATGATCTTAGATATACAATTCTACATTGATTAAAGTTAGGGGTTTCAAGAAATATGGTGTAGGCCATGAAAAAATATAAATATGGTCACATAGGAGAAGGATCTAGAGAAAATAACATTAAAGTGTTATTAGTTACGATAAGAGGCTTAGAAGATCTAATGAGAGTCTAATGTATTTCATAGTTTTTAATAACTTGTTGTAAGAAATTTTGAGACTCATTTAATGTGTGTAGGAGATACTTAAGAGCCAAAATGTTGTAAATCTTGTAATTCTTGGATATATTATAATCCAAATAGAATTTTTTATCCCTTTTCACATTTTGTTACATTGTTTCACATTCATAAGCATCTATTAGATAGGACCCCTTATTTTGAATACACTAATTTGTATTAGAATTCACTTGTATGATTTACGAAAGATATTATTGTGAAGAGGATTGCAACAGTAAAATACATTAACTATGTAGATTAATAGGTATGAAGTTAATCTTTAACCAAAATAAAAACATAGAACACAAGTGATATCCTTATTAGGTTATAAATCTATAGATTAATTTTATATTAGATTTCATGATTAAATATAGTGACATTCAAATATGAGAAAGTGCAGTATACATTGCTGCAACTGAGGGCTTTGTATGGCCATTCTCAATGATATCCCACACATCTCGAGGTTTGAATACCGCCTTCATTGTTAACGACTAGTCTTCATAATTCTTTCCATTAAATTGCATTGTCTCCATATCGTATGTATAATCCATAGCTTGCTACCAATTTAATAATCTACTGAAAAAAAATTCTTTGATACTAATTTTTAGAAAATCTAGAGTCAAATAGCGAACAACAAAAATAATAATAAAACTTATAAATAAAAATAGAGTAATATCCAAACCAACACTATTGTGTGTAATCATTAATTAATTTATTCATTGTTAGAGATTCAACTCATTACATTCCAAGCTATGCGTGCAACACTTTCTTGTACATCTATAGCTTCAGATGTGTGATCCTACTGATTTTAAATTTTTTTCCAATTATATAAAACTGACTCTAACTAGAGTTGATTGCAAACTACTCTAAATAGAGCTTTTACAAAAATAAAATTGTAGCTTTAAAACTACCACATGTTGCACATGCAAAAAAAAAATCTTTTGTTTTGTTTGATTAATTCAATTCCTAAACTACAAGACAAAGTTGGAATTAACTAAAGCATAATAAATATAAAATTATCTTTCCTTAAAAGCTACGGGAGAAATTACATGCTTCACATGCATGCATATTTCCAACATTGGGGAGAGCACACCAATATGAGAAAGAAATTATCTATGATGCGAGAGAAAATAAACTGAAGGTGTGCCACGATGTGAAGAAATGTTTTCTATCCCCACCGAGAGAAGAAACCAATATGGAGCACCAAATCCACATGGTGTTATGTAGAAGAGATGATGACTGAGCATGCATAAGAATGAAACAAGGTAGTGCAAAAATAACATGAATAACACCAACTTATGAGTTTAGCAAGGGGTGAAGGGAGAAGATGAAGTCTCCTCAGAATGCATAATGAGAAAAACACAAGGAGGGAAATGTAACAGGGTGCATTTCATCATGATGGACTTATCTGCAGATATTTGTAGGAGGAGAAAGGTGAAGCTGACGAGAAGGTGGTAAGAGAAGACTAGGAGAACATAAAGAAGAATTACCTAATTTCACTACTAGAGGCCATTTAGAAGTAATTAAAAGAAGTGTTTTGATTCCTAATAGATGGAAAAAAATATCAAAATAAATTGCAAAAAATAATATAACTTAATATGCGCCAAAGTAAGGACAAATCGGATTTGAAGATAATAGCACACAAGAAAGGAGAAGAAAATGTTAGATTAACCACGATGAATAGGAGGAGATAATTATGTGAAAAATTGGATTGTGGCCAAGTACTGGTCAAGAAAAGGAAAAGAGAAGGAATATACCACAAAGAGATATTATGTATAAAGGTGAAAACTACGTGGAATAATAGTGCAAGGTGGAGTAGTGGGAAAGTAAGATGCATAATGGAAGATAGCCTCAGGAGGAAAAGGGAAAAGTTAGATAAAATATCGAGATAAGAATGCTATACTTTGGATCCCATCCCATAAATTTACATATAAATGGCTATGGAAAGAAGATGAGTTTAGGAGAAGATATCATAACATACAGAGCAAAGAGGATGTGTGTAGAGAGAAACACCTAAAACAGGTCCACTAAAAGATTAGTTTTAGAGATAAGATTTTTTGGAAGAAAGGAGATGAGAGGTGGAAAGAAAAATTGTAGAAAGATAAAGTGTGCAGAGGAAGCTTGTGGAGAGATGAAGGTCATGAATGAATAGAGTGAAAAAAAGAAGTGCATGAAGGAGAGACATATAACCATTTAAACCCTAGAGGTGAAGTGTATGAAGAAGAATAAAATTCTTGAATAAAATTGGTGGAGGTGAATGGAAAGTGGTAAGCCCAAAATTATGAAGGAGAGATTTCAAGGAAAACACTGAATCTGGAGTGAAAAGTATCACTAGTGAAGCCTTTAAAGGAAAAAAGTTAATGAAAAGTAAAATCTTATAAGGGAGAAGGTTTTAGTGCGAAAAGAATGAAAAATTATCCAAGAGATATATATATTTAGAGGAAGAGGTCAAATGGTGGTGAGTTTA
The DNA here is from genome assembly GCA_019776745.2 of Taxus chinensis. Taxonomy (NCBI): domain Eukaryota; kingdom Viridiplantae; phylum Streptophyta; class Pinopsida; order Cupressales; family Taxaceae; genus Taxus; species Taxus chinensis. The sequence goes on from CM034148.1 coordinate 274,825,454, forward strand.
AGCTCAACAAAGTGTGCAGAATAACACAAAAGAGTTGCCAAGAAGTGGTGAATGACTATAAGAGATGAAAAAAGAAGAACCAAGTACACAATATGAATCAAAGGATGAAGGAGCTAGGATTATAGACCCTAATAGTTTTATGGTTGGTTCCAGTGCTCACTCTGTCTACTTAAGGTAGATTTTAAGTCTTAGGAAATTGGGGTGTTTGATACAGTAGAATATAATATCCAAAGCAATCACACACAATTTTTGCTAGGTGAGGGTGCATGCAATGTTGGAGAGTGTATGGAACATGGAGATGGAAAAACATATAATGAGATGGTGAGTGTGGCGAAGTGTGGTAGTACTTTTCATAATGGAAATTAGTAAGGAGCACATCGTAGATAGGAGTGTGAAGTAGAAGTGGATGTGTAACTAGGGGTAGAAGTTTTTGAAAAGTATTATAATAATGGATGAATAATATCATGCCATACTCATATGATTTTGGGAGATTAGTAAGAGTTTTTCTAGCTTAAGAGAGTGGATACGTAAGGATATTGTGGAGGAAGGATGAAATTCCCAAAGAGAGTGTACTAAAGAAAGGTAAAGATTTATCTCAGAGCAAAGAGTGCACGATATAATAGAGAAGAGGCGTGATAGAATTGGTGGTTAGAATAAAAGACAAGATAGTTTTCAAAAGATGTGTAACAAAAGATGGTGAAAAGGAATTAACAGTCAAAGGATTTAAATGAATTGATTGATGTGGCACAACAAGGAAAGATATAGATGGAGGTATCTCAGTGAATTTAATCAGATCAAGTTATAATTTGAGTTTGAGAAATAAGATCTGGAAGTATTTAGAATGGACTGTCCCTCCCAAAGGATATTCAAACAAAGAGAGAGAAGTGAGATAATGTATTTATAAACATAGGATGAAATCACAATTTTTGGATTAGTCAGCAAAGGAATATGAGATGCAAAAAGAGTGAGGAAGATAGATGTGGGAAAAGTTACTATGTTTTTATTGAGGAATGATTAAACATTTACATGCCTTCTAGAATATTTTACAAATCATATACCATTGGTAGTAGTTAGGAGTGTGAAGTTTTCACCAAAAGGAATCCACCTTTGAAGATTCCCTTGTTGGAAAGTATCAAATTCCAGAAACTTTTTCCACCTATCCAAAAAACTATGATTTTCCCCTCTACTTTTCATTGACCCTTTCTACATCTTATTGGGATGGTCGGAGTGCATTTTTAGTTATTTTATTTTAGATGGACACAAGAAATTGTCTTCTCATTCATTTTGTTTATCGATGACTATCTCTTTCACCATTGTTTATACCCAATGTCAATGTTCATTATTTTCTTCTTGCATCAAATTGTTTCTTCTCTTTACAACCATCATTTTGTCTTTATTGTACCAACACTTTTTCCTTAAATTACCACTAAATAGTTGTCCTTTGTATTACCTACCTACCTACATTTTCACATGGTTGGTAAATGCATGGTGGAAAGATGGTTAAAAGAGATGTAAAAAATTCCATCTCTCCTCCTACAAAGTCCTTATATATTGCTCATCGTTTTTCTTTTTGTAGTGCCCACTTCCCTTCGACACCTTTTGTTATTGATTACGATACTTTCAACTATACTTATGGATATTATTGTAGGTTTTGATTTGACATGATGTTAGATGTTAGAGATCATGGAATGTTTCTGATTTCAATTCATATATAATGCATGTGGATTATTAGAGACAATTACATTGATGTTGATATATTGGTTACATGGTTATAATTATATATTTCATACATGCGATATTTCATCATATTGAGTAGACCTAGGCAATTGAACTAATATTATGATCATATGGATATTGATGAAATGTAGAATAGAAATGTTGCTAGAAATTGTAAATGATATCATATTTTCCTAGATGATATTTGATTCGTATATATATTATTGTGGATTTATATTATATATTTTATCCTAGATGTTTTTGATGTGGTCATGAAGCTGAAGGAGGTGTTATGTGTTTTGTAGGTAAACATGTCACAACAAACATCATGGGGATTAGAGACCAACCACATTGGAATTATAGATGAATTCAATAAGGGTCACCATGACAACATGTGTTTGTGTGTGTGTGTTTGAATTTTTTTAGGGGGAAATTGTGACCAAGTGGTTATGTGTTGTATTTTGTTTAGTTTCCTTTACTTAATGTAGTATGTGATTTTTAGTGATGTAATTTTATTGTTTTAATTATTTAGAAAATGATGTATTCTTTCCCTTTATCTTAATGGGTTTTAGTGTCCTATTTAAATTAATTAATCTTGTTATTAAATAATTGTGGATGTGACCAAAAGTTTTCAGTTATTAGACTAGATGGATCTTGTGCTTCGTGTTTTAAGATTGAGTGATTGTGACCTTGAGTATTGTACACTCTACCCCCTCATGGAAATTCAAATTTGGACTTAAGGGCCAATTTTGAAGGTTTATGGGACAAGTTAAACTTGTCCCACACCTCTTAAATTTATATGCCAACCCTACCTATGGGTTGGGGGGTCAAAGTTAGACCCCAATATGTGTTTTGGGAAGACAAACTGTAAGTTTTTATTACACCTTTCTTACATGCAATTATGTATAGTCCTTAAGGGGTGTGGGATTAGATTGTTTGTGTAAGTAAAATGTCATTTCTTCAACCACTTATTAATTGTGCTTTGGAGTTTGATGTTTGACTTGTGAGGTAGAGTTGAGGATGAGTGATGTGGCATCCTACATGGAGCTAGCTCAACCTCCTCTCTCCATTTTCTATTTATTCAAGTTCTTTTTCTTGTTTGGGGGTTACTTCATTCTTTTGTGCTCTTGTGGTTCTTGGAGATAGAGGATTTTGGAGAGCTTGTGGTCTTTGTTGGAGCTTGTTGGTGATTTTTTGGGTTTGAGGGAGCTTGGAGTTTGACTCTTGGAACAAGCTCTACTATGGAGAGGTAGGACCTTTACTTTTTTTATGTTATTCCTTTATTTTGTGTTTGTGTACTTATTTTTTTGAGTGTTTGGAATGCTTGTTGGGTACTTGGGTAGATTTCCTAAGTGTGGTGTAGGAGGGGACTATGGGGAGAATTAATGTAGGGAGGCATAAGACTCATTTCATGTCTCACAGGGAGTTTAGGTTGGGTGCCCCACCTTGGAAAAGAAATTCTTGCATTTCTTACTTGTTCTTGTATGAGGGAGGCATAAGAGTATGTGGGAAACATAAGAGGTACTTGAGGGAGGCATAAGAATATGTAGGTGATATGAGATATGTAATGAATATTTTTTAAGATGGGAACCCATTTCCCATTGGGAGGCATAAGTGGCCTCCCCATAGGTTCTTACACCTTTGGATTTCATTTAGAAGCCTTGTATATTTTGTTGTTTCTACTTCTTGTGTTTTTAGTTTGAGTTGAATGTGCATTTGGAAAGGTTCTGAAATACTTGGTTTGTAATGTGGAAGCTTGTTGTTTCCTTGTTCTGGAATCACCTCTCATTGTAGTGTGGTTGGGGCTCAAGGGTCAATGAGGAAGATGGCTCCTCCCCCTCATTGGATATTTTGATTCGGCGGAGAGTGCTACCTCTCCCCCCATTTTGTTGTGGATCAAGCAAATCCTGAAGGATCTCTCTTTTTGGTGTTGTTAAGCTTGGAGATTTTGTTGGAATCCTTAAAAAATTCATTCTTGTGAGAAGCAAGTTTTTTATTCCAACTTAGAGTGGAGAAACTTGTACTGTTGCATCTCATTTTAGCTATATTTTTGTACAAATTTCCCACTTATAGTGGAGGACATTGTATTATTAATTGTAATAAAAATTTGTGTTGATTCTTGGACATTAAAATTGCATTGTATGTGAAAATGGTAAGGAAAAATTTGTCTTTGTAGAGTTAGTTTTTGTTGTAATGTATGTGGAAGTGAAAGGATCTCTTACTGAAGCTAGTTGATGTAATAAAAGGGTGATTTGGAAAATAGCTTGTTACTCTTTGAGTGGAATGGAAACCTTCATTAAGTGTGTTGCTCTTGCTCTTGTTTTAAAATATATTAATGGAAATGTTGTTGTAAACTCTCTTATGGAGTTTTGAGAAATTTTATTAAGAAATATTAAACCTCATTGTGATACTTGAAGGCATGTAAAGGAAAAGTTAGCTTTGTTGTTCTTTTATGTGCATTATTGAAAGAGGGAAAGACTATGTATGCTTATATGAAAATAAGTTGAATTGCAATTGTCATTTACATGTTCAAAAAAATAAATGCACATTTCCCCAAGTCTATTGGAGTAAAGAAATTGCTGCTATGACTTAACACCGTAGCCTTATGGGGAGTATGTAAAAAATTTCACTATAGAGTTATTAGGGACTTACTTTTAAATCCCATGAAAACTATAGTACAAACATGTGAAATTTGATTTTGATTCTAACTTTCTCATCAAAATGTTACCAAAATTGTTTTAACAAAAATGAAAAGTCCAAGTATAGGATCTAGATTCATTATTTCTTTTAACAATAGAAAAACAATATGACCTAACTAAAACAATATTGATATTAATAATAATTTTTAATATATTAATATACTTAAACCTTTAAAATACTTATATAATAAAATACACACACGCACACGCACACGCACACGCGCGCACACACACACACACACACACACACACACACACACACACACACACACACACACACACACACACACACACACACACACACACACACACGCACACACACGTGTAGTAAATGAAAAAAAGCTACAATCCATCCAAGTTTTATAAGTTTAAAACTTTTTTAAAAAATAGAGTTGAGGGCTTGGCCATAACCCATGTGGGTAAAGTTTAGTAAAAGGTGGGGTTTGGGTTGGGTCACCCCCACCAACCAATAGTTTTTTTACACCCAAATCCCCATAGGGGTACCACATACCTTTAATATTCTATGGCCCAACACTTTGTAAAACATGCACATGTTATTATTTACTCACGGCCTATGTAAAACATTTGAAGGCCACAACCTATACATTGTTTTATGTGTCTGTATGTGTGTGTCTATCACATTTGCACATAGATATAGTATAGTGTGTGTGTGATGTGTACACACTTCATTTACAGTACGTGGGTATGTATGTATGTATGTATGTATGTATGTATACACACACACACACACACATATGTATGTACATACACACACACACATATGTATACATACATGTATACATATATATATATATATATGTATATATGTATGTATGTATGTATGTATGTATAAAAATGACATGCCTACTTCATATAAGTATGTATATACCGACGTACTTAAATGAAGAGGCAAATCACATATAACTATACTAAAATATGGGCAAACCCATTTGCCCATTTGGGCATATACAAGAAAATGAACTAAATAAAAATAATAAATACATTTTGAATCCCCAATGAGGGTGTAAACCAAATAAGAAGAGAAAATAAGCATTTTCATTCCTTCAAGATCTTGAAATGACCTCTAATGGCCTCACATCCACCTCCAACAACCTGAAAAACCAAATAAAGAAAATGAACCAAATGAAATGAGAAAGAAGTTTTCATAAGGATGCTTTAGGGTTAGTTTCCATTCTCCCACATCAAGGACCCAAATTGAATCCATCCAAGAGATGAGATTCATCCTTACAAAAAATTATGTGGAGAGTGGGTGAGTGGGAAATTACCCTTTTAATTGAAATGTTTTATTTCAAAAATATGGGTTGAATTTTTAAGGGGTTACTTATGGGGTAGGGAAGTGTTCATTATCCTAACCTACCATTGAATAAGGGACCTTGCTAGTTGTTTCAAATTTTTAGAAACTAAATAACCTTGGTATTTAGATTTATTTCCCACATTTACCCTTGACACCCCATGGGGGAATATTCAACTTTAGTAGGAATTAATTTTTTATTTAAATAATCCTTAGGGATATTAAACATGCTTAGTCAAATCAATTTATTAAAGTTTGATGTAGATTTTAAATATTGTGTTATCATAGAAAATAATTGATAAAATTCATTTCCTTAGAGACTTTAATGTTGTAATTGTAGTTTTGAAAAAAATTGTGGGCATGCTTTCCAAAATAAAATTTATTCCATAATTTTTCCTAACTAAACGTAGGTTGTTCTTCGGTCTCATGTGGGCATTTAAGCATACATTACACTTTTCCACATATATTTGTTGTTAACTCTTCAGGTCTTCCTCTACATTCATTGAGTTGCACAAATATGATGACATTTATGACTCTTGAACCTATTATCTATGAAACTCACATGGGACTATATCTTTGAACAAGAAGGCAAGTAATCCAATTTCTTCTATAAGTCATTCTAAAGGCTAGGTTGCCTTCTAAGATCGAGTTTGGCCATCCAAGTGGAAGATATATAGTGTGCATGACTTCTAGTAATTCTCCTCGATCATAAAATAATAAACACACATAAGATGATGTAAAATGAAATTCATGGTCTCACTATAACCTCAAATTTTTACACTGTGCAGAGAAGAAAGTGGTGAGAATATGTCACAAGATAAAAATTTATTGGAGACACATTTTGCGTTGTTAGGCCTAATGCATTGTCTACAAATGATTAATAGCCATGTGTATTTTACATCAGCCCAAATTGACATTAAGATAAAATAAAGGGAAAAGATATGAGGGAGAGATTCACCGTAACTTTAGTATTTACACTGGATTCATTTTCAGAGATTTTATATGGATTAAATTTTATGTTCTTAGACTCCTAGAAATGGTGATAGTGTTTTTATAGTTGTTATATTATATCTTTCTTTAATATCACATTGTTGATTTTTTATGATATTTAATTTGTTTATCAATTTTTTTAGGTGTCATTTTTGTCCCCACTACACCATCTGTGGGGGTTGGGGGAGTGCATTTATGGCCCCGATCTATTTAATGAGAGGAAGTTGACGAAAATTAATAAGTTCTTTAGACCATTTATTAGAAGATAAGGGACGGGAAGTTGACACAAAGTGGGAAGCATACTTGAAGGGATGTTAAATGTAAAGTACTTAATGGAAATTAATTTTGATAAGTGCACATAAATTATAGGAAAGTTTTCTTTAAAGTATAGATTGGAAAAGTGTTTTAAAGTTTTTTTCAGTAGTCAATTTTCATCACACTGTTCATGTCTACCTATACTTTACTGATTGATTATTTTAAATTTCCCTAATTGTGAAAATATCTATTTATTTTCATGTATGTTAAGTGTGGAAGTTTGATAGGTTCTTGTAAAAAATTTTACCAAATGAAATAACGAGACAACTTCTCGTGGAATATGATTATGCCAACAAAAAAAAGACATGGGTTTCCTCACGAGACAATCATTATTTCAATCTATACAACAAACTTGTCTCTAACTAGTTCAGTTTATAGTTTTCAACATACATCTGACCTGTGCAAAGATATGAACTTTAGAGTAGGGTTTGGACATCCATCAATGAATAAAAGATAGAGGAATTTTGTCAAATGTTGTAGTTGCAAATGATCAGGTAGACATGTATGCAAAATTTAGAACATTACACAAGGCATGTGAACTATTTGAAAAAATGCATCAAAAAATATGGTTTCATGGACATCGTTGATTACAATATATGCGCAATGAAATTGTTAGGTGTGTAATGCCCATAAAAAAAACCCAATTAAGACCCAAGAACAGCGTAGGATTAGTTAGGAAAATTATGGAATAATCTTTTTTATAAAAAGAATCTACAACCAGGTTACAAGAAAACAATTGTCACTACCATGTTCTGGAACAAACCTAATCTACTGGAATATTCTTTTCTTTTATTAACAAATATAATAATTCATAAGCTCCAAAATTTAGGGTTAGGAGTTTTAATTAGGTTCAGAGGGAAATTAATCACCATACCCACTCTCTAACAGGCTCAACATTTGAACCTGATTTTTCTCATAATTAACGCATTCAAAAATTTCCTATAGTAGTTTCCATTTGATAGGAAATTTTCTCGCCTTTGAATTGATATAAATAAGTTCTCTTAACTCCTCATATTTTTCAAGTTATAGGCCAGCGGGCTTTGGGGTGAAAATTTTCCCCAAGAGCAGGCTTGCGGACCTAGGGGTGAAAATTTTCCCGAAGGGTGGGTTGGCGGGCTACGGGGAGACTTTTGGAAAAACTTCTAGTTGGGGAAAAAAACACATTTATTCCCACACTTCCACGAGTCCACAAGTCCACAAGGGACACATGGCACTCCCTACGGTAGCGTGGGGAAAAGCAAGAAAAGCAGGGCAGCGGGGGACAATTTGTAAATTCTCCCACACGGGGTGAAAAGTTGGGTTTGCACCTGTGCTCTCATGAGTCTGCAAAGGACACATTACGTCTCCTAAGCAAATGTAGTGAAGGCAGGTCAGCGGGGATAAAATTGAATTAACACCCCAAAGGGCTAAGAAGGTACATAGACTCGCACACTTCACCGGCACCTTGCGATGCTATGTGGCAGCCCTTGATTGGCTGCGGGCCAGCGGAACAATGGGAAAAAATTTGAAAATTTTCCAAAAAAAATCTTATACATGAAAGAAAAAAAGGAACCCGTTCCTCCGCCGATACCTCATGATGCCACGTGGCATTACCTGATTGGTTGCAAGCTAATGGGGAAAATTTTGGAAAATTTTCCCAAAATTTTCTGAAAGCTCTAAGTTAAAAAGGGGATCTGCCCCTCTGCTAACACCTCATGGTGCCACATGGTAGCCTCTGATTGGTTGTGGACTAGCGGGATAGCAAGGAAAATTTGGAAAAAGTTTCCCAAAATTTTTTTGAAGTGCTTAAGGGAAAAATTTGGGCTACGCGCCCGCCAAGGAAATTTTTCCCAAAATTTTAACGCCTAAGTGAAGAAAAATTTAGAAGGCGATAAATATTGATAAAGAGCTCAAGTTTTTGGAAAATGAAGAATTTCTCAAAATCTCTCAACGTGCTTTTTACTCAGGGATCATTCATTTTAGATTTTGATAAATTTTAAGTTGTCAATTTTAAGAAAACAACTTCCAGGCTTTTACAGTGCAAACAAGTAAATTTTAACTTGTTAGATCTATTCAATTTTATCTTATTCCTCTCTCAAAATGTGACATAGACATGGAGGATTGTTCCTAAATTGATTTAAGAAAGGATTCAAGGTTCAATTTGTCTGATTCATTGCAATTTCGACATTTACATTTTCTTAAGAACATAATGACTATAAATGGTTTGAGCCTGATTTTGCTAAGTTTTGACACATTTCCTTTAAGTTTTTTTGTCTATTTAAACTCTTTAAGGGCCTACTACTTTGATTCAATCATTTAATTCATTATTTTATTATTGAATGTTCAAACTGTGCATTTTTGGTTTAGATAATTGCCAGTTTGAAATTACAAATAACAGGGATCAAATTTTGATGGGTCTATTTGCCATTTCTTCTTCCAAGTAGTTAGAATACGTTCCAATTCCAATCTAAGACATTTTAGTTAATTGAAATAAAACTATTCAATACCAAAATGTAATTCTGATTACAAATTTTTTTTCACATTCCAAAGAGACAAAATACTATTTTTTTCTCACACACATTTCTTCCTTTCAAACAGAGATTTCAATACATTGATATGATCATATTCAATACAACACTGAAATTTGAGAAAAAAATTACTTTCATTTATTTATTCCAAAATACAACTTATAACTTCCTTCTTTCATTTCTTCCAAAATCATTTATTGTATACAGGGTAGACAGTACATTTTCTTTTCACATGTTCCACTTTACCACTTTTGAAATAGATATTTCATAGAGTATGCTAAACAAATATTTCCAATGGAATAATATCATATGGACAAGAAAAAACCATTTTAATTAATTCAAATGAACTCATACAACTTCCTTTCCATTTGATTACAAAATACAATATCCAAAACAGTATCATTCTTTCACATTATTTCCAAAATAGAATATAGAGTATAACTATTTTACATTTCCAATTTCCACTTGCAATCAATACAACATCTTTCCATTACAAACATTTACAAGTTCATCCACTTCAAATGGGAAAGGTTACAATGACATTTCATTTCACAAGGGACTGTCAAACTATCTTTTCTCAGATACAGAACACCAACATGTATTATTCTCATTCATCCAATTTGATCACAACAGGAGTGGGGGAGAGGCAACACTCTCCACCCAACCAAGATACATCCATTGAAGAGAATAATACATCCTTCTTCAGTGGCCCTCGATTCCCAACCACAAAGAAATGAAATATGTGATCCAACTCATGGCAACAACAAGCTTCCACAAACATACAAGCAACAATTTTCATAATAAAACACAGTCCAAAATACAATGTAGTTTTACAATTACGTTAACACATGAAAAAAAATACTAAGGCTTCATCAAGCAATCCAAAGGAGAAAGAACTATGGGGGATTCTTCTTATGCCTCGAAAACAGGGAAATGGGTATCAACACCTGAGTTACCAACCACCAAAAATAGTATATCAAAACACTAACATTCCTTATGCCTCCCCAAGTACCACTTATTCCTCATATTTGCTTATGACTCCCCAACCTCTTTTGGCACCCCATAATGAGTAAAGAAATGAAAGCACCTAAATCCCAACTCCCTGCACCATTATACCTTCCTAAAACACACTTTTCTCTCCCATAAAATAGCCCCATAGTCTTCTCCCACACCATTCCTAGGCCATTTACCCAACAGCCCACAAACATACCAAACATTCACACATGAACATTCACATATATAAAAGAAGATCATTTCATGAGCCTAGCTCTTACCTCTCCATGATGGAGTTATTCCAAATTCAAAAACAACAAGCTCTATCCCAATGTAAGAAATCCAAAAGCACCCAAGCAAAAGCATGCAACAATCTACCAAAACTCTTTCAAGCAAGAACACCCAAACAACAAGAAAATTCACCCAAGAATCAAGTATCCCTAGTGAAGCAACCCAAAAAAAAAGACAAGAAATTCATATTTTATAGAAAAGGGGAGAGAAGAGAATGAGGTGGATCCATGTAGGATGCCACATCACACATCCTCAACCCCAACCCCAAAAGTCAACTTCATTCTCCATTGCATAATAAATAGGTGGGTGAATAATATGATAGTTTACTTATACACTCAAATCCAACCCACACCCCAAAGGACTGAAATTAAATCATGTAAGAAAAGTGCAATTAAAACATACAATTTGTCCTCCCAAAATTCATTATAAAAGTCTAATTTTAACTCTCCAACCAGAGGCAAGGTTGGTATGTAAATTTAAGAGGTGTGGGACAAGTTTAACTTGTCCCACAAGACTCCAAAATCAGCCTCCAAGGAAAAATTCAAATTTCCAAGAAGGTGGATTGTCTCACACTCAAAAGTTAACTTGCACATCACTTACATATTACTTACACATTACTTACACATTCTTACAAAACTTTAAAACATGGCTAACAACTCTATTAATTAAAATCTTATGACATCTTTTAATTAATTAACTTAACAACATGATTACTCACAATATTAACACCATATTAAATAAATATTGAAAGGGTAAGTGCACCACATAAAACACATGTAAAAATTAAACAAAAACGGACCAAATAAAAGAAAACATAAAATCTCATGGTCACATTTAAAGGTGATCGCCCCCATGGGAATCCCTAACATAAAAAACACACACAAACAAATACTAGTTGTCATGGTGACCTTATTGAATTCATCTAGAATTTCAATGTGGTTAGTCTCCAATCCCCTGATGTTTGTTGTGATATTTTTAACCTGCAAAAAAACAAATAACTCTTTCGGCCTCATGGCCATATCAAAAAATCCAAAATAATATAAATATAATTAAAAATCCAAAATCATATAGATATATGAATCACAACAACATCAAAGCAATCTAATAATATGATTTTAAGTTTTATCGATAAGTATATTTTCATCCAATAATTTTCCATTTCTAGGTCTACTCACAATATCCAAATATCACAAATCCGAACAACATCCATCATATAACCATGTCAAACAATATAACATCATCAACATATAAAAATGTCTCTAATAATCATCATGCATCATAACTGAATCAAGCCAACAATAATCCATGATCTAACATTTAACAACATACTATAATAAGGTCCATAATTATGTCCATAATCGAATCAGCAGTGTCATGATTAGTATCAAAAGGTGTTAAAGGAAAGTGGGAACTACATCCCCATCCCCTAAGAATCGACTTCCTCCTAGAAGTCACTAGAACAAATGTGGTAACTAAACTCATAACAAAGTAGCATCCTCCCATATAGCTGCACTCTCATCATATCTGTCACATTGCACCTGAACCTGATCAACCTCTCTGTCTCAAAGGCCCAAGGTCGTATGATCTAGAATGTAAACGGGCTCCACCATCACTTGTCCCTGATCCCGCACCTGTAAAGACATCCAATATAACACATGGGAAGGATATAAAACATATCTCTAAAGAACCAAAACATGAAACACATTATGTATATGAGACAAGATGGGTGGCAATGCTACATAATAGGCCAAAGGGCTGATATGCCCCAAGATCTCAAAGGGACCCATGAATCTAGGAGCTAACTTAGAATATTTTCCATAACGAATAGGGATTTTATGTGGCCTGACATGAAGGAAAACCTTCATGCCCAAATCAAAACTATGGTTGGTCTTATGCTGATCTACGTACTTCTTTTGCTTGCCATGTGCCTGTTGCAGTATCTGTTTGATGAAAATCACCTACTACTCCATGTCTTTCAACAAGGCTGCTCCAAGAGAAACCCTATTCTCTATCCTGTCCCAGCTAAGAGGTGTCCTTCACTTTCTACCATAAAAATCCTTAAAAGTAGCCATGCCTATAGAACTCTGAAAACTATTATTGTAGGCAAACTCCACTAAGTATAGGTACTCCTCCCATCTAGACTGTTGATCCATCACATACATCCTCAGCATGTCCTCTAAAATATGATTCACCCACTCAGTATGTCCATTTATCTCGGGGTGATATGATGTGCTAAAATTGATCTTTATCTTGAGGGCATGCTGCATGGTAGTCCAAAAATGGGAAGTGTACAAAGGATTGCAGTCATTAGTGATCTTCTACAAAATCCCGTACAACCTGACAATCTCATCCAAGTATACCCGTGCCACTACACTAGTTGTATAAGTGGTCTTCACTGAATAAAAGTGAGCCACTTTTGTCAATTTATCAACTATGACCACAATGGTCGTGGTGATATCTCGACATTGGTAGCCCAAAAATGAAGTCAATGGAAATGGTATCCCATTTCGACTCCGATATAGCATGAGGGAAAATAAGACCAACTAGATGTTGATGCTCGGCCTTCACTTTCTAGCACTCTAAACATCATGACATGAACTGGGCCACATCTCTATGAAGTCCTCTTCAATGATATAACTGTCTTTGGTGGCGTACATATTCTTCACCTAGGGATGGGATGAATAGGGTGCACGATGTGCCTCTACCAAGATGTCCTAATTCAAGCCTCCATCTCTTGGAACATAAATCCAGCCTCTGTGCCTGAGAAGACCATCTGCCTCTAAGGAAAAACCATCAAACTTCCTCTTGAGGGGTCTCTGAGACTCGATCTCTGCTTGAACTGCAATGTAAAATATGTTAAGAGGAAGCTACTGAAGAATCCTACTCTTCAAATCTGTGCTCACAGAGGTGGCCATAGCCACATTTCTCTGTCTATTGAGAATGTCTACCACAACATTCTCCTTCCCTTACACATGCTCTATCGCCATATCATACTCACATAGCAAATCCATCTAACGCCGCTGACAAGCATTGAGATTGGGTTACATGAAGAGGTGATGAAAACTTAGGTGATCTGTCCTAAGTGTGAATATTAGACTAACCAAAAAATGCCTCCATCGAACCATAGTGTGTACAACTACTGCAAGCTCAATATTATGAGTCGAGTAATTATGCTCGTAATCTTTGAGTTTGCGAGAGTCAAAAGCCACTACTCTACCCTCCTACAACAACACACCTCCAAGCCCTGCTAAAGAATCATCCATGGAAATGAAGAACTCACCATGTGGATCCAACACTGCAAGAATAGGTGTTGTAGTAAGGCATTCCTTCAGTGTACTGAAGGAATTCTAACACTTGTCCGACGAAACAAACTACTTTCATTTCCTCTGTAGGGAAGTGATGGGGTGTGGAATTAGAGAGAAGGCCTAAACAAATCTCAGGTAGTAACTTGTTAATCCCATGAAGCTACACACCTCAGTCACAGTAGTGGGTGTTGGCCAATCCATAATGGATCTAATCTTTGAAGGAGCAAAGATGATACCTTCCTCAGAAATTATATGACCCAAATACTGCACCTCCATCTAAAATATGCACAATTCTCTAAGTTCCCGTAAATCTGCTGCTCATGAAGACACTAAAGAACCTGACGAAGGTGCCCCTCGTGCTCCTCACGTGTTCGTGAGTAAATCAAAATGTCATCAAGGAAGATGAGCACGAAGTGATCTAAGAAGGTCCTAAATACCCCATTCATCAAACTCATAAATAGTGCAGGGGCATTAGTCAAACCAAAAGGCACCACTATGAACTCATAGTGGCCATATCTCGTATGAAAGGAATTCTTATTAATGTTCACCTCTAAAATCCTTAGTTGATGGTAACCTAACTTAAGATCAATATTAAAGAAAATCATGGTTCCCTTCATCTAATCAAACAAATAATCAATGCGAGGAAGGGGATAACGATTCTTGATCGTTACCTTATTCAACTAGCGGTAATCAATGCACAATCACAAGCATTCATCCTTCTTCATAAAGATCACTGGTGCACCCCAAGGGGATACATTAGGATGGATAAGGCCTTTCTCCAAAAGGCCCTCAAGATGCAACTTGAGCTCACAAAGCTCTGGGGTGGTCATCTGATAAGGTGCTCATGAGATAGGCTATGCTCCCAGAACTAGATCTATATGAAAATCAATCTCACATGGGGGTGGTAACCCCAGTAGCTTCCCCAGAAAGACATCAGTAAAATCTCTCAAAATGGGGTGATCATCTAGCAATGGTCCACTAGACCCATCCTCTGATCTATTACTGACAATAACAACATACATTTGACAACCCTATCAGTGACACCACTTAAGCTGCATATCAGAGATGGTGTAAATATAAATAGGTCTCCTAACCCATGAAATCATTGACTCATTTCCCAAATCATCTGCACAATATATAATCCTTGTGGAAAAATTCCATCCTGGCCCTGTGCGTAGATAACCAATCCATACCCAAGATGACTCCATATGATCCCAAAGGAAGGATATAGAGATCTAAGGTAGTGGTGAAAGGTTCTAAATCCACCACACACTCCTTAACTAAGGAGTCCACAATATCCCAACTATGACTCTACCTAACTGCCACTAGCTTGCATCACTCTACTAAAGATGGTGTAATGAAAGAATCAGAAGAACTAGAATCAAACAAAATGGAGGTAGGAATACCACCAATGCTACATGTAGTCTCAATAACTTTACTCTGATGCTCTTCCTGGTGGTTCTCGACTGTTGCATACATCCTATGAATGTTCCCCATATCACCAATAGTAGGCTCTGAGATATGTGTCTTACCCTTATTATTAGGGTTCTATGGGTAATCTCTCCAAAACTCCCCACTAACACCACAACCAAAACACCTTCGTGATCCTCTCCCCTATGTAGCAGGTCCCATCGGTACTATGGAGGTCTGTGGTGTGGATCCTGATGATCTGGGTATGATTTGTTAAGGTCTCTACTGGCGAGTTCTCACTGAATGAGCTCTCTAGGCACCTTGTGTCCTGATGGGACCCCTAGGAAGGAGGCCCCATACTCTATCCTCTCTGTGCATCAAACCTCTATGGAGGTCTATAAGGTGGGTGGGACTAGTGCTACTGTTGGGGTCTAAAAGATGACTATGTTGAACCCTTTCCACCATGAGGAAGGGGTACTAACCCCCTCGATCTGTTGTCCTGCATCTGATGTGTACAGCCCTGTCCTCGATCTTTAGCTTGTTGGATCTTTCCCTGTGTCTCCTCTGCTATATAGGCCTTCTTGATGACCTCGGCTAATGTTTGTGGATAATGGATCTGTACTGCACCTCCAATGTCTAGATTCAGGCCCCAGATGAACCCGTGGATCCGCACCTGCTCATCTTACATGTTATCAACATACTAGAGTAGATCTAGAAATCTATTCTCATACTTAGCCATTATAATTGATGCCTGCCGGAGGTCATGAAAATCATCTATCTGCTACTGTATGAACCTGCGTGACAAATATCTACTATGGAAACACTCCTCAAAGAGCTCGTAGGTAACTATCTCAAAATCAACATGGAGCTTCTACTCCTCTATCCTCCACCAGACACCAGCTCCATCCCTTAGTAGATGGATCACAACACGAGCTTTCCTATTGCTATAACAAGTAAAAAGCTTGAAGCATCCACTCAACCTCATTAACCAAGCCTTTTCCTGAAATCCACCTATGTCACAAGAATAATGTGATGGACGAAGCTTCAGGATCTCCCTGATGTGATCTGCAGCTGTGTTCTGATGGCCTCTAGGCCTCTGTGTATGCTCATCCCTAAGCCTAAGGCTCTGAGACCTATCTCTATGTCCCGAAACTTGGTCACCCTATCCCCTTTGTGGTGACGTAGATTTGGTTGACTCTACATGGTAGTTATCTCCTCCATTATCCTCGCTACATCGAGGAGATACCTGACCCTTAATGGAAGTGTCCCTATCATGTCTAGTTGTATCTCTTCCTACTGATCCTCTGCGTAGAGTGACATTAACATCCTGAAGAGTCTGCAAAATCTAGGGTAGGATGGCTGCTACAACATGATCTAGTGGTGGTAAGTCTAGATCTATGTGAAAAGACCCCTCGTCCCATTTGTGCCTCCTGCACAGACCAAGGTGAAAGTTAGTCCATCTTTCTATGTTTTTTCAGTTTCCATGTTTACTAAAATATGTACTTGCTAAGCTAAGTTGTTTTCTAGATTTAAAAGTGTGATAGGTTTAAGTTCATGTCTAAAGTTTTCTAGTGTTCCCAATAGTCCAATATTTTGAATCATTTCTTTGATACCAAGTGTAACACTAGTAAAAACAACCCACTTGAGACCTAAGAACAACGTAGGATTAGTTAGGAAAATTATGGAATTTTTTTTTATTAAAAGAATCTACAACCAGGTTACAAGATAATAGTTGTCACTACTAGGTTCCAGAACAAACCTAATCTACTAGAATATAATTTTCTTTTATTAACAAATATAAGAATTCATATAGGTTCAGAGGGAAATTACTCACCATACCCACTCTCTAACAGGCTCAACATTTCAATCTAAATTTTCTCATACTTAGTGCATTCAAAATTTTCCTAACTCATTCCCATTGGATAGGAAATTTCCTCACCCTTCCATTGATATAAAGAAGTACTCCTAACTCCTCGTATTTTTCAATTTCTGGGTCGGCGAGCCTTGGGGTGAAAATTTTCTACAAGAGTAGGCCTGCAATCCCAGGGGTGAAAATTTGCTCAAAGGGTGGGTAAGCGGGGCATGGGGAGACTTTTCAGAAAAATTCTGCATGGCAGAAAAACCATGTTTACGCCCATGCTTTCATGGGTCTGATGTTTACAAGGGAAATGTTGTACTTCCTAAGGTAGCGCATGGAAAAGCGGGAAATGCAGGGCCGCGGGGGACAATTTGTAAATTCTCCCACGTGGGGTGAAAAGTCATCTTTGCGGCCACACTCCTGTGAGTCCACAAAGGACATGTGATGTCTCCTAATCCATCATGGGGAAGGTGGGGTTGTGGGGAGAAAATTGACTTGATGCCCTGAAGGTCTAAGGAGGTACATAGACCCGCGCCTCCGCCGACACCGTACAATGCCATGTGGCAACCCCTGATTGGCTGCGGGCTGACGGAACAACGGGGAAAACTTGGAAAATTTTCCAAAATTTTTATGAGATGTGAAATACAAAAAGGAACCTGATCCTCTGCCGATGTCTCGTGACACAACATGGCATCACCTGATTGGTTGCGGGCCTCATGGTGCCACATGGCAGCCTCTGATTGGCTTCGAACCGGTGGGAAAAATTTGGAAAAAATTTCCCAAAATGTTTCCTAAGTGCTTAAGGGAAATATTCACGCCGCGGGCCTGTTAAGGAAATTTTTCCCAAAATTTTAACACCAAGTGAAAAAAACTTCAAGAAGGCCATAACTTCTGATAGAGAACTCGGTTTTGGGAAAACAAGGACTTTCTAGAAATCTATCAATGTCGTCTTTACTTAGGGATCATTAATTTTAGATTTTGATAAAGTTTAAGGGGTCAATTTTAAGAAAAAGGCCAGTAGGATTTTACAGTGCAAACTGGTAAATTTAACTTGTTAGATCTGTTCAATTTGATCTTCTTCCTCTCTTAACATGTCAAATAGACATGGAGGATTATTCCTAAATGAATTTAAGAAAGGATTCGGGGTTCAATTTGTCTGATTGATTGCAATTTTGACATTTACATTTTCTTGACAGTAGAACAACTATAAATGGTTTGAGCCTGATTTTGCTAAGTTTTGACACATTTCCTTTAAGTGTTTTTGTCTATTTGAACTCGTTTAAGGCCTAATACTTCAATTGCTATCATTTAATCTCATTATTTTATTATTGCAAGTTTGAACTGTGCATTTTTAGTTTAGATAATTGTGAGTTTGATATTACAAATAACAGGGATCAAATTTTGACGGGTCTATTTGCCATTTCTTCTTCCAAGTATTTATAATGCGTTCAAATGCTAATTTAACACATTTTAGTTGATTCAAATCAAACTATTCAATACCAAAATGTAATTCTGATTTCAATTTTGTTTTTCACATTTAAAAGAGACAAAATACTTGTATTTTTCTCACACGCATTTCTTCCTTTCAAACAGAGATTTCAATACATTGATATGATTAGATTCAATACAAAAATGCAAATTGAGAAAAGCATTACATTCATTTATTGATTCCAAAAGACAACTTACAACTTCCTTCTTGCATTTCTTCCAAAATCATTTATTATATACAGGGAAGACAATACATTTTCTTTTCACGTGTTCCACTTTACCACTTTTCAAACAGAGATTTCATAGAGTATGCTAAATAGATATTTCCAATGGAATAACATCATATGGAAAAGAAAAAACCATTTTCATTAATTCAAATGAACTCATATAACTTTCTTTCCATTTGATTACAAAATATAGTATATAAAACATTATCATTCTTTCACATTCTTTCCAAAATAGAATATATAGTAAAACTCTTTTACATTTCCAATTTCCACTTGCAATCAGTACAACATCTCTCCATTAAAAACATTTACAAGTTCATCCACTTCAAGTGGAAAAGGTTACAATGAGATTTCATTCCACAAGGGATTGTCAAACTGTCTTTTCTCAACTCCAGAACATCAACATGTATTTTTCTCATTCTTCCAATTTCATCACAATAGGAGTAGGGGAAAGGCAACGCTCTCCACCCAACCAAGACATCCAATGAATAGGAGAAGCCATCTTTCTTCATTGGCACCCAAACCCCAACCATAAAGCAATAAAATATGTGATCAAACTCATGGCAACAATAGGCTTCCACAAACATATAAACAACATTTTCACAATAAAACACAGTCCAAAAAAGAATATAGTTTTACAACTACATTAACACATGAAAAACAATACTAAGGCTTCATCAAGCAAGCCAAAGGAGAAATAACTATGGGGGATGCTTCTTATGGCTCCCAAAAGGGGAAATGGGTATCACCACTTGAGTTACAAACCACAAAAAATAGTATATCAAAACCTTGATATTCCTTATGCCTACCCAAGTACCCCTTTTTCCTCATATTTCCTTATGCCTCCCCAACCTATTATGGCACCCCATAACGAGTAAATAAATGAAATCTATTTCTTTGTAAGGTGGAACCCAAATCCCAACTCCCTCCACCGTTATACCTCCCTAAAACACACTTTTACCTCCCACAAAATAGCCCCATAGTCTTCTCCTACACCATTCCTAGTCCATCTACCCAACGGCCCGCAAATATGCTAAACATTCACACATTAACATTTACATATATAAAATAATATCATTTCATGAGCCAAGATCTTACCTCTCCATGATGGCGTTATTCCAAATTCCAAAACAACGAGCTTTATCCCAATGCAAGCAATCCAAAAACATCCAAGCAAAAGCATGCAACAATCTTCAAAAATTCCTTCAAGCAAGATCTCCCAAACAACAAGAAAATTCACCCAAGAATCAAGTCTCCCAAGTGAAGAAACCCAAAACAAGACAATGAATTCGTATTTTATAGAAAAGGGAAGAAAAGAGGATGAGGTGGATCCATGTAGGATGTCACATCACACATCCTCAACTCCAACCCCAAAATTCAATTTCATTCTCTAGTGCATAATAAATACGTGGGTGAACAATATGATAGTTTACTTATACACTCAAATCCAACCCACACCCCAAAGGACTTAAATTAAATCATATAAGGAAAGTGAAATTAAAACCTACAATTTGTCTTCCCAAAATGCATTATAAAAGTCTAGTTTTAACTCTCCAACCATAGGCAAGGTTGGTATGTAAATTTAAGAGGTGTGGGACAAGTATAACTTATCCCACAAGCCTCCAAAATCAGCCTCCAAGGAAAAATTTGAATTTCCAAGAAGGTGGAGTGTTTCACACTCAAAAGTTAACTTGCACATCACTTACATATTACTTACACATTCTTACAACACATTAAAACATGGCCAACAATTCTAATAATTACATTCTTATGACATCTTTTAATTAATTAACTTAACAACATGATTACTCACAATATTAACAGCACATTAAATAAATAATGAAAGGGTAAGTGCACCACATAAAACACATGGAAAAATTAAACAAAAAAATACCAAATAAAAGAAAACATAAAATCTCATGGTCACATTTAAAAGTGATCCCCCCATGGTAATCCCTAACACAAACAACACACACAAACAAATACTATTTGTCATGGTGACCTTGTTGAATTCATCTAGAATTCCAATGCGGTTGGTCTCCAATCCCCTGATGTTTGTTGTGATATTTTTAACCTGCAAAAATACAAATACCTCCTTCGGCCTCGTGTCAATATCAGAACGTCCAAAATAATATAAATATAATTAAAAATCTAAAATCATCTAGATATATGAACCACAACAACATCAAATCAATCTAACAATATGATTTATAGTTTAATCAACAACTATATCATCATACCATAATTTTCCATTTATAGGTTTGTTCACAATATCCAAATATCACAAATCCGAACAACGTCCATCATATAACGATGTCCAATAGTATAACATCGTCAACATATAAAAATGTCTCTAATAATCATCATGCATCATAACTGAATCAAGTCAACTATAATCCATGATCTAACATTTAACAACATACTATAATAAGGTCCATAATTATGTCCATAATCTAATCAGTAGTATCATGATTAGTATCAAACAGTGTCAAAGGAAAGTGGGCACTACAAGGTGTAGAGACAAACTTCACATAAACATGTGGGGGTTATGTGGACGTGTTTGCTTGGTTCTTGTAGATCACGTATGAATATAGGCTTAGGAGTATTTACATCCATAATGCATTTTCAATTCGATCCTAAAATGATGCAACTTATTTTCTTCTCTCAAACATCTATGCAGAAGTGGATAGGTGAGGTGAGGCTCAAATGATACAGAGATTGATGAAAGATAGAGAAATTAAGAAGATTCTTCTATGTAGTTGGATTGAACGCCAAGAGTCATATCATAAACATAGATCACATCTAGAAACATAGGAGATCTATGCAAAGTTGTAGAAAATGGCTCGAGAGATAAAGACAACAAGTTGTTTGTCATATTAAACACATTTATTTAATGATGTGCAAGTAGAGGAAAAATAATTATTTCTCGACCACCATAGTAAAAATTTGGAAAATTTATTTGGTTGGTTAAACACGCCCCGGTCGAACAACTATTACAATTGTCAAGAACCTTCGATTATGTGGTCATTACCACACTGCAACGAAAATTAACTCCAAGATTGTTGCAAGAGAAATTGTTCTGAGAAATGGGAACCATTTTCTTCATTTTAAAAAGGGTGAATGTTGTTGTGGCAATTATTGGTGATGCTAAATGAAGCAATATAAAAAAAAATAAGGTTGCACTATAATAATGTGCCATGTCCTCGATTATTCTCAGTTTCTAGAATTTTTTTGTTTGGTTTTTAGTTTGCATACATTTTGTTGTATATGAAAACCCCAACAAACTTAATATTGTTATCCTCTCCGACGTAATTTACAACTCGTAAGCAATTGCTAATATATATAATATAACGGATGGCCTAATACTACATTAATACTGTTAATTTTGAATTTCAGATTTTGAATTTCACAATAGAATCTCACGTCATGTATAAAATGAATGACAACACAATTATAAATTATTAGATTAACCTTTTTGCCGATTTGTTGGTTTCTAAAGTCTTTATCGTTTTGTACACATCTAGAAGGCATTACTTTTCCACTTTGCGACAACCCACTGTTTTCGCCACAAATACGTCGGCGTCCCACTCGTCACTCCAATATTTTAACATTTTCTTAACTCAAGTAAGTGCATCTAGAACGTCATTACTTGTCCTGTTTGCGACAAAACACAAGTGAGCCGGCCAAACTGCCCTCTCCAGAAGGTCATTATCTGGTTCGTCTTTAAAAAAACAATACTCCCCTTGTTTTACGTATCTTTTGAGATCAATATCGTGTCATTCTTGAACACCTTTTTCTATATATCATTTGTTATTTCGTCAATCCAAACTAATCCTTCCAAATTATAAATCGAAATAGCAAATCCCATTTCTTCAGTCTCATTCATTTGCATTTTGTGAGAAGAATAAAGTTTGAGCTCCATTTCTGTCTGAATTTCATACTGCTGTAATGGAGTGTAGTGCATCCACTGGTATTTTACACAGGTCTTGTGTTATGAACAAGATTGCTTCTGCTGGAATTCCCCGTATAAGAATTGTTGTGAAACCAATTAAGCAGGATGCAGTGAGAAGAAGAGGTGGAATTATTCGGGCATCGCAATCGGAATACGCTCGCCCACTTCGTTATTCCTCATCCTCATCATTCTATGATGTGCTCTCTGTCTCTGCTAATGTGAGTGAGCGAGAAATAAAGAGCGCATATCGCCGGATGGCTCTTAAATACCATCCTGACGTCTGCCCGTCTTCAGATAAAGAAGAATGCACCTCGAAATTCCTTCAAGTTCAGCAGGCGTATGATACACTCTCTGACCCCTCCCTTCGCGAGGATTACGATTGGAGTCTTCTAAACAGGATGAAATTAGGGGAGAACCAAGGAGGGTTTGACCACAGTAATAAGTATGTGTGGGAAGCTCAGATAATGGAGTTGATACGAAGAAGATCGAGTGGTATTAAGAATTCGTCATCGTGGGGAAGTACGATGAGAAGCAGAAACCAACAGACGGCTACTGCTGCTGCGTCTCGATGATGGTACCTTCATTTCCTGCCATCTGCTTTGCTTCTCCTCTGTTTTCATTTGCAAAAGGGAAAATGCGACCAAGATTAGGTCATTATCCACTATGCCTGCGAAAGATCTGGTGGGTCATCATCCATAGCATCTGTCTAAGATCGGGTCATTGGGTACCGCTGAGCATAAACACAGAGATCCGGATTGAATTTTGCACGAATGTATCCAAAGTTTTTATCTTGGGATTATATGGATCTCTATAGTCGGCACAAATAGGACACTAAACATAGCCATTACCATACCACCTCCAAATGTTGGTTGGTTCTGAAAATTGTGCGAGTACTTCATGTGATTGTAATGAGATCGACACATGGACAGTTTTATTGTAAGGTAACAGTTTTCCTTTGCGGATTATATGAATTGCTAAATGCCAAGCAGTGTAATTACTAAACAGTATGTTCTTTTAAAATAACACAGCTGGGATTCCTCCATTTGATTACAATTTCTTTCTGATATCGAAATGATAGTTTCATTGTAATGTAAAAGTATAATTCACACTACTGTCAAGCCTTCAAATAACATTTTGCGTCGCATTTGGATAACCATAATCCATTGACATGAAAGTGATTATACATTATTCACATTTTATGAAACCATTTATGAATCCGATCAATTCTTTTATTAATTTGTTATGGCATTACACCACCGTACAAACATGGTATACGGAATGAAGATTAAACCCAAAATCACTTTTCTGAATCCCCCTAGTACATGAGGTCATGGATTTGGATCTATTAAGTAAGGAGGTATTTCGTTAAGGTCCATATTGTCATTATTGGGTATCAACTATTTATATGTCAGGTTAGTTGTTATTTAGATATTAGTATGCGAGCTTCATACATCAATTAATTGTATGTATTGTTGGGTACTATTTAGATATTTGTTTGTGAAGTTGACCAAATAAATAAGGAAAAACAAACTTTCTTCAACTCAACATTTGTAACCTTATTGCATATTCTAATATTTCACATAGATTCCTTGATTTAGGTAAGCATTCATTTTTAGAATAAGTCATTTCCAAGATTTGTATTATTGATGATTATGTTATTATAGGATTTACGATAATTAGGATTAAGCAATTGAAAATATATTTTTGTATTTATGAAATACAACACAAGAGATGCAGATATTCACTACTATAACTTATGGAACCATAATTAAATGATGCAAGAGCATCTAAGGCGTCAACCAATCTTACATCTTGATTTTTTAATTTTATTTTTCTATTAATTAATTTTTGCTCATAGACCTTCACAATAGCTCATCACATATCTTCAATATATCCGCATAATTTTTGTACCCTTGCATTTCCTTAAGTGGTCTTAGTATTGGTGTTAAAAGCAACTTAGTAACAAGATTGCAATGCACTAAATTATGATGTTAGGGAAACACTGATGACACGAGGTTAAGAAAAGCACTTAGAAGGATTTATTTAAATCCCAAGTGTCCCTTTATATACTAATGGTCATGGGTTGTTTTATGCTTATAAAAATCCCAAAACATCTTATGAGGGAGCCAACTTAGCACTTTGAGCCCACGAAGTCATGATGTTATGCTAGAGCCTGAGTAGATGCAAATTGAACATGTGACATTTCAGACTTTGTCCACTTGGTAAATGGAAGACCGGCCCATCGTTTCCATTGTTTTCATAAATCAAATGGACATTGGGGTCTATTTTAATCACGGATTATAAAAATTTTGGTTCATGCTTTGCATGCCCTTCCTAAATTTTAAAGAGATTTTGTTGGCCTTGTGAGCACAAGGACCCCATGATATTGATGCGCAACCAAATCACAAAGGGGGTCTTATGCCTATTTCTAAAGTGAAGGAAGAATGATATTGGTGAATTTAATGGGACATGATTTTCACAAGAGGGCATGTATGGGCATAGATTTGGTCTCATTGGAAAAATATCTTCAAGAGATTTTGATTGTAATAGGACTCGAGTGCATTTCTTACACATGTAAGACCCAATACGAGTCTATACATCATATAGGCCATCTTTCTATTTTGGTATGAAAAGACTCGTGAACATAAATTTTGTTGGGAACGAACTGTAGATATCCATGTAGCTCATAGAGTTACACGTAATTTGGAAATTCACTTAGGATAGATAGGACTCTATCCTAAGGTAGACATCATGAAAGAGAAAGTGTTTCTAGAATAAGCTAGATAATTATGATCAAATTACATAAGATATAAATTGATCTTAGATATACAATTCTACATTGATTAAATTTAGGGAGTTCATGAAAGATGGTGTATCCCTTGAAAAAAGATGAATTGGGTCACATAGTAGAAGGATCTAGAGAAAATAACATTGAAGTGTTATTATCTATAGTAAGAGGCTCAAGATATATAACAAGAACCCAATGTATTTCATAGTTTTTGATGACTCGTTGTAAGAAATTTTGAGACTGTTGGTGTAGGTGGTATATTTATTCACTTATTTAGTGTTATTCTGCCTCACACGTGAGTCATCTCACTTAGGTGGACATGGATCTAGGTGTCATCTTAGTTATGACAGATTCTCTTACATAATCTGTCATATGTGTAAGTGTGTCATAGGAGTTACATTCCCATTTGGGAAAGTAACTCCTCTTCTCCATTATGGAGGGAGTCTTCTCTTCCATGGGAGTTACACATTCACTCCCCTATATGTACACCATCTCTTTTGATCTATGTTAAGCCAATACAAGCTAAGCTAAGGCTTCCATTCCACTCCAATTTTCAAATCTTGAGCTCTCATATGCATGCCCATTGCTTTACAAAGCTTGCTTGCTTCAATCTCGCAACTCCTACACTTTGGTGAAGTGCAACTATTCGATACACAGGAATTCCTTCCAGGTCTTCGTCCTACACTACTTCATGGTATCAGAGCGTGGCGACCGGAATTGCATTGCTCACCATTGTTGCTCCACCATGTAGTTGCTTGTGCAAGATCTTGCTTTTGCATGTGTTCTACTTGCATATTTACAGATTCTTGTGGGTGTCGTTTTTAGGCATTTATACCTCTTGTAGAGTTGTTCGTGTGATCGTGATTCTTTTTTGGGTGTTCGTAGTTTTCCGGATTTTGCATGCGGTCTTTAGAGGTGATTTGTAGTTTTGGGTGTTGTTTGAGGTTTAGATCTGAGTTTAAAAGTGTTGTTTGTGAGTTTTTTTTTTAGGATTGTTGGAGCTATTTTTGGCTCAAATCTTCCCTAGCTTGTCGCTCTTATCTCATGACTCACTGCTTGTGTTTTACCTTGGACTTGGACCGCTCGTGATAGCTTGTTTACCTTCGTTGGTTGGCCTGACTGTGCTTGTTGTGGAGCATTGTGGGTGTCTGACTGACAACTCACCAGTGCTTATCTTGTCGTAACTCTCTGACCCTTTGATGCATTTGGATAGCTCGATAGCTTGGAACATCTACAACGCTCCTACTCAGCTCTAACGCACATCTCCACATGTGACCAGCTCAATTTGGCACATGTTTAGCACTCAAACTGGTAGCTTGACTGGTTCGTGTTTGTTGTTTTTGGCACTCGAACTATGCTGCTCCTGTAAAGGTTATTTTCTAGGCTATTATATTTTCTACCAAGCCCGTATGATCTCTGCATGTCCCTGGTTCGCTTGGCCTTTGTTTGCATTGGGTTAGATGCTTATTGTTGGCATCCACTTGCTACTTCTGTGTTTCCCATAGAGCTTGGCTTTTTGTTGTTCATGTTGCTCGTGCCCAAACCCTCCAGCTAGGCGTTGATCCCACTAGCACTTCAAACTCCAACGACTCCCTCAACCTCTGTTCGACTGGTTCTTTGTCTGCAGCAACTATCCGCTTGAACACAACATTCACACGTGGTCTATGCCCACCTACCTCGGACTCTGCAGTTGAACACGTTGGAAAACATTTTGGCTCCTTCAACCTGCGTTTTTCAATCTCAACAGTGACCACAACATTTTTTGGCATTTTTGGCAGTTTGGGGTCTACAATTTGACCTGCTCCAGCAACTCCACATGGTCCTTGACAGTAGCCCAACTCCTCTGGCTTTTGTCAATCTTTTGTGACTCCTTGCCACGTGGAGGTCTATTTTTTTTTACTATTTTGGGTGATTTCAACTCAACCTTGGTTTTCAATCAACTGCTCTCCTCCAACACAGCACGTGGGCCCTCTATCACCTTCTTTTTTAATGTTTAAGGGTGATTAAAAATTAAAAAAAAAACATTTATTCATTGGCATGTAAAATTTTTTTGGGGTTTCGGCTGTATTTTGCTTGTAATTTGGCCTTCCTATGCTTGTCGAAGACGGAGGGTGAGGTCCGGGGTTGGCAAGAGGCTAACCCCCCCTCGCAGTCAAAACAAACCCCTACTAAAATTCCATCCCATTTCCAACGAGTACCCACACGATACCCTTTGCACCTGTTTCATGCACTTTTTTAATGCATTTGCAGCGTTTATTGACTTTTTCCATCAGTTGCGGGAATTGTATTTATGCCATAACTTTTGACTCGATGCTCGTTTCTAAGCACTTCCTTGGTCAAAGCTGCATGATTTTTCATACTTTACGTGATGGCATTGCCAATTTTGTAAACGCACTACTTTTAAAAAGTGCCACATTCTGGGGGGTTGATTATACTCTTGGGCCTACACACGCAAACGCATTATCAGCCGAGTCCGACGTCTTGCTTTTGTGCATCTTGAATTTTTCATCATGGAGAGTGCTCTTTCTAGACATGAGCATCGTAGGATCACCTTACAACCTCCGCCACTTCTCACCAGGAGAGAGACCTATTCAGCTTGGCGTGCTTCCATGGAACGTTACTTCACCCACAAGGGTCTTTTATCCTTCTTACTTGGACCAGTTCCTACACCCGCTGATCATCGTCATCCAGAGGACTTCCTCGACACTTGTGACCATGTCTTTGGTCACATGATGATGCATGTATCTCATTCTCTCTAGTTTCACGTGGTAAAATCAGATCCACCTTACCCTGTCTAGAGCATTCTTCAGTCCCTCTATGGAGACCCTGCACATACTGCCGCCATTTTTGCTGCTGCTGATTTAGTTGTCTCCTCCATTTCTTCGTGTGATGACAGTTCCACTGACACAGGCTCGCTTGGTTGTACTTCTGATGACGAGGATTGTGCATCTAGTTCTGATGTCGAGAGTACTACAAAGGACTCTTCTCCTCTTTCTCTCAATATTCCAGACATTGTTATCACCCCCCACATCTCATCAGATATCAAGTAGTCTCCTACTCAGTCTCACACCATCATCACACCTGCCTCCTTTCCACTTCCAGTGTGCGAGGCCCATTTCACTCCTCTACCTTCATTGGATGACTCATACCTATCTGACATCACTCTTCTGTTTGTTGAGCCCCCTCATTGGGACGAGTATCTTCCTGACCTTGGTCGTCTTTTCGAAGAGTCTACTTGTGATGCACTACAGGTCCCTCATCCATCTACAAGTGTTTCAAAGGAGTTCTTCATCTCTGTTGTTGGGAGTGCCCCTTCCGAGAATCATGTCACTTCCACATTTCCAGAGACCTTCATTGATCCACCCTCAATTGTGGATCCCTTTTCTATTGTGGAGGATTTTTTGTTCCCTTCACATCACTTGGACATCCTTTCTATTGGTGTTCTTCTTCACTCTGACAGTTCTACGCATGTGGCATTACCTTTGGTTCCTTGGCACTCACTCGTTAGACCTATGTCACACTTCTGTGAACCAGACTCAGAGTTGTTCGTGTTGCTGCCTTCAGTTTCCTTTGTGGAGTTGGTAGACTTTCAGCACGTCATTTTTTTCCTTCCTAAGGGCAAGCACACAGTTCATTACGGGTGGCTCTTCTTCAGTCCAGAGGCAGAGGATCTCGTCATCGACATTCTTCTGGGAGACCTCCTAGAGCTACAGAGTTCAGATCCGTCCATGGCATATTCTGCATTCCTCTCGTCTCCCTCTTCTTCTCTCTTCTTCTTCTTTTCGAGAGATTTCCTCTTTGTACATGGGTACCTTTCAAGCTTTTCTATGGACGGGACCCGTATTTGGCATATTTCTTAGATTAGAGAGTGTGTTGTTCTCTCGTGGTGGATGTTTTTCCCACTGGGTTTTTCTTCACTGCTTGGCACTTCTTCTTGTAAATGGGTGCCTCATCAGGGTTTGTGCAGGGACCCATTTCTTGTTTTTGACTTGCCACCTCATCCTAAGTTACGATGAAGGGGGGGTGTTGGTGTAGGTGGTATATTTATTCACTTATTTAGTGTTATTCCACCTCACAGGTGAGTTATCTCACTTAGGTGGACATGGATCTAGGTGTCATCTTAGTTATGACAGATTCTCTTACAGAGTCTATCATGTGTAAGTGTGTCATAGGAGTTACATTCCCATTTTGGAAAGTAATTGCTCTTCTCCATTATGGAGGAATCCTCTCTTATATGGGAGTTACACATTCACTCCCCTATATGTACACCATCTATTTTGATCTATGTTAAGCCAATACAAGCTAAGCTAAGGCTTCCATTCCACTCCAGTTTTCGAATCTTGAGCTCTCATATGCATGCACATTGCTTTACAAAGCTTGCTTGCTTCAATCTCACAACTCTTATACTTTGGTGAAGTGTAACTATTCAATGCATGTGAATTACTTCCAGGTCTTCGTCCTACACTCCTTTAGAGACTTGTTTAGTGTGTGTAGGAGATACTCAAGAGCCAAAATGCTTGTAAATATTGTATTGCGTGGATGTATTACAACCCAAATAGATTTTTTATCCCTTTTCACATTTTGTTTCACATTCATAAGCATTTATTAGTTGGGACCCCTTATTCTGACTACAATAATTTGTATTAGAATTCACTAGTTTGATTTGGGAAAGAATTATTGTGAAGAGAATTGCAACAGTAAAATGCATTGAGCATTTAGATTGATAGGTGTGAAGTTGATCTATCACCAAACTAAAAATATAGAATATAGGTGATATCCTTATTGGGTTAGAAATCTATAGAATAATTCTATATCAGATTTCTTGATTAAATATAGCGACATTCAAATATGAATAAATATAGTGACATGTAAGATTATTTGATTAACCACATTCCAAAATATAGAAATACACAAGAAGATAGATTGTGACATAGATACGGTTAGGGTACTCAATGAAGATCCACCTTAGATGACTCAATGGCTATCCAAAATGGGCTGACGGTATTCATAATTTATTTGATAGTAATCAATGGGTATTACAGTGAAATAAACATAGTTCAAAATACTGCTAAAAAATGTGCCCGATTTTAAGGACACGTGTTGCAACTTTAATTAAAATGTAGAAGAATTTATTGATGTGGTTTTCCTAACATCACATCATAATACCAATTCTTTTTCCATGATGATAAAATGACATGAGACATGGACACTTATCATGGTGATGCATCATGCTTAGGATATCCAATGGCCAACTACTCTCAAAAACCTTGTTAACTTGGTCTTAATCTAACTTATCTACTTCACAACTATCATATCACGAATGTACCAATACTAACCCAAGGTTTTAAAATTACTTATTTTTAGACTATGTATAGTTATCAAATTAATTACATTATCAATGTCCCATGTTATAAGTTGCATGGAGTATAACTACTAAATCCTGACTAAATACAACTTTGGTTATAATCAATGACCTAAGTATCCCTCATGATGTTAGAATCTCATTTCTTATTGTTTCTTTCTATAATGTAATGGTTGATAGATTTGAATACATAAATTAAAAAAAAATAGTTTTTCTTAAAAAACACATGATTTTTTTTCAATATTAACCTAGCCACATGTAGCAAGCAAATATATAAGAAGAATGTGGAGTGAAATTCTCTCAACACATTGATATTATTATGAAGAAGCATGTACATTATATAGGAGAAATAATTAACTATATTACCTTAAACTGAAGGAGGAAGATTTGGATGAAGGTGAGAGAATAATGGAATACACCAAGTAAGAGATAATAAAGGGATAAAATAGAAAAAACACTCCTAAAATATGAACTATGCAACGTATTCTAACATTCCCCCCCTTATTACATTATTCTGGCAAATGTGACCCTTGAAAAGTTCAAATTTCACTTATACAAGAGATTTAGTGAGAATATCAGAAACTTGTGCTTTTGTAGGACAATACTGGAGCTGAATTTGATGGTTCAAGATGTGCTCTCAAAATGAAATGGAAGTCAATTTTAATATGCTTTGTTCGTTCATGAAAGCTTGGATTCTACACGAGCTTCAACACACTCTAATTTTCACAATAGAGAATAGGTGACTATTATTTAGGAATATCCAGGTCATCCAAAATATGATGTAACCATATCACTTCGCACACATCTGCTCGTACGGAGTGATATTCTACTTCTGTAGATGAGATAGAAACAACATTGAATAGCCCTTTCGCATGGTAGAGATATGGAGACTGGTGTGTGGAAGACTCAAACTAGAAAGACCCTGCTACTGCATGGAAGGAGTCTTACTACTACAATTCCCACACAACAGTCTTGTTAGCACCTCACACATAGCAGCAACATGATTACTTTCACGCAGTAGTAGTAGGACTCCTTCCACGCAGCAGCAGGGTCTTTCCAGTCTAAGTCTTCCATACACTAGTCTCCATATCTCTACCACGCCAAAGGGCTATTCAATGTTTGCTTCTATTTTTCATAGGCTAGAGGACTATTTGCTGATTTGATACCAAAATGTAGCAAGCAGATAGATGAGAAGAATGTGGAGTGAAATGCTCTCAACACATTGATATTATCATGAATAAGCACGTACATTATATAGGAGAAATAATTAACTATATTCCCCTAAAATGAAGGAGGAAGATTTTGATGAAGGTAAGAGAATAATGGAATACACCAAGGAAGAGATAATAAAGGGATAAAATAGAACAAACACTCCTAAAATATGAACTATGCAGAATATGCTAACACCACATTCTAAACCTAAGTGTAATTCTACAATGTTACTTATTTTTATTCAAAACCATTGACTCTTTTATATTAAGAAAACCTTCTTATCTCATGGTTACTTTCATTTTGATACGAGTCTAAAGGAGTGACTATATAGAAAAAATTGTGGGTGCACAATGATATTAATAATGGACAACCAAACTAATAAAAAAGGGAAATTGAATATACTCAATACAAAATTCACTATCCTAAGCATGATGGAGAAAAATAATAAGCATGCATATCCCAATGTAACACTCCATCACATAAATGAACCTTTTTAGCATGATGGCATGACACTATGAGATGCACATCACCCGCCACATTTACAAATGCATTAACATTGACACTATGTCCTTATAATTTAGTAAATTTTTTGAAGCATGTTTAAGCTACATTAAAATTGATTTATTTTCTTATTGTAAAATAAATTAAAGTTGAAACAAAAAATGTAGGCAATATCAACCCATTAAAGTACATGACATGATATTCCTGAAATAGATCTAGGTAAACAAAAACCTTCCAAATAAGTTTCTTGAAGAAATGCCTCAAACAAAATCAAAATAAACATTCCTTAATAACAATGCTTAATATAGAAGAGTTGGATGTATTTTCTCTATAGATAATTTTTGAATCACCATCAAAAATACATTCAACCTATTGGTATCCAAATTGATTCTCCTGCGAGGGTTGAGCAACATCACAAAATTGGAAGGATGCTTAGAGATAGAAGAATCATGATATGAATCATTTTGTAGCTGGGAAGGGGATTCATCTGACTCTTTGTCACTCAAGCATTGGAGAAATGGATAGTACCTTATTGAGGGTTTGATCTACCCTCACTACTTTAGGTCATGCCTTATACTGGGGTGAGAGGATTCATTCTGTAACCCCTTTTGGTTAAGGATATCAAGAGATCCTTCTTTACACAATTTTGATGAGAACCTTGAGAAAATATGATCAATACAACACAATCTAACTCTCACGAGTTGTTACACTAGAGAGTGGAGATGTTTCCTGGAAAAGGTTCCGCGTTACTAAAGACAATAATTGAAATATGATTGTCTCTGCATACTTTTGCAATGGAATTTGTTCATTTCTGGATACAAAGTACAAAAGGGTAGTTCATGTAGGATTCATCATTCGAGAAGTTTTTGGTTTGAAATTAAGCAAGATGAAGTTTATTTTACTAGATCTTTGAGAGCTTTGACAAATATTGGAAGACTCATAGACAAAATGCTTCAAAACAACGAAAATATTCCTTCAACCAGAAGATGTGAATCAAAGGAAGCCCAGACATACATAGTTTCACATATTCTTCAATAATTCAACACAAAGGCTCATGCTAAAGACTCAATTAAAATTTCGAAATCCCTGGTTCATCATGACTAAGATACAATCATAGGCTTACAAACAATCTTTATCAACATAATGAGAGTAAATTGATTTTAAATTGTTTATTTGCATTAGAAAATGAAAGATCTTATCATAATAAAATTGCAAATGCCACAATACTAACACACAAACGAGATCTTGTGTGACTTAGAGATATTTTAACATAAGATTGTAACAGGAACAATACAAACTATTTCAAAACATTATGAAATACAAGTAGACACAATTATGCTCATGATCAACAAAAATTTGTTTGAGGTTCATTAGATTCATCAGAAGGGGAAATTTTCTTCAACAATCTCAGAGCTTGTCAATGGATGTACACTTGCAACCATCTTGACGCGATTAAATGTAAAACACAGGAGATAAACATGTTTCTCAGACGGTCTCTTAGGAAAATATTTTTTCTCAAACTTTATCAGAAAAGTTAACGCCCACTTTTTCAATATTATTCTCATTGTATTCATACAATTTCACTCACACACTCATAAAAAATTTCCCCCCCAAAAGAAGAATATTTAAGGAATCCTTTGTTTCTTACAAGTTTGTTCTAGAAAGTGATGTTTAACAAATTTACACCCAAAATCTGCCAGGTGGATAAATCATGAACTAATCATGTTTCTTAGTCCCTCAACTATGAATTGTATGCCATGTCATAACTTATGACCTTATTTTTAATCATTGTTTGATTTTTTCATGCAATAAATCCCCTTTTTAATAATTCTCAGGTGGATCCATATGGCTTGATTTGACAAGCAATCCTTTTCACCTTTTGATATGGTGCCCAAAAGTGGAGACCCCAAACAAATGTTGTAACTCCCACTTATTTCAGACACACAAGACAACAAAGAAAAATATAGGATAATTTTTTTTTTACTTTTGTTTGAAACATAACATGACACAACATGTGGTCACAACGGAAACAACTAGCTCCTTGAACAACTTGACACAATGATGACCACAAGGGAAACAAGGAAACACCCAGAACCCATCAAGGACAGTTCACTTCTCTCTTTGATAAGCCACCAAAAAAATACAAACCCATAATACCTAGTTATAGTTTAGGAAACTCCATGGAAAATTCCTTTAAGGTGATGTATTTAGTAAAATAGTCTTTAAAGGCCTAACTATGGGGTTTAGAAGATTCATGTTATGATTGATACAACTCTTCTTTAGGGTTAGATTTCTTTTCTTTTATACTATTGAGTAACCAACTTAAAATCATCTCAAATTTGACAATTACTTGTTTTAAAACATTACAAACTAGGAGGTAATCAATTCCACAAAGCTATCTATCTGAACCCACACTAATGAAACTTGTTTCATACCTCCATAGAATGAGGATGCAATCGTAAGCTCAAACTGGAGTGGAGTATTGTTTAGGTTCGGAACCCTAATCTTCTTTGTTTGAGGATTAAGTTTTTTATCATAACTTGAAAAGGGTTACAAAGTACTATGGAAATGGTTAGAGGGAGAAGGTCAATTTATTTCATTATGATCTAATTAGTTATTGACCATTATTTTAATGAGATTTAAGAGTTCGACTAGATTTGGGTAAAAGCTTCATTTAGCAACATCTTGATTAATTTTGACAATGGATACACATGGGGTTCCCAAAATGGAAGCACAAGACTTAAGGTTTCACAAAAAAGAGAATAAGGTTTAATCCATGGTTAAGGTTAATGATGGTAGGTTCCTAAGTACTGATAGAAAATTTATTTCTTTCCAAAATTAAGATTCTTAAATTTGTCGACAATAACCCAATTTCATTGTTATTTTATTTATTGGTTTATCTATGAAATCATTTTGTTTTATTTATTATTAACTTTACAAATAGGATTGCCAACCCATTAAAATTATACAAATAATAATATGGATGCCAATATCATGGAGGGTTTATCAAAAAATGAAATTTTTATTACTCTAAAGAAGAAAAAAAACCATTGTTAATCAAGAGAGCAAAACATGGTTATAACATTTCCATTCAACATGGCACACGCAAACCACAGGTGTCACAAAATTCAAAAGAACTTTAGATGAGAACATGAAGGTGAAAATTTTGGTCAAGCCATGCTACAATAATTTCATGACTGATAAATACTATTACCTAAAGAATACTCATAAAAAGGTGAAGATTGAATATCATTTATCACAAAGATAACTACAAGTTTCGCTACAAAAGGACAAGACAACTTTATTTCAAAAATACCGATAATCGAAGAAAAGAGGCCTTCTAAACTCCTTTACATGCACCATTACAAAATTACAACACATTTGACATATGTACAACAAACTTCATAATTCAACTTGATGAAACATTTTCAACTCTTTCCTTTTATCTACTCGCATAATCCATCTGCACAAGTATTACCTGAGTCATTTCGCAAGAACTGAGGATGTCAAGCCTTCAAATAACATTTTACATCACATTTGGATAACCATAATCCATTGACATGAAAGTGATTATACATTATTCACATTTTATGAAACCATTTAGGAAACCGATCAATTCTTTAATTAATTTGTTATGGGATTACACCACCATACAAACATGGTATATAGAGTGAAGATTAAACCCAAAATCACTTTTTTGAATCCCCCATGAATGAGTACATAAGGTCATGGATTTGGATCTATTAAGTAAGGAAGTATTTTGTTAAGGTCCATATTGTCATTATTAGGTATCAACTATTTATATGTCATGTTAGTTGTTATTTAGATATTAGTATGTGAGCTTCATACATCAATTGATTGTATGTATTATTGGGTACTATTTAAATATTTGTTTGTGAAGTTGACCAAATAAATAAGGAAAAACAAACTTTCTTCAACTCAACATTTGTAACTTTCTTGCATATTCTAATATTTCACATAGATTCCTTGATTTAGGTAAGCATTCATTTTTAGAATAAGTCATTTCCAAGATCTGTATTATTGATGATTATGTTATTATAGGATTTATGATAATTACGATTAAGCAATTGAAAATATATTTTTATATTTATGAAATACAACACAAGAGATGTGGATATTCGCTACTATAAATTATGGAACAACCATTAAATGATGCAAGAGCATCCAAGGCATCAACCAATCGTACATCTTGTTTTCTTTATTTTTTATTTTCTATTAATTAATTTATGTTCATAGGCCTTCACATTAGCTCATCACATATCTACAAAATATCCACATAATTTTTCTACCCTTGCATTTCCTTAAGTGGTCTTAGTACTGGTGTTCAAATCAACTTAGTAACAAGATTGCAATGCCCTAAATTATGATGTTAGGGAAACACTGATGACACGAGGTTAACAAAATCACATACAAGGATTTATTTAAATCCCAAGTGTCCCTTTATATACTAATGGTCATGGGTTGTTTTATGCTTATAAAAATCCAAAAAAATATTATAAAGGATCCAACTTAGTACTTTGAGCCCACGAAGTGATGATGTTATGCCGGAGCTTGAGTAGATACAAATTAAACATGTGACATTTCAGACTTTGTCCACTTGATAAATGCAAGACTATCCCATCGTTTCCATTGTTTTCATAAATCAAATGGACATCGGGGGCTATTTTAATCACAGATTATAAAAGTTTTGGTTCACACTTCGCATGCCCTTCCTAAATTTCAAAGAGATTTTTTAGGCCTTGTGAGCACAAGGACCCCATGATATTGATGCGGAATGGAATGAAAAAGGGGGTCTTATGCCTATTACTTAAAGTGAAGGAATAATGACATTGGTGAGTTTCATGGGACATGATTTTCACAAGAGGGCATGTATTGGCATAGATTTGGTCTCATTGGAAAAATATCTTCAAGAGATTTTGATTGTAAAAGGACTCGAGTGCATTTCTTACGCATGTCAAACCCAATACAGGTCTATGCTTAATATAAACCATCTTTCTATTTTTGTATCCAAAGACTCTTGAACATCAATTTAGTTGGGAACCAACTATAGATATCCATGCAACTCATAGAGTTACACGTAATTTTGAAATTCACTTAGGATAGATAGGACTCTATCCTAGGGTAGACATCAAGAAAGAGAAAGGGTTTCTAGAATAAGCTAGATAATTATGATCAAATTACATAAGAGATAAATTTATCTTAGATATAAAATTCTACATTGATTAAATTTAGGGAGTTGAAAAAAGATTGTGTAGCCTTTGAAAAAATATGAATTGGGTCACATAGTAGAAGGATCTAGAGAAAATAACATTAAAGTGTTATTATCTATGATAAGAGGCTCAATAGATCCAACAAGAACCCAATGCATTTCATAGTTTTTGATGAATCATTGTAAGAAATTTTGAGACTCATTTAGTGTGTGTAGGAGATACTCAAGAGCCAAAATGCTTGTAAATATTGTATTGCATGGATGTAGTACAATCTAAATAGAGATTTTATCCATTTTCACATTTTGTTACACATTCATAAGCATCTATTAGCTGGGACCCCTTATTCTGACTACAATAATTTGTATTAGACTTCACTAGTTTGATTTGTGAAAGAATTATTGTGAAGAGAATTGCAATAGTAAAATGCATTGAGTATTTATATTGATAGGTGTGAAGTTGATCTATCACCAAATGAAAAATATAGAATATAGGTGATATCATTCTTAGTTCAGAAATCTATAGAATAATTCTATATCAGATTTCTTGATCAAATATAGTGACATGTAAGATTATTTGATTAACCGCATTCCAAAATATAGTAATACACAAGAAGATAGATTGTGACATAGATACGGTTAGGGTACTCAATAAAAAACCACCTTATATTAATCAATGGCTATCAAAAATGGTCCAATGGTATTCATAATTGATTTGATAGTAATGAATGGGTTTTATAGTGAAATAAACAAAGTTCAAAATATTCCTATAAAATGTGCCCAATTTTAAGGACATGTGTTGCAACTTTAATTAAAATGTAGAAGAATTCATTGATGTGGTTTTCCTAACATCACATCATAATACTGTTTTTTTTCCATGATGATAAAATGACATGAGACATGGACACTTATCATGGTGATTCATCATGCTTAGGATATCCAATGGCCAAATACTCTCGAAAACCTTGTTAACTTGGTCTAAATCTAAGTTATCTACTTCATAACTATCATATGACGAATGTACCAATACTAACCCAAGGTTTTAAAATTACTTAATTTTAGACTATATATAGTTACGAAATTAATTACATTATCAATGTGCCATGTTATAAGTTGTATGGAGTATAACTACTAAATCCTAACTAAATACAACTTTGGTTATAATAATTGACCTAATTATCCCTCATGATGTTAGAATCTCATTTCTTATTGTTTGTTTCTATAACATAATGGTTGATAGATTTAGATACATAAATTAAAAAAATATATGTTTTTCTTAAAAAACACATTAATTTTTTTCAATATTAACCTAACCACATTCTAAACCTAAGTGTA
Organism: Taxus chinensis; assembly: GCA_019776745.2. Classification (NCBI taxonomy): domain Eukaryota; kingdom Viridiplantae; phylum Streptophyta; class Pinopsida; order Cupressales; family Taxaceae; genus Taxus; species Taxus chinensis. The sequence goes on from CM034148.1 coordinate 274,864,942, forward strand.
ATTCTACAATGTTCGTTATTTTGTATTCAAAAACATTGACTCTTTTCTATTCAGAAAATATTCTTAGGTCATGGTTACTTTCATTTTGGTAATAGTCCAAAGGATTGACAATATTGAAAAAATTGTAGGTGCACAATGATATTAATAATGGACAACCAAACTAATAAACAAGGGAAATTGACTATACTCGATACAAAATGCACTATCCTAAGCATGCATATCCCAATGTACCATTCCATCATAGACATGAACCTTTTTAACATGATGACATGACACTTTGAGATGCACATCACCCGCCACATCTACAAATGCATTAATATTGACACTATGTCCTTCTAATTTAGTAAATTTTTTGAAGCATGTTTAAGCTACATTAAAATTGATTTATTTTGTTATTGTCAAATAAATGAAAGGGGAAACGAAAAATGTAGGCAATCTCAACCCATTAAAGTACATGAAATGATATTTCCTAAAATAGATCTTGGTAAACAAAAACCTTCCAAATATTTTTTTTGAAGAAATGCCTCAAACAAAATCAAAATAAACATTCTTTAATAATAATGCTTAATATAGAAGAGTTTAATGTATTTTCTCTATATATATAATGTTTTAATTTCCATCAGAAATACATTCAACCTGTTGGTATCCAAATTGATTCTCCTACGAGGGCTGAGCAGAATCAAAAAATTGAAAGGATGGTTAGAGATAGACGAATCATGATACGAGTCATTTTACTACCAGGGAGGGGATTCTGCTGACTCTTTGTTATCCAGGCATTGGAGAAATGGATACCACCTTATTGAGGGTTTGATCTACCCTCACTACTTTAGGTTGTGCCTTCAACCAGAGTGAGAGGACCCATTCTGTAACCCCTGTTGGTGAAGGATATCAAGAGATCCTTCTTTGCACAATTTTCATGAGAAACTTGAGAAACTAGGATCAATACAACGTTATCTAACTCTCACGAGTTATCACACTAGAGAGTGGAGATGTTTCTTGTACAAGGTTCTAGGTTACTAAAAACAATAATTGAAACCTTATTGTCTCTGCATACTTTTGTAATGGAATTTGTTCATTTATGGATACACAGTACAAATAGGGGTAGTTCATGTAGGATTCATCGTTTGCGAAGTTTTCGGTGGGAAGTTAAGAAACATGTTGTTGATTTCACTAGATCTTTGAGAGCCCTTACAAATATTGGAAGACTCACAGACAAAATGCTTCAAAACAGCCAAAATATTCCTTCAACCAAAAGATGTGAATCAATAGAAGCCCAGAGATGCACGGTTTCACATATTCTTAAATAATTCAACACAAATGATCATGCTAAAGACTCAATTAAATGTTATAAATCCCTATTTTTTCATGACTAAGATACAATCATAGGCTTACAAAAATTCATTATCAATATAATGACAATAAAGTGATCTTAAATTGTTTATTTACATCACAAGATGAAAGCTCTTCTCATAATGAAACTGCAAATGCCACAATACTAACACACAGATGAGATCTTGTGTGAATTAGAGAGATTTTAACATAAGATTGCAATAGGAACAATAAAAACTATTTAAAAACATTCTGAAATACAAGTAGACACAATTATGCTCATGATCAACACAAATTTATTAGAGGTTCATTAGATTCATGAGCAAGGGAAATTTTCTTCAACAATCTCAGAGATTTTTAATGGATGTACACTTGCAACCATATTGAAACGATTCAATCTAAAACATAGGAGATAAACATCTTTCTCAGGCGTTCTCTCAGGAAAATGGTTTTTCACAAACTTTCTTAGAAAAGATAACCCTCCCTTTTACAAGAGTATTCCCGTTGCATTCATACAATTTCAATCACACACTCATCCCAAATTTTCACCCCAAAAGAATAATATTTTAGGAATCCTTTGTTTGTTACAAGTTTGTTCCAGATAGTGATGTTTAATAAATTTACACCCAAAAGATGCCAGGTGGATAAATCATGAACTGATCATGTTTCTCAGTCCCTAAACTATGAATTGGATGTCATTTCATAACTTTTGACAATATTTTTAATCATTTGTTGATTTCTTCATGCAAGAAATCCTTGTTTTAATAATTCTCAGATGGCTCCATATGGCTTGACTTGATAAGGAATCCTTTTCACCTTTGAGAATACACTTTGAGAAATGAGTTCCCTTGCATGGATACCTACATTCGTGGCTCTCAGAAGTGAGTGCCCCCGCATGGATTATATCATATATTTGTGTTGTAACTCTGAGTTGGCCAAATATATGGAGGAGCCAACGTAAGCCTCCACATGTCTCCTTGGTGCAACTACAAAGGTGAAATCTAGAGAAAGGTTCCCAAATGAGTGTAGGCCCTCCACGTTTTAAGAACTTGAAAGAGTTGCACCGGTCGCTAAAAATTTTGAGCATGGGAAGGTCTAGCGGAAGCTTCCACGTGTTTCTTCGGCGTAACTTGAAAGATGAATTCTAGAGGCGGGACCTCAAATGAGCATAGGATATCCACGTGACCTAGGACTAAGAAAGTTTTGTTGGCCATTAAAAAAGTGTCAGTATAAAGAGGATCTAGTGAAAGCCTCCACGTGTCTCTTTGGCACACTTTTGATATGGTTCCCAAAATCGGAGACGCTACACAAATGTTATAACACCCACTTATTTCAGAGACACAAGACAAGATAGAAAAATATAGGATAATTTTTTTTTTGACTTGTTTGAAACATAACACGACACAACATGTGGTCAAAACGGAAAAAACTAGCTCCTTGAACAACTTGACACAACAATGACCATAAGGGCGCCAAGGAAACACCCAACACCCATCAAGGAAAGTTCACTTTTCTCTTTGATAAGGCACCACAACAAGACCAACCCAAAATACCTAGTTATAATTCAGGACACTCCACGGAAAAATCCTTTAAGGTGATGTATTTACTAAAATAGTCTTTCAAGGCCTGACTTTGGGGTTTAGAAGATTAATGTTATGATTTATACAACTCATATTTTAGGATAGATTTATTTTCTTTTATACTATTGAGTAACCAACTCAAAATCATCTCAAATTTGACAATTACTTGTTTTAAAACGTTACAAACTATGAGGTAATAAGTTCTATAAGGGTATCTATCCGAACCCACACTACTAAAACTTGTTTCATACCTCAATTTACTGAAGATGCAAGCATAATCTCAAAAAGGAGTTGAGTATCAGTTAGGTTCGGAACCCTAATCTTCTTTATTCGAGGATAATTTTTTTTCTCATAACTTAAAAAGGGTTACAAAGTACTATGGCAATGGTTAGAGGGAGAAGTTAAATTTATTTCATAATGATCTAATTAGTTATTAACCAGTATTTTAATGAGACTTAAGAGTTCAACTAGATTTGGGTAAAAGCTTCATTTAGCAATATCTTGATTAAGTTTGACAATGGATACACATGGGGTTCCCAACATGGAAGCACAAGACTTAAGGTTTCATAAAAAAGAGAATAAGGTTTAATCCGTAGTTAACGTTAACAATGGTAGGTTCCTAAGTACTGGTAGAAAATTCATTTCTTTCAAAAATTAAGATTCTTAACTTTCTCGACAATAAGCCAATTTCATTGTTATTTTATTTATTGGTTTATCTATGAAATCATTTTGTTTTATTTTTTATTAACTTTAGAAACAGGATTGCCAACCCATTAAAATTATACAAAGAATAGTATGGATGTCAATACCATGGAGGGTTATTAAAAAATGAAATTTCTATGAATTGGAAGAAGAAAAAAAACCATTGTTAATTGAGAGAGAAAAATAGAGTTATAAAATTTCTATTCAACATGGCACACAGAAACCATAGGTGTCACAAAATTCAAAAGAACTTTGGATGAGAACATGAAGGTGACAAATTTGGTCAAGCCATGCTACAATAATTTGATGATTGATAAATACTATTATCAAAATAATACGCATAATAGGTGAAGATTGAATATCATTTATCACAAAGATAACTACAAGTTTCGCTAGAAAAGGACAAGACAACTTTATTTCAGAAATACTGATAATCCAAGAAAAGAGGACTTCCAAATTCTATTACAAGCACCATTACAAAATTACAACACATTTTACATTTGTACAAGAAACTTCATAAATCAACCATATGAAACCTTTTCAACTCTTTCCTTTTATCTACTCACATAATCCATCTGCACAAGTATTAACTTGAGTCATTTCATGAGAACTAAGGATGCTAAGACTACCCATTACAACAGTAAGCTAACATTTAACAATATCATGAAAGGAAGGCTCTATTTCAAGAATGGATCAAAGCAAAAACCTCTTATCAACCAAGATTTTAATGAAGCTTGAGAATTTATCCAAAATGACTAAAGGTTTCACTTAGGCTCATTGGATGAGTTTTACAAAAATATACAATTTACCTTGAAAACGGCTGAGAGATAGATTGCATGGGTTCTACACTATCTTCTCTTACTTAATAAATCTTATTATCTTCTAAAATCTAACCATAGATTTTACCTTATGATCGCTTAATAATTCACACAAAAGATAATTTCCATTAGTCTAGCTAGGGTTAACAAGGTATATAATTTTATTTTATAAGGGATAGTTCCCTCTTTGATCAATTATGGAATTAATTGTTATCAAGTAGGTCACACACACACACACACACACACACACACACACACACACACACACACACACACACACACACACACACACACACACACACACACACACACACATATTAATTCACTCATAAAGAATTTTTAAGAGGATTACCCACCATTCTAATAATGTTTATAATAGCAATGTTACTGTTTCGAAGAAGGGTTCACAACACAACATTATTATTATTATTATTATTATTATTATTATTATTTACCTCATGCGAAAAGCTTACCATTACTCTTTCTTTTAAAATACTATACATAGTTACATCATTGGTATTCAACATGGCATACGAACCCAAGAGACAAAACAATTTTAGGGAATCATGACTAGGGAACAAAAGTAACAACATTGACCAATAAATGCCAAATTATTCATAGAATTCCTATAATCCATTAAAGTCACTCAACAAAGCGGTAATCCAATTTTCTTATATTTTCCACTAATTAACAGAACCCCCAACATTAACCTTAAGGTTTAGTCACTCCATACAAACAATAAAAAATACCAACCTTAAATTTTCCAACAAGAGAGAGAAAGGTATTTGAATCACTTCTTATTGAGTTTGTATTAGAATAGGTAATATATTAACTACCACTATATTTGTTTTCCCATTTTTATCTTTATATGTTTGTGTGTGTGTGCGTGTGTGTGTGTGCACGTGTGTAAGCAAACTAATCACACAACAACGGATAAGTCTAATACATCCATGCAAACAAATAGTATTCAAGTTTTGTTAGAACAATACTTAAGGAGGAACATATTTATACAACTTCATCAATAAGACTAAATTGTCCTCCACATGTTCCCAAAATTTTGATAAATATTTTTACTTAATAAATCAATATCTTTTAGACACTCAACTCGAGTTGGGTTCCAAAAAGGCTATCGTTATTACCTCTTATAAAATAAGTCTCAATCATCTAAAAGAGTTCTCATAGACCTCTTCACAATATTAAACAAAATCAAGTTATTTTCCCTTATAGGGGTACGATAGTTGCATGACCATTAAAGGCCATTTTTTTAAAAAAAGGATGATTTACTAAAAATAATACACATTCACTGGAAAGGTTTCGGACAACAGTGACATCTCTATTTTCTATATTAAAAAAAAATCTAGAATATATATTTCCTTGATTGAAAATACCTCAAAAGATACCCAGTTTCTAAGGGTAATTATCAATGAAAATAACTATAAAAAGTTCTTTCCCACACTATGAGAATACATATGAGAGTTTAATTGAATAATCACTTCAATAGCTTAACAAACAACTTTAATCGAACACCCATTTATGAATATAACTGAATCAAAAATTTAGATATTTACATTAGGAAACTATTAACATTCATCAAGGAAAACCATTCATCAGCCATGTAAATAAAACAGATGAAAATATCCAGAGAAAGGAGTGAAAATCCATGCCAAAACGAATGATTCAGAGGGAAACTAGTATACTCAGAGAGATCAATAACAAACAACTAACCAAACCACTCCAAGATTCCATTCATGAAAAGAACATACGTTTCATGGGATTATAGAAATGATATCAGAAATTTGTAGAGTTTAGGCTTAACACGCCTGCACTAAGCCTCCATGATGCAGCCATGAGCTTACTATGATAGGAATCATCTCTTGTTCTCTGCTAGAAAAACATCCATGCTCCAAATAGTCATGCTTGGCATAAGTAGGGGAAAAAAATGTGGTTGTAGTCGTGGTGGATGGCCTGGCTCTTTTCCCCATGCATTTCCTAGATGTCCACACAAAAAAAACAACCCTCCAAATCACTTCCCCCGAAGTAGCTCACAAGGCCTAACATGGCGCACCCTACCAGTCAAAGCAGAAAAGATGATAAATAAAAGAAACGACCCACCCAAATCAAGCAGCCAACACCCAAATGGCAAAAGGACCACACAAAGAAAAAGAAAATAGGCACGTTGGCAGAGGAAGTGAGTAAATGGTAGTGTAGGAGGCTCTAAGTCAATCTAATGCATTTGTTGGGGAGTTTCAACACTCATCGTTCTAGGACCTCTAGTCAGCGAGCCTCTACATTATCTCATGTGTTTAGATTCAAGAAGACGTGATACACAAAAATACATTTACCAGAAAGTTTAGATCCCCCCTTTATTTCAACCAAAAATTCACTATAGCAAATCTTGGAGCAACTGTAACTCATGCGGCCCCAAAACTAAAGCACCAATCAAACAGAAAGCAACAGATTTAACTCCATTACGAAACAATAAATGGAGGGAAGGAGGCCACCAAACACAACCCACACCCGCCGGCTCAACCAAGAATTTAGAAAAGCAAAACAACCAAAAACATCGCCCAATAGGATAAAATTTCACTTGGTGAAAAGCACGTACTGAGGACCAGGCTGCTGCCAAGAGGAAAGGAGTTGGTAGATAAAACTTTAAGTTTCATGTTAAAAGGTAGTCCCTTCAAAATAGGTGCTACCTCAAAACATCCTCTCCATCAAAGAAAACAACTTAGCCAATGTTAGTTAGAAATTAGACTACGTGGGAGATAAATCTTCCCCTTACCAAAATTAATGGAAAGGCATGCTCCCATCCTCCAATGCACTTCCACAACTGACTAGAATTAAATAAAACTAGAGTGTGTATCTGGCATGGTAGAAAAGATGGTTTGGGGGGTGTGCATGGTTCCTCCACACAACAAAACGTCTTACCAAAAGGATACATTTACAAGCATACAAGGGCGCCTAGACAGCGACACAGAATAAAAAAAGAACATTGAACCATAAACATGAACACTATGTCCTAGACAATGGCACCACCCATGAACAAGATCCCCTTGTGTGAATCAAGGCTCAGGCACGAGGGAAAACGATAATGAATTAAAATATATTATCGGTAATTAATAATATTCCTCAAATTGACACCAAAAATAAAATAAAATAAATAATAATTGTAATAATCGTTAATCGACAACTCGAATAATAATAGTATTATTATTATTTTATAACCTATAATTTTTTTTATTAATCCTATTAATAAGGGCCGACAATCAAGCATGGTAAAAAAAGAGGAAACGATTTTCCTTTAATAGTGAAATTTTAACCCGTGTTATAGGGGCCAACAACAATAATAATGACATGACACCAATAAACACGATGAAGAGGGAGAAGGTTGAGTATTCCCTATGACAAGGTTGAAGCTCACCAATGATCGACGGGGGCACAATTATGTTCCACGCTTAGCACACAGTCGCCAATGTATGAACATGCGTAACAAAAAATGGGGCATTACATTTTCCTCCCCTTAAGAAAGCATCGTCCTCGATGCAAAATAACACAAGGGAAAGAAAGAAGTAAGAAACAAGGAACCGATGAGGCGAAGGTACACTCTATGGTTAATATTTATGATGCTGAAGCATGACCATGGGGTGGCCGTGGAAACATTTGGCAAAAATTTGAATTTTCAAGTTCTATGAAAATTGGTAGTTCTCTCTTATTCATTATTTCATTAGTCTCTTTCCATTATCATTATTTCTTGTTTTAGTTCTTTTAAAATTTCATAGTTGTCAAGTTGTAGTTTATTCATTCTTGTGGGTATCCAACATGAACTCCTAATATACACCTTACTGGAGTCATACAAGACACTACATATTCACAAACATACAAGTACATACTTCAAAACAACACCACACCACAAGAGATTAGTCAATGTACAGAAGAGAACATGCACGGACAACATAACATAGTACCTCTCACACAACTATGTTTGACAAATAATGCTTAAACAAAAGTGTACTACAACAACTTGAAATTTCCATAGTCTCACAGATGAAGTTTTTCACATAACTCATAAAATAGCTACATGTACATAGGGTTAACAAGGGCATCAATGCCATATCGACAACATCACAACACAAACTCAACTAACATGAGTAACACCTACATCATAGGACCACACCCAAGACATCACAATAACTCAACATATATCTTGAAACATCAATCATACACACAAATCTCTTATGCCTCCCTCAAGTATTTTATGCTTCCCTCAATCTCTTATGTCTCCCTGAAGTCTCTTATGCTTTCGTCAATCTCTTATGCCTCCCTCAAGGAGGCCAGTTTCCCTATGGCCCTAGGCACATAAAGTCTAGACACCCCTAACCTAAGTGACATAATAACTCATGGTACAAAAACTTACTAGTTATCTGTAACTCCTTGGGGCATAACTGCATACAACAAAGTGGGTCCATAGGTGCAACCATTCCATGGTGCATTCCATGACCCTATTCCACACGTCACGACAATAGGACTAGCACAACAATCTGATTCAAAAGCCAAGTGGAAAAGTACAAGCCTTGGGCAAGGCAATAAAATTTTAAAATTTAAAAGAAGATCCAAAAACAAGAAAAATGAATGACCAAATAGCCATAGTTAGTGTCAAAATCTGCATATTAGTACTACAAACCAAGGAAATGCCCAAAATGTAAAGCATGGAAATCAAGAAAATTGCTGGTCCTTGCAGAAATAAATTAAAAATTTCAATTTATGAATAAAATAAACATATAATAATGTCACATTACGATAACTGTGTGGCCTTATCTAGCCACCGGGGGGGGGGGTACTCAACGAGTTGCTAGCACTTGGAACATCAAGCCTCAACTCACAAAATAAAATAGCAATAGTACAATAGTCATCATCTCTATTAGAATCATCTTGCCACCTCTTCGACAAGGCTAAATACAGTCATAGCTACATGAACATTTAATCCATAAAACAACCACATAAAGAGAGAGGGAGGAGCACAGAACACCATATTCTAAGTATAAGGTTGGCCATAGTGATTGGTTGACCATACACCTTTCCTCACTCTAGACATACACTTTTACCGATTTCCTTTATGGTCGGTTAGTGCAAGGTTCACAACATAATATGTAAATACATCACTAACACAATGCTGGCACACACACAATTCCCATAACATCTTATGTATGGTACATATAGAGGGTATTTCACAACCATACATTGACTAGGTGAAATACATCACTTTACCACATTATGCACCGAAAGTGCAATCACTATACAATAGGCTTCATACGCTCACCGTATGCCCCCAAATCATGACATGATTCATTGCATATTACAAAAATCATACATATGATGAACATAATAAGTAACATCACAATGTAACATTTTTTATCTACATAACAAGGTGATACACACATTTCTTCAAAACATAATAAAAACATCATGATACAACTCAATTCACTTTACATCAATCTTGTCATACAATACATCGACATACCTACATACCACAATATGGCACAATGCTCCAACACTCTGTTATCCACAATAGCATTCTTTTCACATACGACAAGAACTACTTCACATGTGAACTCTTCATAGAATTACACAAGAAGGAGAGAGTACTCGCATCCCCATCACATCAACATGATAACAAATACGCACTAACTGACATACACATCATGTGCATTTACAATACCACAATTACGACATGGATCACATCACGCTTAAACCAAATTACTATTCCAATATCAGCCACCAACATGCAACACCATCACCATCATGCAGCACCATCATGTAATATCATCACAACTCCAAATTGGCCCAGAGGTTCGAGAGCATGAACCTATGCTCTAATACCAAGTGTCACATCCACTTATTTTAGTCACACAAGACAAGCTAGAAAAATACAGAAAAATATTTTTTTGACTTGTTTGAAACATAACATAATAGAACTTGTGGTCACAATGGAAAAACTAGCTCCTTGAACAACTAGACACAATAATGACCACAAGGGCAATAAGGAAACACCGTCAAGGACAGTTCACTTTTCTCTTTGATAAGGCACCACAACAAGACCGACACATAATAGCTAGTTAAAATTAAGGATACTCCATGGAAAATTCCTTTAAGGTGATGTATTTACTAAAACAGTATTTCAAGGCCTAACTTTGGGGTTTAGAAGATTCATGTTATGATTCATACAAATATTCTTTATGGATAGATTTATTTTCTTATACACTATTGAGTAACTAGCTTAAAATCATCTCAAATTAGACAATTACTTGTTTGAAAACGTTACAAACTAGGAGGTAATCTATTCCACAAGGCTATCTATCTAAACCCACACTACTGAAACTTGTTTCAGACCTCCATTGAAAGAGGATGCAAGCGTAAGTTCAAAAAGGAGAGGAGTATCGTTTAGGTTTGGAACCTTAATCTTCTTTGTTCGAGGATAATTTTTTTTTGCATAACTTGAAAAGGGTTACAAAGTACTATGGCAATGGTTAGAGGGAGAAGGTAAATTTATTTCAATTTAATCTAATTAGTTATCATCCGGTATTTTAGTGAGACTTAAGAGTTCAACTAGATTTGGGTAAAAGATTCATTTAGCAACATCTTGATTAAGTTTGATAGTGGATACACATGGGGTTCCCAAAATGGAAGCACAAGACTTAAGGTTTAACAAAAAAGAGAATAGCATTTAATCTATAGTTAAGGTTAATGATGGTAGGTTCCGAAGTACTGGTAGAAAAATCATTTCTTTCCAAAATTAAGATTTTTAACTTTCTCGAAAATAACCCAATTTCATTGTTATTTTATTTATTGGTTTATCTATGAAATCATTTTGTTTTATTTTTTATTAACTTTCGAAATAGGATTGCCAACCAATTAAAATTATACAAAGAATAGTATGGATGCCAATACCATGGAGGGTTATTAAAACATGAAAGTTTTCTCTATCGAAAGAAGAAAAAAGCCATTGTTATTCGAGAGAGAAAAACACGGTTATAACATTTCTATTCAGCATGGAACACACAAACCACAGGTGTTACAAAATTGAAAAGAACTTTGAATGAGAACATGAAGGTGAAAAATTTGGTCAAGCCATGGTACAATAATTTCATGACCAATAAATACTATTACCAAAATAATAATCATAACAAGGTGAATATTTAATATCATTTATCAAAAAGATAACTACAAATTTTGCTACAAAAGGACAAGACAACTTTATTTCACAAATACCAATAATCCAAGAAAAGAGGCCTTCAAAACTCCATTACAAGCATCATTACAAAATTACAACACATTTGAAATTTGTACAAGAAACTTCATAAATCAACCCGATGAATCCTTTTCAACTTTTTCCTTTTATCTACTTGCATAATCCACCTGCACAAGTATTAACTTGAGTAAATTCACAAGAATTGAGCATGCTAATACTACTGATTGCAACAGTAAGCTAACATTTAACAATATCATGAAAGGAATGTTCTATTGAAAGAATGGATCAAAGCCAAAACCACTTATGGATCCCAAAATCACTTTTGATATGGTGCCCAAAAGAGGAGACCCTAAACAAATGTAGGCTCTCCACATGTCTCGACCCTGTAAAGTTGTTGAAAATTTTCAAGAACCAGTGGATATGTCCATGTGCCTAGGGTTCGAGAAAGTTTCCTTGGCCATTGAAAAGTCTAATTATGGGTAGAGCCAACGGAATCTTCCACGTATCTCTTCGGTACTTTTTTGGTATGAAGCTCAAAAGAAGGACTTCCAAAAAATTGTGGGCCTTCCATATGTCTAAGTTTCGATAAAGTTGCACCAGATACTTGAAAAGTTTAAGTATGGGAAGATCCAGTGGAAACCTCCATGTGTCTCCTTAGCGCAACTTCAAAGGTAAGACCTAGAGGCGGGACCTCGAATGAGCACAAGATCTCTATGTGTCTATTGTCTAACAAAGCTGCACCGGCCATGAAAAAGTATGAGCGTGGGGAGAGCAAGTGGAAACCTCTACATGTCTCCTTAGTGCACATTTAAATGTTAAATTCAGGGGTAGTTTCCAAAATAGGCATGGGCCCTGCACGTGTCCTAGGCCCAAGAAAGTTGCTTCGGCCATTAAGAAGTCTCAGTATAAAGAGGAGCCAATGAAATCCTCCACATGTCTCCTTGGCACAACTCCAAAGGTAAGACCCAGAGGTGGATCCTCAAATGAGTCTGGGCCCTTCATGTGAAAATTATTTGAGTTGAAGCTAACTTACAGGTGCATTTCACATTTTGTATCACTTAAAGAAATTGTCCATTTTTTGGACAATTTAACCCACCTCCCTACTTTGAATTTTCAATGTTGATTCAAACATGTAATGTTATTTTATCCCTAGGGGAATCACAACTCATTTTATAACTTTTATCCTTTTCACAATAAGGCCAAAATCTTCAAAATGCTCCGACAATCCACCTATCCGCCTATTAATTTAGACTCAACACGTGACTTTATCTAGGCAATTGTGGGGCCATGCTTCACTTTTATACCTAACTCTTTTTTTCAAAACAAGGCTAAAGGTTCCAAAGTCCTCCAGAGACCCACTTCCCCTCTTTTAACTTGAAAAATGGCCACGTGTCCATCTTCAGGGTCAAAGTAAGAAATTTTCCTTGCAACTTCATATTGATGAATATCCTATTAGAAACTATCAGGGCTGCGAGACCAATTTGGCATTTTTACAATTGTGAAAAGATTGACAAGTTCACCAAAAAGACCCATCGTGCCGCGTCCAATTAGAAAAGACCACGTATCCACAGATATTGGGACAAGATTTACAAAGGAGACATAATCGGGGAAGACACCCAACAACAAATTTTTTCCCCATGGAGATAAGACTGTAAATAATACCAAGGCTCAATGTGATCCACAACCCAAGGAAAAGATTGAAAACAAAATCTTGGTGAAGTCAAATAATTATGCACACCCATACAGGAAGACAGAAAGTGCATCAAACTAGGCAAGCTAAGAAATTTTAAACAAACATCGCAAGATTAAATTGATCACCAACATCTGCTCCGACTCGAGGATGGGCCCTCCCTCCGAGTGCTACAAGAACAAAATAATAGACCATGTGCCAAAAATCCATTGGGCAACAGAGTCAAGGAAAATATTACAAATCAAAAAAACAATTTCCATCCTCCTAAGAACAAACTAAGAAACCAACAAAAACCAGCTGCCAAAGACCGAGACAAATTAAAGTAGAAAAACACAAAAATGAAAAAGAACTAAAAGACTGTACACTGTATAATGAAATGTGCCTTGATTTTGAGAAATCAGTCAAGGAGATGTTTCAAGTACATACTATTCTAAGTACAACCAAGCCTAGATGTCTTGATATTCTTTTAACAACTCGACATATGCTTGTTTTCCTTCTCTATCCCAGTTTCTAGCTAGCCATATTTTCTGAGGTTCATCTTTTGTGCCTTTACCAGGTCTAGAACAAACCCCATCAAACATTACATTCCACAGAGAATCAATATTCTCGGGATACTAACACTCATAAATTTTATGCTCCTTAAAAACAACATAACCCACCAAGTTGTTGACATCGACGTCTGCATACAATACTTCATAAGAATAATTATTAGGGTCCTCAATGAGATGTAACATTTTCTTCTCATCGTACAACTTCACAAGGTTACCCTCAATTGGTATGGTTGTGTATGACATGTTCATTTTTACGTTTCCACCCGCACTAGCTACCCACTTTTTGGATAATAACATCCCTCATTTGGTAGGAAAGTCCACAATAACCACATTCATGGTTAAGCACTTTCCTAGAAAAGTTGCCAACTACACTACTAATCCCTTAACATACCCAACTACTGGAACTTATCTTGAATCAATAGCAGTACATGTCCAAAAATATGTTGTTACTTTGATATTTAACTCATTCATGACCTCAAGAGGCTTTACATTGCATGAGGCTCCTAAATAAAACATGTAGTTATGTACTAGCCTATCTTTATGATCAAAATGGTAAAAAATTGATTCACATTAAGTTGAGATTCAACTAGAGAAGATCCCGAATACACATCAGATGATTCCCCCAGTTCCTCCAATACCTGTGATATTTCTGATTCTGCAATAATAGGAGGAATCTCTATACTATTAACACTTTTTCCCTAAGTAATATTTTCTTCCTTACATCCTAAACATTCAAATGCCCTTTTCCTATGCTCAGGGATCCTGAGTAATTCAACAATGATAACAGTGAGCTTCATATGACTCAAAACTTGGGCTATGTCACAAGGAATATATTTGGGTAGGACAATATTAGGAGAAATATTCACAACTTCTTCTGATATTGTGGGAATTTTCACAGTCTGGGCATTAACAAGAGCACCGGTTCTATTTGGGGTAATTAGACCTTTGTCAGATGTATCTTTTTTAGGAAGGTCCTTTGGGATATTGGTAAGGACTATAACTTTTTTCTTAGTTTTTGACCCTCCCCCTTTAACAACCTTACTTTTGGTGTTATATTCTTTCTCCTGAGAAACTATTGCATTCATCAATAGTTTCATGTCTACTTCGGAAGGGATCCTTCCATCATACTTTTTAATCATCAAGGCCCTTAAGTATTCAAAATCATGATTAGGTAGATCAAATGCTTTCACCATATAAATTACAAAAAAATTAATAGGAGGAAGTGGTAATACCCGGTGGACACAATCCCGTAAGATTTCAATAGTTCTGGCACTTATCAATTTAGTTGATGTTGCCCCTTGTCATTAGTTTGCAAGGCTTCCCTTTATGCACACATCATCATACATCTCATCATCATCTACTTCCTTTACTTATTGATCTACATCATATAGGGAGTGTGGTAATAAACACCTATCACACCACTCGATAATATTGGCCTACACCATAGTAGCAACCCTGGTAGTCAAAGGATCAAGAACCAATCTATTCTCCCTAGGTTGAGGTTGTTTATTACCTAATCCCACGAACCCTTTCCCTCTGTCATCTAGTTTGTGATCACCTCTAAGATGATTTCCAAATCTCTTTTGACCTTGTGGCTTATGTTGACCTTAGGAATTCTATCCTATCCCTTTTTCTTCTCTGGCCAGTTTATAGGATATGTCTTTAACTGCTCCAGCCAAAGTTGTTACAACCTCTTCTAGATCCACAACCTTTCCTGACTGAGGCTTTTCAGGATTGATCAACTTAACACCTTCCCTCTTAGTAGGCTTTCTAACAACTTTAATGTTCTTTTCTATTTTTAAAGCCATGGTGAAAGCCTGCCGTAATGTTCCTGGGTTCTTATCTCTCAAGTACTAAGTGTACTTTTTATCAAAAGTGTCAGAATATTTTATCAAATAGGACTTGGCCTTAGGATTATAGGTAGCCTATTCAAGCTCTTATTGAATTGAGTATTGAAATCATGGATAGATTCATTTGTATTCTTCTTTTTATTTTCAAACTCAGATAAAAGGAAATAGGGTCTATCTTCTGCTCATATTGCAATCTAAAGGAAATTTTCATCTCGGTCCATGAATCTATTGAATTATCTGGTAAATCTTTGTACCAGTAAATTGCATCCTCCTCAAGAGTATGAATAAATAGTTTTATGTGCATGTATTCAAACTCAATTTAAAAATTTTCCATCATATTGACAAAGAGTTTTACATGGTGGTCAATAGTGATGGCATTATTCCCTTGAAACTTTGGCAACCTATTTCTGACATCTTGTGGCACCATATTAGGATATCTATCCATACCTCTGAAATCTATAGGTCTAAAAGTATTGACACCAAAAGGAGATATAGGTAGAGGTTGGGCCATATTACCTTGAGGCGGTGAATTTATAGGAGAAAAAAAATGTTAAGGGAAGAGGGGTCTATGGGGCACAAGAGTATAACTCTCAAAGTAAATATCCTCTAATGACTCAGTTTCTCGAAAAACCCTATCAACCTTGGAAAAAACAAGCAAAAAATGAGAGACATGATTTTCAGACACAAATGATGGCTACTCTCTAGTTGGAGAACTCAAATTTATATAAATATTACTTTGTTCAAAATCACTTAAAGATGTATGGTAAACTTTAACCATAGATTGATCACCTTTCAGAACTGATATCTCCATTTTTTATTCTTGATTTCCTTCTTAATTTACTTTTCCTAGTTTTGGAAATAATTAGTAGGATCCCTAGTGAAGAAAGACCTTATTCCCTCGAGCTTTGAAAATATCAATGAAAAATTTCATTTGACACAGGTTAAGACAATGGTGATCATCAAAATTTTAATTCAACATGGAGTTGCCACTAAGGATTTTCACCTTAGTTGTGCAGATGCACTATAAGTAACTTTCCAAGTGTCTATCAAAGCTTAATTTCTACAAAGCTTAGCAGATCTTACCTTCCTTTACCCACATTTACAATTATTGATGCAAATTTAGTGCAATAACCACTAGAAACTGGAAATAATGCACAATGAACTTGTAATCTTGCACAAATATTACAATTCTCAACAAAGGATGACATTTAAACAACTTATTTATACTTAAAGCATGTAAGAAGCATTACCATGGTCGGTATGTTTATGTATCTGTAAAAATAGTCCCTGGAAATGGTGCCACTTTTGTGGTGTTTCCAGAAAAATTGGTCCTGGTGTTTAAATAATCACTAGAAATGGTGCCACTTGGGTGTTGTTGTCATAAAAATACATCCTGGTATTCAAATAATCCTCTGTAATTCAAATAATTCCCGACAACGACACAACTACGGTGTTATTTCCGCAAAAATAGGTCCCAATGTTCAAATAATCCTCTACAATTAAAATAATCACTGACAACGACGCCACTTGGGTGTTTGTATCCAAATTGATTCTCCTACGAGGTCTAAGCAACATTATAAAGATGGAATGATGCTTAGAGATAGAAAAATCATGATATAAGTTGTTTTATAGTTGGGGATGGGATTTAGTTGACTCTTTGTTACTCACGCATTAGAGAAATGGATAATACCTTACTAAGGGTTTTGATCTACCCTCACTAGTTTAGGTTGTTCCTTAACTAGTGTTAGAGGACCCATCTATTCCTCCCTAAAGTCTCTTATTCTTTCGTCAATCTTCTATGCCACCCTCAAGGAGGCCAGTTTCCCTATGGCCCTAGGCACATAAAGTCTAGACACCCCTAACCTAAGTGACATAATAACTCATGGTACAAAAACTTACTAGTTATCTGTAACTCCTTGGGCATAACTGCATACAACAAAGTGGGTCCATAGGTTGCAACCATTCCATGGTGCATTCCATGACCCTATTCCACAGTCACGACAATAGGACTAGCACAACAATCTGATTCAAAAGCCAAGTGGAAAAGTACAAGCCTTGGGTTCAGGCAATAAATTTAAATTTAAAAGAAGATCCAAAACCAAGAAAAATGAATGACCAAATAGCCATTAGTTAGTGTCAAAATCTGCATATTAGTACTACAAACCAAGGAAATGCCCAAAATGTAAAGCATGGAAATCAAGGAAAATTGCTGGTCCTTGCAGAAATAAATTAAAAATTTCAATTTATGAATAAAATAAACATATAATAATGTCACATTATGATAACTGTGTGGCCTTATCTGGCCACCGGGGGGGGGGGGGGGGGGGGTACTCAACGAGTTGCTAGCACTTGGAACATCAAGCCTCAACTCACAAAATAAAATAGCAATAGTACAATAGTCATCATCTCTATTAGAATCATCTTGCCACCTCTTCGACAAGGCTAAATACAGTCATAGCTACATGAACATTGAATCCATAAAACAACCACATAAAGAGAGAGGGAGGAGCACAGAACACCATATTCTGAGTCTAAGGTTGGCCATAGTGATTGGTTGACCATACACCTTTCCTCACTCTAGACATACACTTTTACCGATTTCCTTTATGGTCGGTTAGCGCAAGGTTCACAACATAATATGTAAATACATCACTAACACAATGGTGGCACACACACAATTCCCATAACATCTTATGTATGGTACATATAGAGGGTATTTCACAACCATACATTGACTAGGTGAAATACATCACTTTACCACATTATGCACCGAAAGTGCAATCATTATACAATAGGCTTCATACGCTCACCGTATGCCCCCAAATCATGACATGATTCATTGCATATTACAAAAATCATACATATGATGAACATAATAAGTAACATCACAATGTAACATTTTTTATCTACATAACAAGGTGATACACACATTTCTTCAAAACATAATAAAAACATCATGATACAACTCAATTCACTTTACATCAATCTTGTCATACAATACATCGACATACCTACATACCACAATATGGCACAATGCTCCAACACTCTGTTATCCACAATAGCATTCTTTTCACATACCACAAGAACTACTTCACATGTGAGCTCTTCATAGAATTCCACAAGAAGGAGAGAGTACTCGCATCCCCATCACATCAACATGATAACAAATACGCACTAACTGACATACACATCATGTGCATTTACAATACCACAACTACGACATGGATCACATCACGCTTAAACCAAATTACTATTCCAATATCAGCCACCAACATGCAACACCATCACCATCATGCAGCACCATCATGTAATATCATCACAACTCCAAATTGGCCCAGAGGTTCGAGAGCATGAACCTATGCTCTAATACCAAGTGTCACACCCACTTATTTTAGTCACACAAGACAAGCTAGAAAAATACAGAAAAATATTTTTTTGACTTGTTTGAAACATAACATAATAGAACTTGTGGTCACAATGGCAAAACTAGCTCCTTGAACAACTAGACACAATAATGACCACAAGGGCAATAAGGAAACACCATCAAGGACAGTTCACTTTTCTCTTTGATAAGGCACCACAACAAGACCGACACATAATAGCTAGTTAAAGTTAAGGATACTCCATGGAAAATTCCTTTAAGGTGATGTATTTACTAAAACAGTATTTCAAGGCCTAACTTTGGGGTTTAGAAGATTCATGTTATGATTCATACAAATATTCTTTATGGATAGATTTATTTTCTTATACACTATTGAGTAACTAGCTTAAAATCATCTCAAATTAGACAATTACTTGTTTGAAAACGTTACAAACTAGGAGGTAATCTATTCCACAAGGCTATCTATCTAAACCCACACTACTGAAACTTGTTTCAGACCTCCATTGAAAGAGGATGCAAGCGTAAGTTCAAAAAGGAGAGGAGTATCGTTTAGGTTTGGAACCTTAATCTTCTTTGTTCGAGGATAATTTTTTTTTTTCATTACTTGAAAAGGGTTACAAAGTACTATGGCAATGGTTAGAGGGAGAAGGTAAATTTATTTCAATTTAATCTAATTAGTTATCATCCGGTATTTTAGTGAGACTTAAGAGTTCAACTAGATTTGGGTAAAAGCTTCATTTAGCAACATCTTGATTAAGTTTGATAGTGGATACACATGGGGTTCCCAAAATGGAAGCACAAGACTTAAGGTTTAACAAAAAAGAGAATAGCATTTAATCTATAGTTAAGGTTAATGATGGTAGGTTCCGAAGTACTGGTAGAAAACTCATTTCTTTCCAAAATTAAGATTTTTAACTTTCTTGAAAATAACCCAATTTCATTGTTATTTTATTTATTGGTTTATCTATTAAATCATTTTGTGTTATTTTTTATTAACTTTCGAAATAGGATTGCCAACCAATTAAAATTATACAAAGAATAGTATGGATGCCAATACCATTGAGGGTTATTAAAACATGAAAGTTTTATCTATCGAAAGAAGAAAAAAGCCATTGTTATTCGAGAGAGAAAAACACGGTTATAACATTTCTATTCAGCATGGAACACACAAACCACAGGTGTTACAAAATTGAAAAGAACTTTGAATGAGAACATCAAGGTGAACAATTTGGTCAAGCCATGGTACAATAATTTCATAACCAATAAATACTATTACCAAAATAATAATCATAACAAGGTGAATATTTAATATCATTTATCAAAAAGATAACTACAAATTTTGCTACAAAAGGACAAGACAACTTTATTTCACAAATACCAATAATCCAAGAAAAGAGGCCTTCAAAACTCCATTACAAGCATCATTACAAAATTACAACACATTTGAAATTTGTACAAGAAACTTCATAAATCAACCCGATGAATCCTTTTCAACTCTTTCCTTTTATCTACTTGCATAATCCACCTACACAAGTATTAACTTGAGTAAATTCACAAGAATTGAGCATGCTAATACTACTGATTGCAACAGTAAGCTAACATTTAACAATATCATGAAAGGAATGTTCTATTGAAAGAATGGATCAAAGCCAAAACCACTTATGGATCCTAAAATCACTTTTGATATGGTGCCCAAAAGAGGAGACCCCAAACAAATGTAGGCTCTCCACATGTCTCGACCCTGTAAAGTTGTTGAAATTTTTCAAGAACCAGTGGATATGTCCATGTGCCTAGGGTTCGAGAAAGTTTCCTTGGCCATTGAAAAGTTTAATTATGGGTAGAGCCAACGGAATCTTCCATGTATCTCTTCGGTACTTTTTTGGTATGAAGCTCAAAAGAAGGACTTCCAAAAAATTGTGGGCCTTCCATATGTCTAAGTTCCGATAAAGTTGCACCAGATACTTGAAAAGTTTAAGTATGGGAAGATCCAGTGGAAACCTCCGTGTGTCTCCTTAGCGCAACTTCAAAGGTAAGACCTAGAGGCGGGACCTCGAATGAGCACAGGATCTCTATGTGTCTATTGTCTAACAAAGCTGCACCGGCCATGAAAAAGTATGAGCGTGGGGAGAGCAAGTGGAAACCTCTACATGTCTCCTTAGCACACATTTAAATGTGAAATTCAGGGGTAGTTTCCAAAATAGGCATGGGCCCTGCACGTGTCCTAGGCCCAAGAAAGTTTCTTCGGCCATTAAGAAGTCTCAGTATAAAGAGGAGCCAATGAAATCCTCCACATGTCTCCTTGGCACAACTCCAAAGGTAAGACCCAGAGGTGGATCCTCAAATGAGTCTGGGCCCTTCATGTGAAAATTATTTGAGTTGAAGCTAATTTATAGGTGCATTTCACATTTTGTATCACTTAAAGAAATTGTCCATTTTTTGGACAATTTAACCCACCTCCCTACTTTGAATTTTCAATGTTGATTCAAACATGTAATGTTATTTTATCCCTATGGGAATCGCAGCTCATTTTATAACTTTTATCCTTTTCACAATAAGGCCAAAATCTTCAAAATGCTCTGACAATCCACCTATCCGCCTATTAATTTAGACTCAACACGTGACTTTATCTAGGCAATTGTGGGGCCATGCTTCACTTTTATACCTAACTCTTTTTTTCAAAACAAGGCTAAAGGTTCCAAAGTCCTCCAGAGACCCACTTCCCCTCTTTTAACTTGAAAAATGGCCACGTGTCCATCTTCGGGGTCAAAGTAAGAAATTTTCCTTCCAACTTCATATTGATGAATATCCTATTAGAAACTATCAGGGCTGCAAGACCAATTTGGCATTTTTACAATTGTGAAAAGATTGACAAGTTCACCAAAAAGACCCATCGTGCCGCGTCCAATTAGAAAAGACCACGTATCCACAGATATTGGGACAAGATTTACAAAGGAGACACAATCGGGGAAGACACCCAACAACAAATTTTTTCCCCATGGAGATAAGACTGTAAATAATACCAAGGCTCAATGTGATCCACAACCCAAGGAAAAGATTGAAAATGAAATCTTGGTGAAGTCAAATAATTATGCACACCCATACAGGAAGACAGAAAGTGCATCAAACTAGGCAAGCTAAGAAATTTTAAACAAACATCGCAAGATTAAATTGAACACCAACATCTGCTCCGACTCGAGGATGGGCACTCCCTCCGAGTGCTACAAGAAAAAAATAATAAACCATGTGCCAAAAATCCATTGGGCAACAGAGTCAAGGAAAATATTACAAATCAAAAAAACAATTTCCATCCTCCTAAGAACAAACTAAGAAACCAACAAAAACCAGCTGCCAAGGACCGAGACAAATTAAAGTAGAAAAACACAAAAATGAAAAAGAACTAAAAGACTGTACACTGTATAATGAAATGTGCCTTGATTATGAGAAATCAGTCAAGGAGATGTTTCAAGTACATAATATTCTCAGTACAACCAAGCCTAGATGTCTTGATATTCTTTTAACAACTGGACATATGCTTGTTTTCCTTCTCTATCACAGTTTCTAGCTAGCCATATTTTCTGAGGTTCATCTTTTGTGCTTGTACCAGGTCTAGAACAAACCCCATCAAACATTACATTCCACAGAGAATCAATATTCTCAGGATACTAACACTCATAAATTTTATGCTCCTTAAAAACAACATAACCCACCAAGTTGTTTACATCGACGTCTGCATAGAATACTTCATAAGAAGAATTATTAGGGTCCTCAATGAGATGTAACATTTTTTTCTCATCGTACAACTTCACAAGGTTACCCTCAATTGGTATGGTTGTGTATGACATGTCCATTTTTACGCTTCCACCCGCACTAGCTACCCACTTTCTGGATAATAACATCCCTCATTTGGCAGGAAAGTCCACAATAACCACATTCATGGTTAAGCACTTTC
This sequence comes from Taxus chinensis, assembly GCA_019776745.2. NCBI lineage: Eukaryota > Viridiplantae > Streptophyta > Pinopsida > Cupressales > Taxaceae > Taxus > Taxus chinensis. The sequence continues at coordinate 274,888,039 of CM034148.1, forward strand.
CTAGAAAAGTTGCCAACTACACTACTAATCCCTTAACATACCCAACTACTGGAACTTATCCTGAATCAATAGCAGTACATGTCCAAAAATATGTTGTTACCTTGATATTTAACTCATTCATGACCTCAAGAGGCTTTACATTGCATGAGGCTCCTAAATAAAACATGTAGTTATGTACTAGCCTATCTTTATGATCAAAATGGTAAAAAATTGATTCACATTAAGTTGAGATTCAACTAGAGAATATCCTGAATACACATCAGATGATTCCCCCAGTTCCTCCAATACCTGTGATATTTCTGATTCTGCAATAATAGGAGGAATCTCTATACTATTAACACTTTTTCCCTAAGTAATATTTTCTTCCTTACATCCTAAACATTCAAATGCCCTTTTCCTATGCTCAGGGATCCTGAGTAATTCAACAATGATAACAGTGAGCTTCATATGACTCAAAACTTGGGCTATGTCACAAGGAATATATTTGGGTAGGACAATATTAGGAGAAATATTCACAACTTCTTCTGATATTGTGGGAATTTTCACAGTCTGGGCATTAGCAGGAGCACCGGTTCTATTTGGGGTAATTAGACCTTTGTCAGATGTATCTTTTTTAGGAAGGTCCTTTGGGATATCGGTAAGAACTATAACTTTTTTCTTAGTTTTTGGCCCTCCCCCTTTAACAACCTTACTTTTGGTGTTATATTCTTTCTCCTGAGAAACTATTGCATTCATCAATAGTTTCATGTCTACTTCGGAAGGGATCCTTCCATCATACTTTTTAATCATCAAGGCCCTTAAGTATTCAAAATCATGATTAGGTAGATCAAATGCTTTCACCATATAAATTACAAAAATATTAATAGGAGGAAGTGGTAATACCCAGTGGACACAATCCCGTAAGATTTCAATAGTTCTGGCACTTATCAATTTAGTTGATGTTGCCCCTTGTCGTTAGTTTGCAAGGCTTCCCTTTATGCACACATCATCATACATCTCATCATCATCTACTTCCTTTACTTATTGATCTACATCATATAGGGAGTGTGGTAATAAACACCTATCACACCACTCGATAATATTGGCCTACACCATAGTAGCAACCCTGGTAGTCAAAGGATCAAGAACCAATCTATTCTCCCTAGGTTGAGGTTGTTTATTACCTAATCCCACGAACCCTTTCCCTCTGTCATCTGGTCTGTGATCACCTCTGAGATGATTTCCAAATCTCTTTTGACCTTGTGGCTTATGTTGACCTTAGGAATTCTATCCTATCCCTTTTTCTTCTCTGGCCAGTTTATAGGATATGTCTTTAACTGCTCCAGCCAAAGTTGTTACAACCTCTTCTAGATCCACAACCTTTCCTGACTGAGGCTTTTCAGGATTGATCAACTTAACACCTTCCCTCTTAGTAGGCTTTCTAAAAACTTTAATGTTCTTTTCTATTTGTAATGCCATGGTGAAAGCCTGCCGTAATGTTCTTGGGTTCTTATCTCTCAAGTACTAAGTGTACTTTTTATCAAAAGTGTCAGAATATTTTATCAAACAGGACTTGGCCTTAGGATTATAGGTAGCCTATTCAAGGTCTTATTGAACTGAGTATTGAAATCATGGATAGATTCATTTTTATTCTTCTTTTTATTTTCAAACTCAGATAAAAGGAAATAGGGTCTATCTTCTGCTGATATTGCAATCTAAAGGAAATTTTCATCTCGGTCCATGAATCTATTGAATTATCTGGTAAATATTTGTACCAGTAAATTGCATCCTCCTCAAGAGTATGAATAAATAGTTTTATGTGCATGTATTCAAACTCAATTTAAAAATTTTCCATCATATTGACAAAGAGTTTTACATGGTGGTCAATAGTGATGGCATTATTCCCTTGAAACTTTGGCAACCTATTTCTGACATCTTGTGGCACCATATTAGGATATCTATCCATACCTCTGAAATCTATAGGTCTAAAAGTATTGACACCAAAAGGAGATATAGGTAGAGGTTGGGCCATATTACCTTGAGGCGGTGAATTTATAGGAGAAAAAAAATGTTAAGGGAAGAGGGGTCTATGGGGCACAAGAGTATAACTCTCAAAGTAAATATCCTCTAATGACTCAGTTTCTCGAAAAACCCTATCAACCTTGGAAAAAACAAGCAAAAAATGAGAGACATGATTTTCAGACACAAATGATGGCTACTCTCTAGTTGGAGAACTCAAATTTATATAAATATTACTTTGTTCAAAATCACTTAAAGATGTATGGTAAACTTTAACCATAGATTGATCACCTTTCAGAACTGATATCTCCATTTTTTATTCTTGATTTCCTTCTTAATTTACTTTTCCTAGTTTTGGAAATAATTAGTAGGATCCCTAGTGAAGAAAGACCTTATTCCCTCGAGCTTTGAAAAATATCAATGAAAAATTTCATTTGACACAGGTTAAGACAATGGTGATCATCAAAATTTTAATTCAACATGGAGTTGCCACTAAGGATTTTCACCTCAGTTGTGCAGATGCACTATAAGTAACTTTCCAAGTGTCTATCAAAGCTTAATTTCTGCAAAGCTTAACAGATCTTACCTTCCTTTACCCACATTTACAATTATTGATGCAAATTTAGTGCAATAACCACTAGAAACTGGAAATAATGCACAATGAACTTGTAATCTTGCACAAATATTACAATTCTCAACAAAGGATGACATTTAAACAACTTATTTATACTTAAAGCATGTAAGAAGCATTACCATGGTCGGTATGTTTATGTATCTGTAAAAATAGTCCCTGGAAATGGTGCCACTTTTGTGGTGTTTCCAGAAAAATTGGTCCTGGTGTTTAAATAATCACTAGAAATGGTGCCACTTGGGTGTTGTTGTCATAAAAATACATCCTGGTATTCAAATAATCCTCTGTAATTCAAATAATTCCCGACAACGACACAACTACGGTGTTATTTCCGCAAAAATAGGTCCCAATGTTCAAATAATCCTCTACAATTAAAATAATCACTGACAACGACGCCACTTGGGTGTTTGTATCCAAATTGATTCTCCTACGAGGTCTAAGAAACATTATAAACATGGAATGATGCTTAGAGATAGAAAAATCATGATATAAGTTTTTTTATAGTTGGGGATGGGATTTAGTTGACTCTTTGTTACTCACGCATTAGAGAAATGGATAATACCTTACTAAGGGTTTGATCTACCCTCACTAGTTTAGGTTGTTCCTTTAACTAGGGTTAGAGGACCCATTCTATAACCCGTGTTGGTGAAGGAGGTCAAGAGATCCTTCTTTTCATAATTTTCATGAAAACCATGCAAAAATATGATCAATACAACATAATCTAACTCTCAGGAGTTGTCACACTAGAGAGTGGAGATGTTTCTTGGACATGGTCCAGGTTGCTAAAGACAATAATTTAATCTTGATTGTCTATGCATGTTTTGGTAGTGGAGTTTGTTATATCTTTGTGGATATAAAGTAAAAATAGGGGTAATTCATGTAGATTTTATCGTTTGAGACGTTTTTGGTGGGAAGTTAAGCAAGATAAAGTTGATTATACAAGATCTTTGAGAGCTTTTACAAATATTTGAAAACTCAGTGACAAAATTCTTCAAAATAGCCAAAATATTCCTTCAACTAGAAGATGTGAATCAATGGAAGCCCAGAGATGCGTGATTTCACAAATTTTTCAATAATTTAACACAAAGGCTCATGTTAAAGACTCAATTTAATGTTGTAAATCCCTAGTTTTTCATGCCTAAGATACACTCATAGACTAACAAACAATCTTTATCAATGTAATGAGAGTAAAGTGATTTTAACTTGTTTATTTGCAACACAAGATGAAATCTCTTCTCATAATGAAATTAAAAATTCCACAATAGTAACACATGGACAAGATATTGTGTGACTCAGAGATATTTTAACATAAGATTACAACAGGAACAAGAAAAAATATTTGAAAACATTCTGAAATAAAAGCGGACACAATTATGCTCATGATCAACAAAAATTCATTCAAGGTTCACTAGATTCATTAAGAGGGGAAAGTTTCTTCAACAATCTCAGAGATTGTGAATTGTTATACACTTGCAACCATATTGACATGAATAAATCTACAAACACATGGAAATGAATAGGTTTCTAAAACTGTCTCTTAAGATAATGGTTTTTCTCAAACTTTTTCATAAAAATTAACCCGAATTCATTACATTTACACAATTTCACTCGCTAACTCATCCCAAATTTTCCCTGCAAAAGAATAATATTCAAGGAATCCTTTCTTTTTTACAAGTTTGTTCCAAAAACTGATGTTTAACAAATTTGCACCCAAAAGCTGCTAGGTGGAAAAATCATGAATTAATCACATTTCTCGGTCACTCAATTATGACTGGGATGCCATGTCATAACTTTTGACAGTATTTATAATTATTTTTCAATTATTTTGTGCAAGAAATCCACTTTTTAATAATTCTAAGGTGGCTCCATATGGCTTGATCTGATAAGCAATCATTTTCACCTTTGAGAATACACCTTGAGAAATGAGTGCCCTTGCATGGATACTTGCATTCGTGCCTCTCAGAAGTGAGTGCCATCACATTGATTATATCATATATTTGTGTTGCGAGTCTGAGTTGGCCAATTATAAGGAGGAGCTAACAGAAGCCTCCATGTGTCTCCTTAGCGCAGCTACAAAGGTGAAGTCTAGAGGAAGGTTTCTAAATGAGAGCGGGCCCTCCATATGTTCATAACCTGAGAGAATTGTAGCGATCACTAAAAATTTTGAGTAGGGGAAGGTTGAGCGGAAGCTTCCACATATATGTTTGACGCAACTTCAAAGATGAAGTCTAGATACGGGACCTCAATCGAGTGCAGGATCTCCAAGTGCCCTAGGCCCAAGAAAGTTTCCTTGGCCATTGAGAAAGTCTCAGTATAAAGAGGATCTAGTGGAAGCATCCACGTGTCTCTTTGGTGCAGTTTTTGTATGGTGCCCAAAAGCGGATACACTAAATAAGCCTGGGCTCTCCATGTGTCTCCGCCCAAAAATGTTGGACTTTTTTAAGAACCAATGGAAGGTGCCACATGCTTAGGGTCTGAGAAAGTTACATCGGATGCTTGAAAAGTCTTAGTAGGGGAAGATCTGGTAGAAACCTCTAGGTTTCTCCTTGGCGCAACTCCAAAGGTAGGACCTAGAGGTGGATCCTCAAATGAGCACATGCCATCCAGGTGTCCTTTGGTCTAATAAAGCTGCAGCGGCCATAGAAAATTTTGAGCATGGGAAGAGCTACCGGAAACCTCCAAGTGTCTCTTTGGCGCTCCTTCAAAAGTAAAATTCAAGGGCATGTCCCCAAATAGGTGTGGGCCCTCCACGTGGAAAATATATTATTTAAATCGATCCTGATAATCTCATAATGCCCTGGCAAACCACCTCTCAAGTTTTAAGTTTTGATGTAGGCCCTAGTGGAGTCGCAGCTCACTTTTATACTTTTATTTCATTTCAAAACGGAGCTTAAAAACTCCAAAGTGCTCCAGTGACCTACCTCCCCACTTTGAATTTTCAATGCTGACTCAACCATCTGACATTAATTTGTCCCCCGCAGAGTCGCGGATCATTTTATAATGTTGTTTCTTTTAACAAAAAGGAAAAAATCTTCAAAATGCTTCGATGATCTGCGTCTCCACCTTTGAATTTTCTAACTGCCACGTGTCCATCTTCAGGGTCAAAGTGAGATATTTTCTTTATCACTTCACATTGTTTAATAGCCAATTAGAAACTATCAGTGCCATGGGACCAATTTGACATTTTTTGCAACTGTGACAAATGTGAAAAGTTCACTAAATAGATCTATTGTGTCGTGTCCAATTAAGGATGACCACATATCAAAGGATATTGGGATAGGATTTAAAAAGGAGACACAACCATGGAAGATGACTGAAAAAAAATAATTTTCCCATGGAGAGAAGACTATAAATAATAACAAGGCTCAATATGAACCACGACCCAAGGAAAGGATTGACAACGATAACCAAATGAAGGACAAAGCTTTCATGCATCCATATACGGAGAAAAAGAATATTTCAAACCATTCAGACTAAGAAAATTTAAACAAATAGAGTGAGATTAAATTGAGCACCAACATCAGCTCCGACTCAGGGATGGGCACTACCTACGAGTGCTGCAAGAACAACATAACAGACCATGTACTAAAAATCCATTGGGAAATGGAGTCAATAAATGACCTCCAAAACAAAGACATAAAAACCAACCTCCCAAGATTGGAGTGAGAAACCAACAAAAACTGGTCACCAGGGACCAGAAGAAATCAAAACAAAAAAATGTGAAAACGGAACAAAAACAAAAGACTATACACTATACAATGATGTATACCTTGATTATGAGAAATCAATCAAGGAAATGTTTCGAGTGCCTACATACATCTTTGATCTGTCACTGATTGTAACATCATACATCTGACAACCCCATCACACACACCTCTTAAGCTGCATAGCGGAAATGGTGTGAATAGAAATCGGTCTCCTGACCCTTGATATCACTGAATCAACTCCTAAATCATCTGCACAAGATATAATCTTACGATAACAATCCATCCTAGCCCTGTGAGAAGATAACCAGTCCATGCCCAAGATGACTCCATAAGAGCCCAATGGAAGGATATGAAGATCTGAGGTAGTGGTGAAAGGTCCCAAATCCAACACACAATCCTTAACTAAGGAGTCTACAGAGTTCTTGGCTCCAAAAGCCATCTCAACATCTCAACTATGACCCTGCCTAACTGCCACTAGCCTACATCGCTCTACTAAAGATAGAGAAATAAAAGAATTAGAAGAGCCAAAATCAAACAAAATGGAGGTAGGAATACCTCCAATGTTACTTGTAGTATCAATAATTATACTCTGATGCTCTTCCTGATGGTTCTCGACCACTACATACATCCTATGATTGCACCCCATATCACCAATAGTAGTCTCTGAGATCTATCTCTTACCCTTATTATTAGGGTTATGTGGGAAGTCTCTCAAAAAATGTCCATTAACACCACACACAAAATAACCACCTGATCCTCTCCACTATGTAGCAGCTACGGTCGGTACTCAGGAGGTCTGTGGTGTGGATCCTGATGATCTGGTTATGATCTGTTGAGGTCTCTACTAGTGAGCTCCTACTTAGTGAGCTCTCTAGGTACCCTATTTCCTGATGGTACCCGTAGGGGGAGGCCCCATACTCCGACCTCTCTGTGCATCAAACCTCTATGGAGGTCTATAAGGTGGGTGAGACTATTGGTGCTATTGCTACAGTCTTTAAATAATTACTATGCTGAACCCTATCCACCATGAGGAAGAAGTACAGACCCCCTCAATCTGTTGTAATGCATCTGCTATATGCAGCTCCGGACTCGGTCTCTATCCTATTGGGTATTTCCTGAAGTCTCCTCTATTATATAGGCCTTCTAGATAGCCTCAACTAATGTCTGTGGACAATGGATCTGTACTACACCTCTAATGTCTACATACAGTCCCCAGATGAACCTGCGGATCCACACCTACTCATCGTACATGTAATCAACATATTGAGTAGATCCAAAAATCTACTCTTATACTTAGCCACTGTAACAGATTCCTACCGGAGGTCATGGAACTCATCTATCCACTGATGTATTAACCTCCATGATAGATATGTTCTCCTGAATAGATCCTCAAGGAGCTCCCAGGTAAATATCTCAGAATCAACATGGAGGTTATGTTCCTCTTTCTGCCACAAGACACCAGCTCCATCCCTTGGTAGATGGATTGCAACACGAGTTTTCGTATTTCTAGAACAAGGACAGAGCTTGAAGCATCCACTCAATCTCACCAACCAGGCCTCTGCCTAAAATCCACCTATGTCACTAGAATAATGTGATGGCCGAAGCTTCAAAATCTCCCTGATGTGATCTACAACTGTGGTCTGATGGCCTCTAGGCCTCTCTGTATGCTCACTCCTAAGCCTAAGGCTTTGAGACCTCTCCCTATGTCCTAAAACTTGGTCACCCTATCCCCTCTATGGTGACTCTTCTCTGGATGACTCTGCATGGAAGTTCTCTCCTCCATGCTCCTCACTATGTCGAGGAGATACATGACCCTAAATTGAAGTTACTCTATTGTTTCTGGCTACATGCCCTCCTACTGATCCCCTAGATAGAGTGGAATTAACATCATGGAGAGTTTGTAAGATATGTGGTACGATAGCTACTATGAAATTATTTGGAGGTGGTATGCCTAGGTCTATATGAAAAGGATATTCATCTTTTCTGTGCCTCCTACATAGATCAAGACGAGAGCTAGTTCCTTATTTTAGGTTTTACTTAGTTTCCATTTTTACTAAAATATGTAATTTCTAAACTAAGTTGTCTTCTAAATTTAAAAGTGTGCTAGGTTTAATGTTCATGTCTTAAGTTTTCTAGTGTGCCCAATGTTCAAGATTTTGAATCACTACTCTAATACCAAGTGTGATGCCAATTAAAACAACCCAATTGAGACCCAAGAAGAACCTAGGATTAGTTAGGAAAATTATGGAATATTTTTTTTTGTTTAGAAGAGTTTATAACCAAGTTATAAGACAACAATTGTCACTAATAAGTTCCAGATGAATTCTAATCCACAAGAGTATACTTTTATTTCAAACACAATTGTTAGAGGTCACAAGGTCCAAAATTTAGGGTTAGAAGGTTCAAATAGGGTTAGAGGGTAATTCCTCACCATACCCACTCTCTAATAGGCTTAAATAGTCAACTTGGTTTTTCTCAAAATTAACGCATTCAATATTTCCCTAAATCATTCCCATTGGATAGTAAAAAATAATTCCTCCTAACTCCTCATATTTCTTGAGTTATGGGCTGGTAGGACTTGGGGTGAAAATTTTCCCCAAGAGCAGGCTTGTGGGGCCAAGGGAGAAAATTTGCCCCAAGGTCAGGTTTGTGGGGTGGCGGGAGACATTTTGTAACTATTCCCATGCAAGGTGAGAAGCCAACCTTGTGCCCACACTCTTGCGATTCTGCAAGGGATGCGTAGCGTCTCCTAGGCCAATGCGGGGAAAGCTGGGTGGTAAGGAGAAAATTTGCTTAATGTCATAAAGGGAAAAAAGGGTAACATTCACCCACACCTCGATCAGCACCTCGTGATGCCACGTGGTAGCTCCTGATTGGTTGCGGCCAGTGGGGTGGTGGGAAAAATTTTGAAAATTTTCCCAAAATTTTCTGAAACACAAAAAGGCAAAAAGGGACCCACTCCTTCGATGTTGCCACGCAACATCACATGGCAGTCCCTGATTGGCTATGGGGTGGTGAGAATTTTTTTGAAAACTTTCCCAAAATTTTGCAAAAGTGTTAAGTTAAAAAGGGATCCACCCCTCCACCAACACCTTGTTGTGCCATGTGGTAGCCTCTGATTGGCCATAAGTTGGAAGGGCAGTGGGGAAAATTTGGAAAATTTTCCCAAAAAAATTCTGAAGCTGTAAGGGAAAAATTCGGGCCCACAGGCCCGCCAAGGAAAATTTTCCCAATTTTTGTTTTCTACGCCAAGTGAAGTAAAACTTCAGATGGCCATAAATTTAGATAAAGAGCCCAGTTTTAGGAAAATGAGGACTTTATGGAAATATCTCGACATCCTATTTACTCAGGAATCATTAATTTTTTATTTTTATAAAGTTTAAAGGGTCAATTTCAATAAAACGATCTTCAGGGTTTTACAGTGCAAACTGGTAAATTTTAGCTTGTGAGATTTGTTCAATTTGATCTTCTTCCTTTCTCAACGTGTTAAATAGACATGGTGAATTTTTCTTAGGTGGATTTGTGATAATTTTGTGAGGTAGATCTATTTTATTGTATTCCAATTCGAAAGTTTACAATTTTGACAACAAAATGACTATGAAAGCTTTAAACTTGATTTTGCCGAGTTTTGAAAGATTTCCTGTAATTATTTTTATCTATTTGGATTTTTTTAGGGAAAACTACTTCAATCTAATCATTTGCTTTGTTATTTCATTGTTTCAGGTTTGGTCTATGCATTTTGGATTAAATAATTTCTAGTTTGAAAATACAAGACAAAGATCAAATTTTTACAGGGTTTATTTTCCATTTTCTTCTTCCAAGTATTGTAATATGTTCCAATTCTATTCTAATACCTTTAGTTTATTCAATTCAACTATTCAGAGACTAAAATACATCTTTGATTTCCAACTTTCACATATTTCAAAAGACAAAGTATTACACTTCCTTTATACGCATTTTTTCCTTTCAAACAGAGATCACAACTCACATCTAGATGATTAAATTCAATACAATGATACAATTTGAGGAAGATTATTCAATCCTTTATTTATTCCAAAAGACAACTTTACAACTTCCTTCTTTTATTCTTTCCAAAATCATATATTATATATATGGTAGAATAATACATTTTCTTCTCATGTGTTTTACGTTTCCACTTTCCAAACATGGATTTCATAATGCATGCTAAACATAGATTTCCAATGGAATAATATCATATGAACAAGACAAAACCACTTCCATTAATTCAAATTAAACTCTTACAAATTCCTTTCCATTTGATTTCGAAATATAGCATACAAAATACGTATCATTCTTTCACATTCCAATTTACACTTCCATAACCACTACAACATCTTTCCATTACAAACATATACAAGTTCATCCACTTCATGTGGGAAAGGTTAAAATAAGATTTCATTACACAAGGGACTATCAAAATTTCTTTATCTTAGCTCCAGAACAACAACATGTAGATTTCTCATTCTTCTAATATGATCCCAACAAGTGTAGGGGAAAGGCAACGCTCTCCACCCAACCAAGACATCCAATGAAGAGGAGAAACCATCCTTCTTCATTGACCCTCGAGCTCCAACCATAATGCAATAAAATATTTGATCCAACTCATGTAAACAACATGCTTCCACAAACACACAAGCAACACTTTCACAATGAAAACATAGTCCAAAATAGAATGTAGTTTACAACTACATTAAAGCATGAAAAACAATACCAAGGCTTTCTCAAGCAAGCCAAAGGAGCGAGAAACTATTGGGGATGCTTCTTATGCCTCTCGAAATGGTAAATGGGTATCACCAATTCAATTACAACCCACTAAAATATAGTATATCAAATCCCTGACATTTCGTATGCCTCTCCAAAGTACCCCTTATTCCTCACATTTCCTTATGCCTCCCCAACCTCTTATGACACCCCATAATGACTAAATAAATGCAAGCTATTTCTTTGTAAGGTAGAACCCAAATCCCATGTCCCTCCACCCTTATACCTCCCTAAAACACACTTGTGCCTCCCACAAAATACACCCCATAGTCTTCTCCTATACCATTCCTAGGCCATCTACCCATAGACCCACAAACATGCCAAAATATTCATACATTAACATATACATTCATAAAAGAGGAGAATTTCAAGATCCAAGATCTTACCTCTCCATGATGGAGTTGTTCCAAGTTCCAAAAAAACAAGTAGTCCAAATCAACCAAGCAGAAGCATGCAACAATCTTCCAAAAACTTCTCCAAAGCAAGAGCTCCAAAAAAACAAAAGAATTCACCCCAGAATGAAGTCTCCAAAGTGAAGCAACCAAAAACAAGGTAAGGAATTCAAATTTTATAGAAGAGTGAAGGGAACAAGATGGGTTGATCCATGTAAGATGCCACATACACATCCCCAACCCCAAACCCAAAATTCAACTTCATTATCCAATGCATAATAAATAGGTGGGTGAATAAAATGACAGTTTACTTACACACTCAAATCCAACCCACACCCCAAAGGACTAAAATTAAATCATGTAAGGAAAGTGCAATTAAAACCTATAACTGTCCTTCTCAAAAAGCATTATAAAAGTCTAATCTCAACTCTCCAACCATAGGTATGGTGTGTAATTAAAGTTAAGAGGTATGAGACAAGTTTAACTTGTCCCACAAGCCTCGAAAATCATCCTCCAAGGACAATTTCAAATTTACAAGAAGGTGGAGTGTTTGAATCTCAAACGTTAACTTACACATCCCTTACACATCTCTTACAACACTTTAAATCAAGGCCAACAACTCTATTAATTACTTTTTTATGACCTATTTTATTTAATTAATATTAACAAAATGCTTACCCCTAATAATAATACAACATTTAATAAATAAAGAAAAGGGAAAATGCATCACAAAATAAACAGATGAAACATTTAAACAAAAGTCTCAAATAAATAAAAACACATAACCCCTTGGTCACATTTAAAGGTGATCCCCCCCATAGGAATCCCTAACACACACAAAAAAACAAAAACAAATACTAGTTACCATGGTGACCTTGTTAAATTCATCTAGAATTCCAATGTGGTTGGTCTCTAATCCCCTGATGTTTGTTGAGATATTTTAACGTGCAAAACACAAATACCTCTTTTAGCCTCATGGCCATATCAGAACATCCAAAATAATATAATTAAAATTTCCAAAATCATCTAGATATATGGATCACAACAACATCCAAGCAACCAACAAGATCATTTACAATTCTACTCAAACATTATATCATCATCAAATAATTTCCATTTCTAGGTCTACTCGTAATATCTAAATATCACATGTTCAAACAACATCCATAGTATAACCATGTCAAACAGTATATCAACATAAATATCCAAAGTGCCTCTAATAATCATCATGCATCATAATTGAATCAAGTCAACAATAATCTATGCTCTAACATCTAACATCATAATATAATAAGGTCCATAATCAAGTCCATAATATAACCAGCATTATCATGATTAGTATCAAAAAAGGTGTCAAAGGGAAGTGGGCACTACAGAAACACCCAACACCCATCAAGGATGGTTCACTTTTCTCTTTGATAAGGCACCACAACAAGACCAACCCATAATACCTAGTTGCAATTCAAGACACTCCATGGGAAAGTTCTTTTAGGTGATGTATTTACTAAAAAAGTCTTTCAAGGCCTGACTTTGGGGTTTAGAATATTCATGTTATGATTCACATAGCTCATCTTTAGGGCTATATTTCTTTTCTTTTATGCTATTGAGTAACCAGCTTAAAATCATCTCAAATTTGACAAGTACTTATTTTAAAACATTACAAACTAGGAGGTAACTAATTCCACAAGGCTATCTATCTGAACCCACAGTACTGAAAATTGTTTCATACCTCCATTGAATGAGGATGCAAGCGTAAGCTCAAAAAGGAGTGGAGTATCATTTAGGTTGGGAACCCTAATCTTCTTTTTTCGAGGATAATTTTTTTATCATAACTTGAAAAGGGTTACAAATTACTATGGCAATGGTTAGAGGGAGAAGGTCAATTTATTACATTATGATCCAATTAGTTATTAACTAGCATTTTAATGAGACTTAAGAGTTCAACTAGATTTGGGTAAAATGTTCATTTAGCAACATCTTGATTAAGTTTGACAATGGATACATGTAGGGTTCCAAAAATGAAAGCTCAAGACTTCATGTTTCACAAAAAGAGAATAATGTTTAATCCGTAGTTAAGGTTAACAGTGGTAGGTTCCTAAGTACTGGTAGAAAATTTCTTTCTTTCCAAAATTAAGATTCTTAACTTTCTCGACAATAACCCAATTTCATTTTTATTTTATGTATGGATTTAATTTTTATTAACTTTAGAAACAGGATTCCCAACCCATTAAAATTATACAAAGAATAGTATGGATGCCAATACCATGGAGGGTCATTAAAAAATGATTTTTTTATGACTCAAAAGAAGAAGAAAAACCATTGTTAATCGAGAGAGAAAAATACGGCTTTAACATTTCTATCCAACATGCCATATACAAACCACAGGTTTCACAGAATTCAAAAGAATTTTGGATGACAACATGAAGGTCAAAAATTTGGTCAAGCCATGCTAGAATAATTTCATGACTGATAAATACTATTACCAAAAGGATACTCATAACAAGGTGAAGATTGCATATCATTTATCACAAAAATAACTACAATTTTCGCCACAAAATTACTAGACAACTTTATGTCAGAAATACTGATAATCCAAAAAAAAAGGCCTTCCAAACTCCTTTACAAGAACTATTACAACAATACAAAAAAATTGACATTTGTAAATGAAACTTCATAAATCAACCCGATGAAATCTTTTCAACTCTTTCTTTTATCTACTTGCATAATCCATCTGCACAAGTATTAACTTGATTCAGTTCGTAAGAACTGAGAAGGCAAAGACTACCCATTGCAATAGTAAGATAACATTTAACAATATAATGAAAGGAATTCTCTATCTCAAGAATGGATCAAAGCAAAAACCACTTATCAACTAGGATTTTAATGAAGCTTGATAATTTAACCAGAATGAGTAAAGGTTTCACTTAGGCTTCACTGGATGAGTTTTACAAAAAAAAGACAATTTACCTTGAAAGCAACTGAGAGATAGATTGCATGGGTTCTAAACTATCTTCTCTTACTTAATAAATCTTATTATCTTCTAAATTATAACCATAGATTTCACCTTATGATCACTTAATAATTCACCCAAAAGATAATGTCCATTAGTTTAGCTAGGGATAACAAGGTATATAATTTTATTTTACAAGGGATAGTTCCCTCTTTGATCAATTATGGAATTAATTGTTATCAGGTAGGTTGCATCTATATATTAATTCACTCATAAATAAAATTTAAAAGGATTACCCACCCTTCTAATAATGTTTATAATAGCATTGTTACTATGTCAAAGAAGGGTTCACAACACAACATTATTATTACTACTATTATTTTTATTTTTTTACCTCATGCGAAAAGCTTACCATTACTCTTTTTAAAAAAAATATTCATAGTTACATCATTGGTATTTGACACAATATATGAACCCAAGAGACAAAACAGTTCTAGGGAACCATGACTATGGAACAAACGTAACAACATTGACCAAGAAACTCTAAACTATTATTAGAATTCCTATAATCCATTAAGGTCACTCAACAAAGAAGTAATCCAATTTTCTTATATTTTTCACTAATTAATAGAACCCCCAATAATAACCTTACAGTCTAGTCACTCCGAAAAAAAATAAAAAAATAAAAACCTTAAATTTTCCAACGAGAGTGAGAAAGGTATTTGAATCACTTCTTATTGAGTTTGTATTAGAGTAGGTAATATATTAACTACCACTGTATTTATTTTCCCCTTTTTCTCTTTATATGTGTGTGTGTGTGTGCGCGCGCGCATGAAATCAAATTAATCACACAACAACAGATAAGTCTAATACATCCATGCAAACAAATAGTATTCAAGTTCTGTTAGAACAATACATAAGGAGGAACATATTTATACAGCTTCATCAATAAGACAAAATTTTCCTCCACATGTTCCCAAAATTTTGATAAAGCTTTTTACATAATAACTCAACATCTTCAAGACACTCTACTCGAATTGGGTTCAAAAAAGGTGATCATTAGTACCTCTTATCAAACAAGTCTCAATAATCTAAAAGAGAGCTCAACTACCTCTTCACAATATTAAACAAACTCAAGTTATTTTCCCTTATAGGGGTATGACACTTGCACGACCATTAAAGGCCATTTTTTTTATAAAAATGGATGATTTACTAAAAATAATTCACTAGAAAGTCTTTGCACAATAGTGACATCTCTGTTTCCTAGATTAAGAAAAATCTAGAATATATATATATATATTTCCTTGATTGAAAAAACCCCAAATGATACGTAGTTTCTAAGGTTAGATATCAATGAAAATAACTAGAAAAAGTGCTTTCCCACACTATGAGAATACATATGAGAATCTAATTGAATAATCACCTCAATAGCTTAACAAACAACTTGAATCAAACACCCAACTATGAATATAACTGAATCATAAATTTAGATATTTACATTAGGAAAATACTAACATTCGTTAAGGAAAACTTTTTATTAGCCATGTAAATAAAACAAATGAAAATATCTAGAAAAAAAGAGTGAAAATCCATGCCCAAACCAATGATTTAGAGTGAAACTAGTATACTTAGAGAGATCAATAACAAAAAACTAACCAAACCACTCCAAGACGCCACTCAGGAAAAGAACATATGTTTCATGGGATTATAGAAATGATAGCAGAAATTTGTAGAGTTTAGGTTTAACATGCCTACAATAAGCCTCCACGATCCAGCCACGAGCTTACTATGATAGGAATCATCGCCTTTTCTCTACTAGAAATATGTCCATGCTCCAAATAGTCACACTTGGCATAGGTAGGGAAAAAACATGGTTACGGTCATGGTGGATGGCCTTGCTCTTTGCCCCATGCATTTCTTGGATATCCACACCAAAACAACAACCCTCCAAGGCACTTCCCCCGAAGCAGCTCACAAGGCCTAACATGGCGTACCCTACCTATGAAAGCATAAAAAATAATAAACAAAAGAAAAGACCCACCCAAGTCAAGTAGCCAACACCCAAATGGTAGAAGGACCACATGAAGAAAAATAAAATAGGCACGTTTGCAGAGGAAGTGAGTAAGTTGTAGGACAGGAGGCTCTAAGTCAATCCAACACATTTGATGGGGGTTTTTAACACTCATCCTTCCATGACCTCTAGTCAACGAGCCTCCACATTATCTCACATGATAAGAGTCAGGAAGAAATGATACACAACAATACATTTACCGAATAGTTTAGATCCCCACATTTTATTTCAACGAAAACTTCACTATAGCAAAGTCTGGAGTGACTACAACCCACGTGGCTGAAAAACTAAAGCACCAATTGATAAGAGGGAAACATATTTAACTCCATTAAGAAACAATAAATGAAGGAAAGGATTCCACCAAATACCACCCACCCCCACTAGCTCAACCAAAAATTTAGAAAAGAAAAACAACCAAATATAACGCCCAACAAGATAAAATTTCACTCGGTGAAAAGAACGTGCTAAGGACCAGGCCACTACCAAGAGGAAAGGAGTTGGTAGATAAAACATTAAGTTTCATGTTAAATGGTATTCCCTTGAAAATTGGTGCTCCCTCAAAATATCCCCTCCATCAAAGAAAACAACTTAGCCAAGGTTAGTTAGAAGTTAGTGTCAGTGCAAATCAGCAGCACCCCTGGATGTTTTCTCACATTTCTACTTTGATAGTAAGCATCCAATGTGATTGCACAACATTGAATCTTTTCCCGAAGTGTGGGACTTGCGAAATTAGAAAAATAATCTCAAAATTTAAGGCTGGTTCCTCAACTCCTTTGATCATATGTATGCTTGAAATTTGCAGAGGTTTAATACTAGATCCTACTATAAATTCCAAGGAGACAGAGATAAAGGATGCAAAAGAAATAAAACTAAGTAAAAGTAGTGATACACCAAAGGAGTGGTGAATATCTATTTCTGAAAATTGACACAGGCTACAAAATGCAACAACAATCATGCACAAATTTCTAAAATGTAATGAATGATTAGTATAGGGCAAACAACATAAAAGAGGATTGAAAATTCATTCATAGAGCTTGTATTGTCATTTCCATCTTTAAGATACAATGCATTACAACATCAAAGAAGTAGAAAACTTGTTGTAGTATTGAAAGAGGTTTGATATTCCAAAAATTCACTTTCCAGGGTGAAGGAGGGAGCCTACAAATCACAAAAATGTCCAACCCTTTACAAATGAGCCAAATCTGGCTTTTAATAATGAAAACCTGAGCTCGTGAAGGAGAAAACATGGGAAAAGTAAAGAAATCATTCAACCACCAACCAAATCAATCAAAATAGCATGGGTACCCTTAAAATTTCATTCCCCAATATTTTTGACCATGCTAGAGAAGAATGGAAGCCATACTACATTAAAAATGGTGGTTGAACATCAGTTCTGCTCTTTTCCCCATGCCAAAGGCATTTTTTCATTTTTCTCTCACCAAAATGCATCAAAACACAAAATTGAAGATTTAATCATGTAGATAACTTCAATAGCTTTAAAATGAAACCAAACTTGAGAAAAACCAAGCTTTGGATCAAAATTGATGCCCCTCTGAAGATTTAGGGCGAAACAGAGAAAAAATTTGGTCTGCGGGCCGTAACCCAAAAAATTTCTCTCTTTTTCGAATTGGGAAAAATTACCAAAAAATCCCCACCCCCACCACTCCAATGCCATGTGGCATGTTCTGATTGGACGCGGGCTTCACAAAACCATCTTATACCTTTTTGAATTTTTTAAAAAATTTCCTTTGTCGCTCCGCACCTTGCCTCTCCGATGACATGTTTCACCTCCTCATTGGTTAGCGGGGATGCACTTCAAATTTTCCCTTTACACATTTTTCCACATTGGCAATATTGTGAAATTATCCCCGTGCCCCCATCCTCTACTGAGACTAGGACACATGGCATGCTCTTATTGGTTGTGGGCTTTTGGGCTAATATCCTTCCTTTTGCCCCGCGCCAACCCTTTGGAAAATTTTCTAACTTCGTACTACCCCTCCGACCTCCACTGAGACCAGGATATGTGGCATCTTCCCATTCTCTATGGGCTCTCGGGCTAGGTTTTCCTTTTTTTCCCCAAATTTTTTTTTGCGAAAATCCAAAATTCACTCTGTTGTCCTGATTCCTGCCAACCCCATGGACACGTGGCAACCTCCAATTGGTTTGCAGAGCTTCGGGCCAAAATTTTCTTTTTTGCCCCCGCTGACCCCTTTGGAAATTTTCCTAACTCACCTTCACCGAGCCACCAGTCCACAGCCATGTGGCACTTTCTCATTGGTTACGAACCTTCCTAGGGAAAATTTCCCTCAAAAACTCCGTTGAGCCATAACTTGCAAAATACAAGGAGTTAGAAGGAAAAATTTACCTTTCTAGAAAGGTGAGAAAATTATCTATCTGATGAAGCCATTTCTAGAAACTTTTGAGTGCCTGAAAAGTGAAAATAAATTGACTGAGGCACAAAAAGGAAGAAATGAAAGAGAGTTAGCCAAAAAAATAAGCAAGGGGCTTATCTTGGATAACACTTTTAGCGACTCAGAGGGGTCATCTACCTACTGGATGAAGTTACCAATTGCCTAAAACAATCCATTGGGCATGGATTCATAAAATTAACTACTTGGTACTCCCAACTCATTAGAAATAATTTCAAGAAGGAATATTGTGAGAGTAGAACATCACTTGATCTAGAACATGGTCTGTAAAATGCATCCTTGGGACAACAAGCTTGTGCCAAAGAACTTATGGAAATGTAAAACTAAGCTAGAATAGAAAAATGTGCACAAGCACTTGGAGGAATGCAAATATAAGCTAATATGTACAAGGTGGAAAGTTTCCCTTCTAGTAGGAATTCTTTAGATGGATTCCATTAACTGGAATCTACAGTTCTCCACTATCCAATGTAGACATTTGGAAGGCATTGCCTTTTCTGCATTTTGTGACCATGTAGGGGCCTCTCCAAATGACATCAAACTTTGAATGCCTTCTTGTCTTTTCTCGGTCTGCATCCCATTTCAACATTAAATCTCCAACTTGGAAGGTTCTAGCCTTATCTTTCTTATCAAAGGTCTTCTTGACCAAGGCTTGGTCCTTCTCCATTGCTTGGGCTGCATGCTCTCTGATTTCTTGGAGCTCTATCAATTCTGCATATCTAACCTCCAAGGGTTCAAACTCCAACAAATCCAGTTGCCTCATGAGTTCCAACGTTGGTAACTCAAGTGACATGGGCAAGATTGCCTCTCTTCCATAAACAAGTCTAAATGGAGAGTTACCTGTGGATCTCTTGGGAGTTATCCTATCAGCACACAAGGCTGATTTCAATTTGGTGTGCCAAGTCCTCTAATTTTTATCAAGAGTTCTCTTAATGATATTTAATAATTTCTTGTTGGTAGACTCAACTTTTGCTTTACCTTGAGGGTAATAATTTGATGAAGTGCTTAGATAAATCCCATTTTTAACAGCCCATTTAGTTACCTTTGATCCTATGAATGCCAAAGCATTATCTGATATTATAGTGGCAGGTATACCAAATCTTGTTATTATCCCCTCGTAGAAGTCTAGAATGCTAGATTCATTTGCCTCTTTGAGTGCCACTGCCTTAGTCCATTTGGTGAAGTAGTCTGTTGCTGTTAGAATCCACTTGTGTCCCTGGCTTGAGTTTGGGTTAATGACTCCAATGAAGTCCAAACCATATTGCATCAATGGATGATCAACTGAAATTTGGTGCAATGGAAGGGCTGCTAATATTTCCTTTCCTGTGAAGAATGCACAATTTTTACACCTCTTGATTCATGCATAACAATCACAAAAAAACTTAGGCCAATAATAGCCAGCCTTCATGATCTTGAGGGCTGTCACTCTTGGAGAAAAATGACTCCTAGCTGATCCACCATAGAACTCTTATAACATTCTATTAATTTGACTTGTCCCAATGCATCTCAGCAGCACTCCATTTATATGCTTTTTGAAAAAGACACCATCAACAAGTGCATATGGGACAACCTGCAATCTGAAGTGTCTTCTCTTTGTTTTGTTCATCTCTGGAGGACATAGGCCTATTTGTAGGAAGTGCACTATGTCTTGGGTCCAGTAAGGAGTAAGCACACCATGACATGAGTAATCCACCCTGCATTTTTTTCATTTAGGTCTTTGTTGAGGAGGAATTCCTTAACTCCCACATGAGAAAACAACAGTTGAACCTTGTTGTTTGAAACTAGATGCTTAAATTTCTTCAAGCTCCTAATCAATACAAGAACATCCTTCTCAATGAAAGAATACCTCACCTCATAGTCCTCCAGGATTTGGCTAAAGAAGGCAATTGGCTGCTCTGCATTTTCTTTGTTCTGCTGTACTAAAATTGCAGAAATTGTATCATCACCTCCAAATGCATAAAGGATAAAGTCATCAGAGAAATCTGTGTTAATGAGAGTTGGAGCTTGTGAGATAGCCTCTTTGATTGCCTCAAAACTTTCCTTACTATCAGCTATCCATTTGAAATCCATAATTTTCTTCAACATCATAGTTATTGGCTTGATAAGGGCTACAAAATCTGGAACAAACCTCCTAAAAAAATAGATTCTTCCCAAGAAACTTTGAAAGGCCTTCTTATGACTTGGTAATGGTAGTGTTTTTATTGCTTCAACCCTCTCTAGATCAATTGCTAATCCCTCTTTGGAAACAATGTGGCCTAAGAGCTTTCCCTCATGAGCTAGGAAAATACATTTCTTGGGATTAAAGGATACCCCAAATCTTCTACATCTTTGGAACACTTGTCTCAAATGAAAGAGATGATCTGCTACACTTTTAAAAAATACAATAATATCATCTAGATATATCACCACTATTTTTTTGATCAATCCCTTAAACTCCATATCCACTTCCCTTTAGAAGGTAGCTTTGGCATTGGACAACCCAAATGGCATTTTTATTTATGCATAAGTCCCCCATTTGGTGGTTAAGGTTGTTTTGAACTTATCATCCTCCTTTACCATGATATGATTATACCCTAAGTAACCATCTAGCAATGAAAACCTCTCACAGCCAGCAACAACCTGCAAAATTTGTTCCATAGAAGGAAGTGGGTAGTGATCCTTGAGGGATGCTTTATTCAAATCTCTAAAGTCTACACACAATCTAATTTCTACACTCTTCTTTCTAACTAGAACTAAGTTTTCTACCTTGCTAGAATGCTTGATGGGAAATATGATACTTTCCTCTATTAACTTATTCAATTCCCTCTTCATGAGAGGCTCCATGTGTGGATTGACTGGCATTTGTTTTTTCCTGATGGGTTTATCACTTGGATCCAATTCAATTGTGTGTTGAGCTAGCTTGGGATTGAAACCTCTCAAATCTTCATAGCTCCAAGAAAATATATCCAGGAACTCTTGGCAAAGTTGCATGAAATCATACCTTTCTTGCTTGGTTGCCACTTTACCAATTTGAAGTGATTTTCCTTCTCCCACTGAGATGGGTACTAAATCTCCTCCCTTGACTTACATGTTTGCTTTCTCTTTCCTAAATTGATCATTAGGATTAAGGATGGACTCCAAAGTGACAAGTCCTTTTGGCAGTTTGTTGGTTCTCAGTTGTACTACTTGATCACCATACGTTGTTCTAAATTTTCCTAATTTTTGGCTGAGAACTGAGCTTCTTCTTGCAATAAATTGATGATTTTTTGGTCACTCTCAAACACTTTCTAACTTACATTATTGTCTGGCACTAATGGCCTTACAATCACATGAATTCTTGTTTGCACTTTATCTTCCTTGATACTTTCCACAACATCAAAGGCTTCCCTAACTACTGTAAGTCTATCAGTAGCTTGGTTTTCTTTCCTAGGAATTGAATTGATGCCAAAGCCTTTAAAATCCTCAATGAGGTCCCACACCCTATTCTTATAACACTTGATAAGGTCATTTTTGGTAGCATGTTTCCCTTTAACTTGATTAACAATCAGTTCATTGTCACCAAAGACTTGTAAGTTTTTTATACCCCTTTTCCTTAACCAATGCAATCCTTGTATCAAGGCTTCATATTCAACAGTGTTGTTAGAACATGCAAATTGAAATCTAAAAGCTGAATAATACTTAATGCCTTGAGGTGAAAAAATCATAGCTCCCCCACCTACACCTTGTCTACTTCTTGGTCCATCAAAGAATAGCTGCCATACCTCATTTTCATCTTTATGGTCTGGCTTGGTGATGCTAGGAATAGGATGTTTTTCTTCATGCATGCAATAAACACCTAGTTCAGATTCCTCTATTTCCTTGTAGGGATCAATAACATGTACCTTGTTTTCCCATTCATCAAGAGTCAAATAAATTTCATCTGTGCTTGGATAATCCTCTTGATCAAATGTTGAACAGTTGGCATTGATTTAGCTTGGAGTGTGAGGCTCAATGTGAAAGTTTGCAATAGGTTCAGACCTGATTCTGGCCTTAGTTCCATATCTGGTTCTAAACAACATATGCGACCAATCAAAAAATAAGTAGCCTCCAATTCTAGCTGTGAAATCCCTTGACAAACATAGGCCAAAAAGTGGTGGTAAATCTATCAATGACACATCTTGCAGCACAGTGACATTGGGGCATGCATGCAAAGTAACGCTCAAATATTTAATTACTCCCACTATTGTTACTTCTTTCCCATCTAGTTGCATCACCCCTTTGTATATGAATTCATATTAGAGGCCCAGCTAATCAGCTATTTTCTTAGGCATTACAGAACTACTTGCCCAGAATCAATCATACAATTGTGTACTAGTTTATCCCCAATGATCAATGAAACATAGAATGGAGGGGGTTTCAAGACTTTAACTTGCTTTCCTCCAAGTTTCCCCTCAAGCTGAGCAGCATTTGTGAGTACCTTCTCTTGCATATGAGCTTGTTGATTTGAAATCGACCAGTTTTTCATGGCATCTCGTAGTAGATCCCTTTGGCCTGGGATGGATAGTGATTCCCAAATAGATATATTCACATTTGTCTTCTTCATTTGTTCAATGATGGTGAATGGTTATGAAACATCTCTCTGCTACCCCCTAGCCTGCACACTCTTTTCTTGTACATGGGCTGCAATACCTGGCATTTGAGCTGGTCTAGAAGGTTGTTTGGGCTGCCATGGCACATTTGGAACTATATTTTAATTGCCAGCACTTTGTGAAGTGATGGAAGGTTTTGGATCACCTGGAGCTAATGATTTCCCTTCACCAATATTCCTCTTTTTTGACCTTGTGTTATCTACTACATTCTGGGAAATTACTTGATTCATACCACAAAAATCCTTAGCCTTCCAATTCACAAGTGGTCTCATTTGGAGTTTTATTTTGCTGAGATGTTCCTTGTTCTTGGTTAATTTCTTGGCTCACCTCACCCTCTACGCTAGTTGTTGTCACCGTCAAGGCTTGGTTCAAAGCACCATTGAAGCACATAGATTGGTTGTGAGGTTCATTGCATGGGAAACACCAATCATACTCTTGTACTATATTATTTTACATTGGTACTAAGGCTTTAGAGGTAGATGTAGCATTAGGGTTATATGGCTGAAATGGTCTTTTGGTAGGAGGCCTTACTTGATTTTGATTTGCAGTTGGATTGGGTGGCCTATTAGGCTGAGCTTGAGACTGATAAGAAGGTCTAAAACTTTGGGCTTTTTGCCTCTTGAGTGTAACCAGCTCATTTCCTAAATTTTGTAATTGTTTCATGACTTCTTGAAGTTCATTTGAGGCACTAGAGGATGAAGTAGAAGTTTAATTTGAACTCTAATTTCTAGGAGTGGGAATAGGAGCTAAAGTAGGTGCTTGACTAGTGCTTGAGCTTTCCAAGTTTAGATACAAGGGCATGGGAGGCCTACGAGCCAACTTACCAACTTAAATCAATCAATTTTCAGCCCTAATGGAAATGCTATAAGCTACAGGTATATGTGTACCTCCCATGGATTGAATTAACATAGAAATATCATTATTTAAAGCTTTGAGATACTATAAGAAAGCACCTTCAGCTGTTGGCCTTATTGCCACTGGGATTCTATCCCATCTCCTTTGAAATTTGAAGTTGAAGTCTGTTAGATGCTCATTGGGAGCTCTCTTGATAGTTGTCAGTTGTTCCAGAAGAGACAAATTATCTCCCTTTTCTCCAAACTGCTCATGGAGAGCTATGCACAACTAGTTCTAATTTTGGATAGAGCATGCCCCAAGGCTCCTAAACCATTGTAAGGCTTTCCCTTTGAATGAAGATGCCAACAATTTACATTTCAACAATCTCATGGATTGCATAAACATTAGCAATGTCTTTGACATGATCACCAAGAGTGGTCTGATTTTCCCTAGTAAAGTATGGGATGTTCTTAAATGCTGCAATTGGAACTAGATTTTGTGCATTGAGAGAAAGTGGGTTGTTGCCAGTGAAGTTGACATAAGGGTTGTGTTGTGCCATTCTGATTGGCCTGAGAACCCTTATTGTTTGGGTGAAAGGTCTACCAGGTGGAGGGGTTGATAGAGTTCTATTTGGTGGAGATGGAGACCTCTGAATCCTTCTTCCTCTCTGTCTTCTTCCTGGGGATAACTAAAGATACTCAAAGAATCCCTCTTCTCTAGCCCTTAACCTTGATTGGATCCTTCTCATGAATCTTCAGACTTGGACTACTAAAAACAATTGATTTTTCCTCTTTGGAGTCACTAGATGTATAAATTAGGTCTCTTTCAAGCAAGAAATTACAACAAAAGCACATTAAATTTGTTATAATGAAGATGAAGACCTCTAAGGTCCCATTGGGCAGCCCAAAATTATTAGTGAAAATCAGCAGCGCCCCTGGATGTTTTCTCAGATTTCTAGTTTGATAGTAAGCATCCAGTGTGATTGCACAACATTGAATCATTTCCCCAAGTGTGGGACTTGCAAAATTAGGAAAAGAATATCCAGATTAAAGGTTGGTTCCTCAACTCCTCTGATCATATGTATGCTTCACTTGAAAATTGTAGAGGTTTAATACTAGATCCTACTCTAAATTCCAAGGAGACAGAGATAAAGGATGAAAAAGAAAAAAAACTAAGTAAAAGTAGTGGTGAACATCTATTTCTGAAAATTGACACAGGTTAAAAAATGCAACAACAATTATGCACAAATTGCTAAAATGTAATGAAGGATCAGTTTAGGGCAAACAACACAAGAGAGGATTGAAAATTCATTCACAGAGCTTGTATTGTCATTTCCATCTTAAAGATACAATGTATTACAACAGAAAAGAGGTAGAAAACATGTTGCAGTCCTGAAAGAGGCTTGATATTCCATAAATTCACTTGCTAGGGTGAAGGAGGGAGGCTGTAGTTCATAAAAATTTCAAACCCTTTACAAATGAGCCAAATCTGGCTTTTAAAAATGAAAACCCAAGCTTAGGAAGGAGAAAACGTGGGAAAAGTAAAGGAATCATTCAATCACCAACCAAATCCATAAAAAAAGCATGGGTACTCTTAAAAGTTCATTCCCAAAGATTTTAAACCATGCTAGAGAAGAATGGAAGCCATACTACAGTAAAAATGGTGGTTGAATGTAAGTTTTACTCTTTTCCCCATGCTAGAGGTGTTTTCTCATTTTTCTATCACAAAAATCTATCCAAACACAAAATTGAAGATTCCATCATGTAGAGGACTTCAATAGCTATCTAATGACTCCAAAATCGATAAAAATGAGCTCTGGATCAAAAGTTATGCCCCTCTGAAGATTTAGGGAAAAATAAGGAAAAAATCGGGTCGGCAGACTGAACGTCAAAATTTTTCCCTCTTTTTTGAATTGGGGAAAAATTCCCCAAAAATCCCCAACCCCCACCACTCTGATGCCACATGGCATCTTCTGATTGGATGTGGGATTCACAAAACCATCTTACGCCTTTTTGAATTTTTAGAAAATTTTCCTTTGTCGCTCCGCACCCTGATGCTCCAATGACACGTTTCACCTCCTCATTGGTTGGCAAGGATGCGCTTCCAATTTTCCCTTTGCACATTTGGCCCCTTTGGCAATATTTCCAAATTCTTCCCATGCCCCCGTCCTCTGCCAAGACAAGGACACATGGCATGCTCGTATTGGTTGCGGGCTTTCGGGCTAATATCCTTCTTTTCGTCCCGCGCCAACCCTTCGGCAAATTTTCTAACCTCACTCTTCCCCTCCGACCTCCACTGAGACCAAGACACGTCACATCTACCCATTCACCATGGACCCTTGTGCTCAGTTTTCCTTTTCTTCCCCTTAACAATTTTGGTGAAAAGCAAAAATTCACTCCGCCACCTCGATTCCTGCCGGCCCCATGGACACGTGGCAGCCTCTAATTGGTTCGCTGACCTTCCAGCCAAAATTTTCTTCTTTTCCCCTGCCGAGCCCTTTGGAAATTTTCCTAACTCACCTCCACCGACCTGCCAATCTACCACCACGTGGCACTTTCTCATTGGTTGCAAACCTTCCTAGGGAAAATTTCCCTCAAAAACTCCGTCGAGCCATAACTTGCAAAATACAAGGAGTTAGAAGGAAAACTTTACCTTTCTAGAAAGGTGAGAAAATTCTCTATCTGATGAAGCCATATCCAGAAAACTTTGAGTGCCTAAAAAGTGAAAAAATTTGACTATGGCACAAGGAAGGAAGAAATGAAAGAGAGTTAACCAAAAAATAAGCAAGGGGCTTATTTTGGATAATAGTTAGACTACGTGGGAGATAAATCTTCCCCTTACCAAAATTAATGGAAAGACATACTCCCATCCACCAATGAACTTCCAAAACTGACCAAAATTAAATAAAACAGGAGTGTGTAGCTGGCAATGTAGAAAAGATTGTGGGGTGGTATGCGTGGTGCCTCCACACAACAAAACGTCTTACCAAAAGGATACATTTACAAGCATACAAGGGTGCTTAGATGGCCATAGAGAATAAATAAAGAACATTGAACCATAAACATGAACACTACATCCAAGATGATGGCGCCACCCATGAACAAGCTTCCCTTGCACAAATCGAGGCTCGGGAATGAGGGTAAACGATAATGAATTAAAATATATTACAAGTAATTAATAATATTCCTGAAATCAACACCAAAAATAAAATAAAATAAATAATAATAAAAATCATTAATCGACAGCTAGAATAATAATAGTATTATTATTATTTTATAACCTATAAGTTTTTTTATTAATCCTATTAATAATGGCCGACAATCAAGCACGGTTAAAAAAGAGGACACGATTTCCCTTTAATAGGAAAATCGTAACCGGCGTTATAGGGGCCAACAATGGCAATAACGACATGAAAGCAAAAAACACAACGAAGAGGGAGAAGGTTGAATATTTCCTGCGACAAGGGAAAAGCCCACCAATGGTCAACGGGGGCACAATGATGTTCCACACTTAGAACACGATCGCCAAAGTATGAATAGGCATAACGACAAATGAGGCATTACATTCTCCTCCCCTTAAGGAAGCATTGTCCTTGATGTGACATAACACAAGGGAAAGAAAGTAGTAAGAAACAAGGAACTGATGAGGTGAAGGTACACTCTATGGTTAATATTTATGACGCTAAAGCATGACCAAGGGGTGGCCTTGGGAACATTTGGCAGAATTTGAATTTCCAAGTTCTGTGAAGATTGGTAGTTCTCTCTTATTAATTATTTCATTAGTCTCTTTCCATTAACATTATTTCTAGTTTTAGTTCTTTTAAAATTTCATATTTGTAGAGTTGTAGCTTATTCATTCTTGTGGGTGTCTAACATGAACTGCTAATATACACCCTACCAGAGTCATACAAGACATTACAGATTCACAAACATACAAGTACATACTTCAAAATGGTACCACACCACAAGAGATCATTCAATGTATGGAAGAGAACATGCACAGACCACATAACATAGTACTTGTCACATAACTATGTTTGACAAATAATGCTCAATTTTTCTTTTACTTTAAGAACCTAAAATTTCCACAGTCTCACAGATGAAGTTTTTCACATAACTCATAAAACAACTACATGTACATAGGGTGAACAAGGGAATCAACACCATATCCACAGCATCACAAAACAAACTCAACTAACATGAGTAACACCTACATCATAGGACCACTCCCAAGACATCACAATAACTCAATATATATCCTGAAACATAAATCATACACACAAATCTCTTTTGCCTCCCTCAAAGAGGTCGATTTCCCTATGGCCCTAGGCACATAGAGTCTAGACACCCCTACCCCAAGTGACATAATAACTCATGGTCCAACAACCTGCTAGTTATTTGTAACTCCTTGGGTTTTACGCCCATACAATGAAGCAGGTCCATAGGTCCAACCATTCCATGGTGCATCCCATGAACCTATTCCACACGTCAGGACAATAGGACCAGCACAACAATTTGATTCAAATGCCAAGTGGCAAAGTACAAGCCTTAGGCAAGGTAGTAAAATTTTAAAATTTAAAATAAGATCCAAAACCAAGAAAAATGAATGGCCAAATAGCCATAGTTAGTGTCAAAATCCGTATGTTAGCACTAAAAACCAGGGAAACGCCCAAAATGTAAATCATGACAATCAAGAAAATTGCTGGTCCTTGTAGAAATAAATTAAAAAGTTCAATTTACAAATAAAATAGAAATATCATAATGTCACATTATGATAACTGTGTGGTCTTATCTTACAACCAGGGGGGTACTCAACGATTTGTTGGCACTCAAAACATCGAGCCTCAACTCACAAAATAAAATAGCAGTAGTACAATATTCATCAACTCTATCATAATCATCCCACCACCACTTCGACAAGGATGAACACAATCATAGCTACATGAAGGTTGGATCCATAAGAAAACAACATAAACAGAGAGGGAGAAGCTCATGACACCATATACTGAATCTAAGGTTATCTCTAGTGATTGGTCGACCATACACCTTTCCTTACTCTAGAAATACACTTTTACCGATTTACTTTAGGGTCGGTTAGCGCAAGGTTCACAACATAATATGTGACTACATAACTAACACAATGGGGACACACACATAATTACCATAATGTCTTATGTATGTTACATATAGAGGGTAGATCAAAAGCATACATTCACTGGGTGCAATACATCACTTTACCACATTATGCACCCAAAGTGCAATCACTATACAATAGGGTTCATACGCTCACCGTATGCCCCCAAATCTTGACGTGATTCATTACATATTACACAAATCATACATATGATGAAAATAATAAGTAACATCACAACATAACATTAATTTGCTACATAACAAGCTGATACACACATTTCTTCAAAACATGGTAAAAACATCACGATACAACTCAATTCACTTTACATCAATCTTTTCATATAATACAATAACACACCTACATATCAATATATGCCACAATGCTCTAACACTCCGTCATCCACAATAACATTATTTTCACATACCACAAGAAGTACTTCACACATAAACTCTTCATATAATTCCACAAGGAGAGAGAATAATCCCATCCCCAACACATCAACATGATAAAAAATATGCACTAAGTGACATGCACATCATGTGCGTTCATAATACCACAATTACAACATGAATCACATCACGCTTAAACCACATTACTCTTCCAATATCAACCACCAACATGCACCACTATCACCATCACCATCACGCAGAACCATCACGTAATATCATCACAACTCCAAACTCACCCAGAGGTTTGAGAGCATGAACCTCCGCTCTGATACCAAACGTAATGCCCACTTATTTCAGACACACAAGACAACATAGCAAAATACAGGATAATTTTTTTTTGACTTGTTTGAAACATAACACAACACAACATGTGGTCATAAATGCAATAACTAGACCCTTGAACAACTTGACACAATAATGACCACAAGGGAAACAAGGAAACACCCAACACCCATCAAGGATAGTTAATTTTTCTCTTTGATAAGGCACCACAACAAGGCAAACCCGTAATACCTAGTTATAGTTTAGGACACTCTAACGGAAAATTCCTTTAAGGTGGTGTATTTACTAAAAAAGTCTTTCAAGGCCTAACTTTTGGGTTTAGAAGATTCATGTTATGATTCATACAGATCTTCTTTAGGGCTAGATTTCTTTTCTTTTATACTATTGAGTAACCAGCTTAAAATCATCTCAAATTTGATAATTACTTGTTTTAAAAAATTACAAACTAGGAGGTAATCAGTTACCCAAGGCTATCTATCGAAAGCCACACTACTGAAACTTATTTCAAACCTCCATTTCATGAGGATGCAAACGTAAGCTCATAAAGGAGTGGACTATTGTTTATGTTTGGAATCCTAATCTTCTTTGTTCAAGGATAATTTTTTATCATAACTCTAAAAGGTTTACAAAGTACTATAGCAATGGTTAGAGAGAGAAGTTCAATTTCTTTCATTATGATCTAATTACTTATTAACCATCATTTTAATGAGAATCAACAATTCAACTAGATTAGGGTAAAAGCTTCATTTAGCAACATCTTGATTAATTTTGAGAATGGATACACATGGGGTTCCCAAAATGGAAGCACAAGACTTTAGGTTTAACAAAATAGAGAATAAGCTTTAACCCATAGTTAAGGTTAACGATGGTAGGTTCCTAAGTACTGGTAGATAACTCATTTCTTTCCAAAATCAAGATTCTTAACTTTCTCGACAATAACCCAATTTCATTGTTATTTTATTTATTGGTTTATCTATTAAATCATTTTGTTTTATTTTTTATTAACTTTAGAAATAGGATTGCCAACCCACTAAAATTATATAAAGAATAATATGGAAGCAAATACCATGGAGGGTTATTAAAACATGAAATTTTTATGAATCAAAAGAAGAAGAAAAACCATTTTTATTCGAGAGAGAAAAAATTTTTATAACATTTCTATTCAACATCGCACACACAAACCACATGTGTCACAAAATTCAAAAGAAATTTGGATGAGAACATGAAGGAGGAAATTTTTTTCAAGCCATGCTACAATAATTTCATGACTGATAAATAATATTACTAAAATAATACTCATAACAAGGTGAAGATTAAATATCATTTATCACAAAGATAACCACAAGTTTTGCTACAAAAGGACAAGACAAATTTATTTAACAAATACCGATAATCCAAGAAAAGAGGCCTTCCAAACTCCTTTATAATAACCATTACAAAATTAAAACACATTTGACATTTATACAAGAAACTTCATAAATCAACCCGATGAAACCTTTTCAACTCTTTCCTTTTATCTACTCCCATTATCCATCTGCACAAGTATTAACTTGAGTCATTTCACGAGAACTGACCATGCTAAGACTACCCATTGGAACAGTAAGATATAACATTTAATAATATCATGAAAGGAATGCTCTATTTCAAGAATGAATCAAATCAAAAACCAAAATAATTTTTTCATATGGTTCCCAAAAGCGTAGGCTCCAAACAAATGCAGGCTCTCCACATGTCTCATCCATAAAAAGTTTTTGAAATTTTTTAAGAACCAGTGGATGTTGCCACATGCCTAGGGTACGAGAAAGTTTCCTTAGCCATTGAAAAGTCTAATTATGGGTAGAGCCAGTGGAATCTTCCACATATCTCTTCAGTGCTTTTTGTGTATGAAGCTCAAAAGAAGGACTCCCAAAAAATCACGGGCCTTCCACATGTCTAGGGTCCGAAAAAGTTGCATTGGACACTTGAAAATTCTATGTATGGGAATATCCAGTGGAAACCTCCTTGTTTCTCCTTGGTGCAACTCCAAAGGTAAGACCTAGAGGTGAGACCTCAAATGTGCACATGCTCTTTATGTGTCTATGGTCTAACAAATCTACAATGGCCATGAAAATTTTTGAGAGTGGACAGAGCTAGCAGAAACCTCCACGTGTCTCCTTGGTGCACATTCAAAAGTAAAATTCATGGAAAGGTCCCCAAATAGGCATGGGCCTTGCACGTGTCTTGGGCCCAAGAAAGTTGCTTTGGTGATTGAGAAGTCTCAGTATAAAGCGGAAGCCTCCACATGTCTCCTTGGCACAACTCCAAAGGTAAGACCCATAGGCGGATCCTCAAATGAGTGTGGGCCCTCCACCTAGAAATGATTTGAGTTGAAGCTGGCTTGGAGGTGTATTTCACATTTTGTATCACTTAAAGAAATTGTGCATTTTTTAGACATTTTGACCCGCCTCCCCGCTTTGAATTTTCTATGCTAACTCAAACATGTAATGTTATTTTTTCCCCAAGGGAATCGTGGCTCATTTTATAACTTTTCTCCTTTTCAAAAAAAGGCCAAAATCTTCAAAATTCTCAAACGATCTGCCTCTCTACCTCTAACTGTAGACTCAATATGTGACTTTATTTGGACACTTGTGGGGTTGTGCTTCACTTTTATATATTACTCTTTTTTTAAAAACAAGGCTAAAAGTTCCAAAGTCCAGCGAAGACCCACCTCCCCACTTTTAACTTGAAAAATGGCCATGTGTCCATCTTTGGGGTTAAAGTAATAAATTTTCCTTACCACTTCATATTGATGAATAGCCAATTAGAAACTATAGCGGTTGCGGGACCAATTTGGCATTTTTAACAATTATGAAAAAAGTGACAAGTTCACCAAATATACCCACCATGCTACATCCAATTAGAAAATACAACATATCAATGGATATTGGAACAGGATTTACAAAGGAGACACAGTCATGGAAGACGCCCAAAAATAAAAAAATTCCCCATGGAGAGAAGACTGTAAATAAAACCAAGGCTCAATGTGATCCATGACCCAAGGAAAAGACTAACAATGACATGTTGGTTAAGGAAAATAATTACGCACACCAATATAGGAGGACAGAAAGTGCACCAAACTAGGCAAGCTAAGAAATTTTGAACAAACATTGTAATATTAAATTGAACACCAACATCAGCTTTAGCTCAGGGACGGGAACTCTCTGTGAGTCCTGTAAGAACAACATAATAGACCATGTGCCAAAAATATGGTGGGAAATGAAGTCAAGAAAAATATTGAAAAGTAGAAAAATAATTTCTAACCTCTCAAAAACAAACTAAGAAACCAACAAAATCCAGCCACCAAGGATCGGAACAAACCAAAATAGAAAAACACAAAAATGAAAAGAACTAAAAGACTGTACACTGTACAATGATATGTGCCTTGATTATGAGAAATCAGTCAAGGAGATGTTTCAAGTTCTTTCCATTCTGAGTACGACCAATCCTAGAAGTCTTGATATTCTTTTAACAACTGGACATATGCTTGTTTTCCTTCTCTATCCAAGTTGCTAGCTAGTCATATTTCCCGAGGTTTATCTTTTGTGCCTTTATTAGATCTAGAACAAATCCCATCAAACATTAGAGTCCACAGAGAACCAATCTTCTTAGGATACTAACCCTCATAAATTTTATGCTCCTTAAAAACAACATAACCCGCCAAGTTGTTGACATCAAATTTTGCATACAATACTTCATAAAAAGCATTGTTAGGGTCCTCAATGAGATGTAACATTTTCTTCTCACCATAAAAATTCAAGAGGTTCCCCTTAATTCATATGGTTGTGTATGACATGTCCATTTGTACACTTCCACCCACATAAGCTTCCCACATTCTCGATAATAACATCACCCATTTGGCAGGACAGTCCACAATAACCTCATTTATGGTTAAGCACTTTCCTATAAAATCTACCAACTACACTACTAATCCCTTGACATACCCAACTACTAGCACTTATCTTGAATCCATAGCAATAGATTTCCCAAAAAAAATTGTTACCTTAATATTTAACTCATTCATGACCTCAAGAGGCATTACATGACATGAGGCTCCTAAATCAAACATGCAATTATGTACCAGCCTATCTTTAATGATCAACGTGGTAAAAAATTGATCCACATTAAACTAAGATTCAACTAGAGAAGTTCCCAAATACACCTTAGATGATTCCCCCGGTTCCTTTAATACCCGTGATATTTATGATTCTACAATAATAAGAGGAATCTCTACATTATTAACACTTTTTCCCTGAGTAATATTTTCTTCTTTACATCCCAAACATTCAAATGCCCTTTTCCTATGCTCAAGGATCTCGAGTAATTCAACAGTGGGAATAGTGACCTTGATCTAACTCAAAATTTGGTCTATGTCACAAGGAATATATTTGGGTTGGACAATATTAGGAGGAAGATTCACAACTTCTTCTGATAATATGGGAATTTTCACTAACTAGGCATGGGAAGGAGCACCAGTTCTATTTGGGGCAACTAGGCCTTTGCCAGATCTATCTTTTTTAGGAAATTCATTTGGGATATTGGTAAGAACTAAAACTTTTTGGTTGGTTTGTGGCCCTCCCCCTTTGACAACCTTTCTTCTGGTGTTATATTATTTCTCCTGAGAAACTACTTCATTCATCAATGGTTTCCTATCCACTTCAGAAGGGATCCTTACATCATACTTTTTAATCATCAAGGCCCTTAAGTATTAAAAATCATGATTAGGAAGATCAAATGCTTGCACCATATAAATTACAAAAATATTAATAGGAGGAAGAGGTAATACCCGGTGGACACAATCCCATAAGTTTTCAACATTTCTGGCACTTATCAATTCAATTGAGGTTTCCACCTACCACAAGTTCACAAGGCTTCCCATCATGCACACATCATCATACATCTCATCATCATCTACTTCCTCTACATATTGATCTACATCATATGGGGAGTGTGGTAGTAAAAACCTATCACGTCAGTTGATAACATTGGCCTACTCCACAGTAGTAACTCTGGCAGTAAAAGGATGAGGAACTAATCTATTCTCCCTGGTTTGAGGTTGTTTATTACCTAATTCGATGAGCCCTTTCCCTCTGTCATCTAGTCTGTGATCACCTCTAGGATGATTTCCAAATCTCTTCTACTCTTGTTGCTTATGTTGACCTTTGGAGTTATATCCTAACACTTTTTCTTCTCTCGCCAGTTTATAGGATATCTCTTTAACTGCTCCAGCCAAATTTTTTACAACCTCTTCCATATCCAAATCCTTGTTTGACTGAGGCTTTTTAGGATTGATCAACTTAACAGCTTCCCTAATAGTAGGCTTTCTAATTTCTTTGATGTTATTTTCTATTTGTAAGGCCATGGTAAAATCCTACCTTAATGTTCTTGGGTTCTTATCTCTCAAGCAATAATTGGAATTTTTATCAAAAGTGTCAGAATAATTTATCAAACAAGACACATCACTTGGCCTTAAGATTATAAGTAGCCTATTCAAGGTCTTATTGAACTGAGTATTGAAAGTACGAACATATTCATTTTTATTCTTCTT
Organism: Taxus chinensis; assembly: GCA_019776745.2. Classification (NCBI taxonomy): domain Eukaryota; kingdom Viridiplantae; phylum Streptophyta; class Pinopsida; order Cupressales; family Taxaceae; genus Taxus; species Taxus chinensis. The sequence goes on from CM034148.1 coordinate 274,923,885, forward strand.
TATATTTTCAAACTCAGATAAAAGGAACGTAGGGTCTTTCTTGTCCCCATATTGCAATCTAAAGGAATTTTTCATCTCGGTGCATGAATCTATTGAATTATCTGGTAAATCCTTGTACCAGTAAATTTCATCCTCCTAAGAGTATGAATAAATAGTTTTACATACATTTCTTCAAACTCAATTTAAAAATCTTCCATCATATTGAAAAAGAGTTTTACATGGTGCTCACTAGTGATGGAATTATTCCCTTGAAACTTTGGCAACCTATTTTTGACATCTTGTGGAAACATATTAGGATATCCATCCATACCTATGAAATCTATAGGTCCAAAAGTATTGACAATAAAAGGAGGTCTAGGTGGAGGTTGGGCCATATTGCCTTGAGGTGGTGAATTTACAAGAGAAACAAAATGATAAGGGACGTGGGTTCTTTGGGGCACAAGAGTATATCTCTCAATGTAAATATCCTCTAATGACTCAATTTCTCAGAAAACCCTATTAACCTTGGAAAAAATAGGGGAAAAATGTGAGGGACACTTTTTAGACATAAATGATGGCCACTCTCCAGTTGGAAAACTCAAATTTATATAAAGATTACTTTTTTCAAAATCACTTGAAGATGTACGCTAAACTTCAACCACAGATTGATCACCTTTTAGAACTGATATCTCCTTTTTTGATTCTTGATATCCATCAAATTTCTAGACTTGATTTCCTTCTGAATTTCCTTTTCCTGGTTTTGGAAATAACTTTTTAGTAGGATCCCTAGTAAAGAAATACCTTCTTCCCTCCAGCTTTGTAAATATCGACAACAAATTTCATTTAACACGGGTTAAGAAAATGGTAATCATCAAAATTTCAATTCAACACGGAGTAACCACTAAGGATTTTCACCTTAGTTATGTAGATTTACTATAATTAACTTACCAAGTGTCTATAAATGCTTAAGTTCTACAAAGCCTAACAGATCTGACCTTAATTTACCCACATTTATCATTATTAATCCAAATTTATTGAAATAACCACTAGAAACTAGAAATACTGCACAATGAACTTCTAATCTTACTAAAATCTTACAAATCTCAACAAAGGATGACATTTAAATAACTTATTTGTACTTAAACCATGTAAAAAGCATTGCCATGGTTGGCATGCATATGCATTTATAGAAATAGTCCCTAGCAATGGTGCCACTTCCTGGTGTTCAAATAATCACTGGAAACGGTGCCACTTGGGTGTTGTTACCACTAAAATATGTCCCGTTATTCAAATAATCCTCTGTGATTCAAATAATGCCCGAAAATGGTTCCACTATGGTGTTATTGCTGCAAAACTAGGTCCCAATGTTCAAATAATTCTCTACAATTCAAATAATCACTGAAAACAACTCCACTTGGGTGTTGGTATCCAAATTGATTCTCTTGTGAGGTCTGAGTAGCATTACAGAAATGGAAGGATGCTTAGAGATAGAAAAACCATGATATAATTCATTTTATAGCCGGGGAGGGGATTCATTTGACTCTTTGTTACTCAGGAATTGGAGAAATGGATAATACCTTACGAAGGGTTTTATCTACCCTCACTACTTTAGGATGTTCCTTCAACCAGGGTCAGAGGACCCATTCTGTAACCTGTGTTAGTGAAGGATTTCAATAGATCCTTCTTTTCACAATTTTCATGAAAACCTTGAGAAAATATGATCAATATAACACAATGTAACTCTCAAGAGTTGTCACACTAGAGAGTGGAGATGTTTCCTTGACAAGGTTCGGGTTGTTAAAGATAATAATTGAATCTTGGTTATCTATGCATATTTTGAAGGTGGAATTTGTTAAATCTATGTGGATACAAAGTACAAACGGGGGCAGTTCATGTAGAATTTATCATTTACGACATTTTTGGTGGGAATTTAAGCAATATAAAGTTGATTATACCATATCTTTGAGATCTTTTACAAATATTGGAAAACTTAGAGACAAAATGCTTCAAAATAACAAAAATATTCCTTTAACTAGAATATGTGAATTAATGGAAGCCCAGAGATGCATGGTGTCACACATTCTTCAATAATTCAACTCAAAGGCTCATGTTAAAGACTCAATTAAATGTTGTAAATCCCTAGTTCATCACTCCTACGATACACTCATAGACTAATAAACAATATTTATCAACGTAATGAGAGTAAAGTGATTTTAAATTGTTTATTTGCATCACAAGATGAAATCTCTTCTCATAATGAAATTGCAAATGCCACAATACTAACACATGGATGAGATCTTGTGTGAATCAGAGAGATTTTATCATAAGATTGCAACATGAAAAATAAATACTATTTGAAAACATTCTGAAATAAAAACAGACAAAATTATGCTCATGATCAACAAAAATTCATTCAAGGTTCACTATATTCATCAAGAGGGGAAATTTTCTTCAACAATCTCAGAGCTTGTCAATGGCTATACACTTGCAACCATATTGACATGAACAAATCTACAAACACATGGAAATGAACAGGTTTCTAAAATGGTCTCTCGAGAAAATGGTTTTTCTCAAAATTTCTCAAAACAATTAACCCCCCTTATGCAAGAGTATTCTCATTGCATTTATACAATATCACTCGCTCACTCACCCCAAATTTTCCCCGCAAAAGAATAATATTCATGGAATCCTTTATTTTTTCAAAGTTTGTTCCAAAAAGTGATGTTTAACAAATTTGCACCCAAAAGCTGCCAGGTGGATAAATCATGAATTGATCACATTTCTAAGTCACTCAACTATGACTGGGATGCCATATCATAACTTTTGATAGTATTTTTAATCATTCTTTGATTTTTTTGTGTAAGAAATCCACTTTTTAATAATTCTAAGGTGGCTCCATATGGCTTGATCTAACAAGAAATCCTTTTCACCTTTGAGAATACACCTTGAGAAATGAGTGCCATCACATGGATACCTACATTTGTGCCTCTCATAAGTGAGTTTTGTCGCTTGGATTATATCATATATTTGCACTGCGAGTCCGATTCAACCAAGTATAAGGAGAAGCCAACAGAAGTCTCCATGTGTCTCCTTGGTACAACTATAAAGGTGAAGTCCAAAAAAAGGTTCCCAAATGAGTGCGGGCCCTACACGTGTTCAAAACCTGAGAGAATTGAAGCAGTCACTGAAAAATTCAAGCATGGGAGGGTTTAGTGGAAGATTCCATGTGTTTTTTTGGTGCTAATTAAAAGATGAATTCTAGATGTGGGACCTCAAATGAGCGTAGGCTCTTAACATTCCCTAGGCCCAAGAAAGTTTCCTCATCCATTGAGAAATTCTTAGTATAAATAAGAGCTAGTGGAAGCATCCACGTCTCTCTTCGATGCACTTTTTATATGGAGCCCAAAAGTGGAGACCCCAAATAGGTGTGGACTCTCCACATGTCTCTTCCCAGAAAAGTTGTTGAAATTTTTTAAGATCCAGTGGAAGGTGCCACGTGCTTAGGGTTTAAGAAAGCTGTATTGGATGCTTGAAAAGTCTAAGTATGGGAAGATCTGGTAAAAACCACCACGTGTATCCTTGGCGCAACTCTAAAGGTAAGACCCAGAGATGGGTCCTCAAATGAGAATAGGACCTCTAGGTGTCCTTTGGTCTAACAAAGTTGTACCGGCTGTTGAAAAGTCTCGGTATGGGCAGAGCTAGCAGAAACCTCCACATATATCTTCGGTGCTCCTTCAAAAGTAAAATTCAAGGGCAGGTCCCCAAACAGGTTTGTGCCCTCCATATGGAAAATATTTGATTTGAAGCGGGCCTGAGAATCTCATAATTCCTTGGCAACCCGCCTTTCCACTTTTAAATTATGATGTGTGCCCTAGTGGAGTCACGACTCACTTTTATACTTTTATTTCATTTCAAAACAAAGGTTAAAAACTCCAAAGTGCTCTAGTGACTTGCCTCCTTGCTTTGAATTTTCAATGCTGAATCAAACATTTGACATTAATTTGTCCCCTCCGGAGTCACAGATCATTTTATAAATTTAATCCTTTTCACAAAAAGGCAAAAATCTTCAAAATGCTCTGATGATCCGCATCTCTATCTTTGAATTTTCAAACCACCACGTGTCCATATTTGGGGTTAAAGTAAGAAATTTTCTTTACCACTTCGCATTGTTCAATATCCAATTAGAAACTATCAGGGCCATTGGACCAATTTGGCATTTTTTACAATTGTGACAAAAGTGACAAGTTCACCAAATAGACCCACCATGCTTCATGAAATTAAGGATGACCATGTATCCACAGATATTGGGACGTGATTTATAAAGAAGACACAATCATGGAAGACGCCCGAAAAAAAATATTTTCCCCATGGAGAGAATACTATAAATAATAACAAGTCTTAATGTGATCCATGATTTAAGGAAAGGACTGACAACAACAACCAAATGAAGGAGAAATATTTCACACATCCATATAGAGAGACATAGAATACTTCAAACCATTCAGACTAAGAAATTTTGAACAAGTAGAGTAATATTAAATTGAGCAACAACATCGGCTTTGACTCGAGGATGGGAACTCCTTGCGAATGCCGCAACAACAACATAACAGACCATGTGTGAAAAATCCATTGGGAAACAGAGTCGATAACTAACCTCCAAAACAAAGAAATAAAAACCAACCTCCCAAGATCGGAGAAAAAAACCAACAAAAACTGGTCACTAGAGACCAGAAGAAATCAAAACAGAAAAATGCAAAAATAGAAAAAAAAAAGACTATACACTATATAATTATGTATGCTTTGATTATGAGAAAGGAATAAAGGAAATGTTTCAAGTGCCTGCCATTAACAGGAAACTCAAGCAATTCCCCATCAATGTCCTACAGGAAAAAAGTGTAATCTCCCTTCCGAATATCAATAGAATAAGGGCCCATCCATAATGCGTCAAACATTCCATGTTTTCCCTTATCCTCATGTTTGTTATCCCAAAGTAACACCAGATCTCCTACACTAAAAACTCTTGGGATAACTTTTTTTCCAAACAATTTCTTCATTTTCTCCCTAAACTTCACAAGTCTTTGATGGGATTCCCTTCTCTCTTAATTTACTTTGAACGGATTGGCATTAGCTTCCAGGTGTATTTCATGTTGAAAAAGGTCTTCCCTGTATGCTTTCAATTTTGAATATGACGAAGCAAAGCATTCCTAGTACGTTTTTAGCAATTGGACATATGATAGCTTTTCTTCTCTGTTCAAGTTGTTGCCTAGCCATATTCTCCTAGGTTTATCCTTTGTTCCTAGGTTATATTCTTCAAAATCTCTCAAGGATGACATATGTCTGTTAACAATGTGGTCAACATTATTGAAATTTGATTCCAATGCAACCAAACCTCTTGGAATAGTATTGGTTTTCAATTAGATAATGTCTTTACCAAATAGGGTCTCTTTTCCATCATTTACATAAACCATTAGTTCCCAGTCCATACTTTGATTGGAAAAATATCCTTTATTTTGCAAAGACCTTTGGACCTAAGAATCATCTTCAAAAACTTTCCAATGCTTGATAGTATCAGGGACACACGAACTAGTCAATATTTTAATATCATATTCACAATAGGGATACATTGTTCAATTTTCAAACCTAGATCCCAATACTGCCAATTTGTCTACTATAGTATTATACTTCCTATCATGATGTATTATATTGAAAGAATCAAACATTTCAATTAAGTCCCAAACTGCATGCTTATACTTCTTCAATATTTGATTCTTTGTTGCATATCATTTTCTAACTTGCTTGACTATCAGCTCTGAATCCCGTTTAACAATAATATCCTTGACACCATATTTCCAAGAAATCCTTAAACACAAAAACAATGCTTCATACTCAACAATATTGTTTGTGCACTCAAAATTGAGTTTGAAAGAAAAGTTAAACTCCTCTTGGCTTGGAGATATCAACACAACACCAGTGCCATTACCAAATATAGAACAAGCCCCATCAAACATCAAGGTCCAAGGAGAACTAACCTACTCGACATCGACATCAACATTGACATCGACATCTATGTACAATACTTCATAAGAAGCATTGTTAGGGTCCTCAATGAGATGTAACATCTTCTTCTCACCATATAACTTCAAAAGGATGCCCTCAATTGGTATGGTTGCATAAGACATGTCCATTTGCACACTTCCACCCACACTAGCTGCCAATTTTCTTGATAATAATATCCCCCATTTGGCAGGACAATCCACAATAACCACATTCATGGTTAATCACTTTCTCATAAAAGCAATCAGTTACACTACTAATCCCTTGACATACCCAACTACTGGAACTTCTCTTGAATCCATAGTAGTACATTTCCCAAAATCTGATCTTACCTTGATATTTAACTCATTAATGACCTCAAGATGCATTACATTACATGAGGCTCTTGAATTAAACATGCAGTTATGTATCAGCCTATCATTAATAATCAAAGTCGTAAAAAATGGATCAACATCCAACAAATATTCAACTAGAGAAGTTCCCAAATATACCTCAGATGATTCACCTAGTTCCTCCAATGCTTGTGGTATTTCTGACTCTACAAAAATATGAGGAATCTCTAAATTATTAACACTTTTGACCTAAGTAATCTCTTGTTCCTTAAAGCCCAAATTTTTGAATGCCCTTTTCCTATGCTAAGGGATCTTGAATAATTCAACAATGGGAACAGTCACCTTGATCTAACTAAAGATTTGGGCCATGTCACAAGGAACATATTTGGGTAGGCCTGTATTAGGAGGAAGATTCACAACTTCTTCTAATAGTATGGGAATTTTCATAGTTTGAGCATGGGCAAGAGCACCAGTTCTATTTGGAGAAATTAGGCCTTTTCAATATGTATCTTTTATAAGAAGGTCCTTTGGGATATTGGTAAGAACTGGAACTTTTGGATTGGTTTTTGGCCCTACCCCTTTGACAACCTTAATTCTGCTCTTATATTCTTTCTCTTGACCAACTACTACACTCATCAACAATTGTATGTCCTCTTTAGAAGGGATCCATCCATCATACTTTTTAATCATCAAGGCCCTTAAGTATTCAATATCATGATTAGGAAGATCATATGCTTGCACCATATCAATTTAAAAAGTATTAATAGGAGGAAGAGGTAATACTCGGTGGATACAATTCCAAAAAAATTCAACAGTTTTGGAACTTGTCAATTCAATTGAGGTTGCCCCCCACCATGAGTTCACAGGGCTCTCTATTGTGCACACACATCTTACATCTCATCATCATCTAGTTCCTCAACTTTTTGATCTACATTAGATGGGGAGTGTGGTAATAAACACCTATCACACCAATTGATAACATTGGTCTCCTCCACAGTAGAACTCTAGCATTCAAAGGATTAGAAACCAATATATTCTCCTTGGGTTGAGGTTGCTTACTAACTAATCCCATGAGGCCTTTCCCTCTGTCATCTATTTTGTAATCACCTCTGGGATGATTTCAAAAAATCTCCTAACCTTGTGGCTTATGTTAACCTTGGGAATTTTTTCCTATTCCTTTTTCTTCTCCGGTCAGTTTATAGGATATATCTTTAACTACTCCAGCAAAAGATTTTACAACCTCTTCCAGATCCACATCCTTTCCTGACTTAGCCTTTTCAGGATTGATCAAGTTAACACCTTCCCTCTTAGGAGGCTTTCTAACTGCTTTGATGTTATTTTCTATTTGTAAGGCCATGGTGAAAGTTTTCCTTAATGTTCCCGGGTTCTTATCTCTTAAGTAATAAACAGCCTTTTTATCAAAAGTGTCAGAATATTTTATCAAACAACACATATCACTTGGTCTTAGGATTATAGGTAGCTTATTCAATGTTTTATTGAACCGAGTATTGAAATCATGGACATATTCATTTGGATTTTTCTTTATATTTTTAAACTCTGATAAAATGAACATGGGGTCTGTCTTGTCCCCATATTGCAATCTAAAAGAATTTTTCGTCTCACTCCATGAATCTATTGAATTATCTGGTAAATCCTTGTACCAGTCACATGTATCCTCCTCAAGAGTATGAATAAACAATTTTATATACATGTCTTCAAACTCAATTTAAAAATCTTCCATCACATTGACAACAATTCTTAAATGGTGGTCACCAGTGATGACATTATTCCCTTGAAACATTGGCAACCTATTTCTAACATCTTGTGGCACCATATTAGGATATCCATCCATACCTTTGAAATCTATAGGTCCAAAATTATTTTTGAAAAAGGAGGTCTAGGTGGAGGTTGGGCCATATTGCCTTGAGGAAGTGAATTTACATGAGAAACAAAATGATAAGGGATGAGGGGTCTCTGGGGCACATGAGTATAACTCTCAAAGTAAATATCCTCTAATGACTCATTTTCTTGGAAAACTCTATCAACCTTGGAAAAAATAGGGGAAAATGTGAGGCACGCTTTTCAAACACAAATGATGGCCCCTCTCCAAATGGAGAACTCAAATTTATATAAAAATTACTTGGTTCAAAATCACTTGAAGACTTATGGTAATATTTAACCACATATTGATCACCTTTAAGAAATGATATCTCGTTTTTGGTTCTTGATTTCCAACAAATTTCTAGACTTATTTTCCTTTTGAATTTGCTTTTGCTAGTTCAGGAAACAAATTTCTAGTAGGAACCCTAGTGAAGAAAGACTTTCTTCCCTCTAGCTTTGAAAATATCAACGAAAAATTTCACTTGACACGGGTTAAGACACTAGTAATCATCAAAATTTCAATTAAACACAAAGTCTGTTGGTGCTCAGATTTGTTTCACCCCATTTTCCATTATTTTCCTCTGATTTGCATGTTCTAAAACATTTTGTCTCTCGATGTGGGTGTTCTAAAATTTTCTATCACCACTAGAAATGCATTTAATTGTTTACAGAATACATTGTCATGTCCCTCCTTGAAAAATTCTCTGAGATTGCCCTGTTTTTGCCATAATTTCTTCAAAATCTACGGGTTTTGTTATTTTTCTTGTTTTTCCCTGGCCATGAAAGCTCAAGAATGGTTAATATATGTCTGTATGCCTTTGAAAATATAAAATCCATGGTCGAAAGGATGCTCAGAACCGTGATTCACTTGTTTTTTTTTAAAAAAAAAATTCATTCCTAGCAAAAAATTGGGTTATGGGCATGAATGGTGATTTTCTGTATTTTAACGATCTGACGGGTTTCTTTTTCCTGTCAAAGTTATTCCTTAGTGTTTGGTAGTCATCTGGCTTCTTTTAGTTAGTCAGGGGATGGCAGGAAAATGCTTTAACTTATCACTTTTTGATTTTTTGGCAAAAACGCAAATTTGGTCCAGTGGCCCCGCTCATTTTTGATTGGTTCTTTTGGTGCTTACATGGCTTCTTCTAATTTGATGGGGTGTGGTGGGTTTTATTTTGAAATTGTTTCTTTTGGATACTTCAAAAATAGGTTTGAACTCACCCCTGGGCCCCGCCAGGATCTGATTAAAGCAAATTTTAAGTGGCAGGGAAAAATTCTTACTTTGACCCCATAGGAGGACACGTGGCAAATAATGGCAGAGATGCGGGCCTTCGAAGGTAATTTAAATGTTTTGCCATTTTGGTAAATTGGAATAAAATTCTGAATTTAAAGCTTGCCACCGCTAAATCATTTTGAAACCTTAAGGTTTTTGAAGTTACGCCATAACAACACGTGATGAGCCCGTTCTCATTTAAGGTCTCAACCTTTGGGGATCATCTCAAGATGCACCATTTTGACACTTGGTAGTTTGAAGTGTCAAAGGAACGGTGAAGCAGACCATCGGAGGAAAATTGGATTTTTTTCTTGTTGTCATCAAAAGGATTAAAATCTCAAAAAGACCTATGGGCCTGATAGAGAAAATTCAAAACTTGCTCCAGTCAACAGCGGATGGGCGGGGCTGTGGGGGAAATTTGGAAAATTTTCTCTTTTCCAAAAAAGAGGTGAAATGGTAGAATTTGGACATTGTTCCTTTGGGACCTACCTTAGGACACGTGTTAGGCTCAATTCTCAAGGATGGAGGCACGAAGCAAAATGTAAAAAATTTACAATTTTTTATAAGTTGTAAAAGGAAAAAAGGAACCCGCAGGCCCACTCCAAAATTAGATCTCCTATGTGGACAGTCCAAATTCAAAGTAGGAATCAATGGCAGCTATGCATTTCTGTATCTGATTCTTCCACTATTTTCACTCCAGAGCTCCTGGAAGTGCGTATCTTTATGATATATTGGTATTTCCTACACGCCAAACAAAGGGGAGAGTTAATGTTGATATTTGAGTTTGGTGGTGAAAATATAAAGACTTCTTTCGCCATTAAAATGGTCTGACTCTTGGGCTTGATATGATTTTGTGTTTTTCTTCTCCCAAGCATGCATGGAACCATATTTGATAGATTAGGGGTGGAATTTCTTGGAAATTTGAAGAAAGAGTGATCTACCAGAAGGAGGAATTGAATGTGAGAGATATTTGAAGAGATTTTCCCCCTGAGCACCTGACGACTTTTGTCAGATCTGATTTTTGAAATCACGATCGTGATCATGGCGAGCACTGGTAGTACTCAATATCAGAATTTTTGGGGGGAAAAGCGGCTCTTTTGTAAATTTTATAAATGGCACAATTTTTTCAAGCAAATTGTTAGAGTGTTAGAGGTCGAAGAAAATTCCCAAGAGGAAAATTTGACAAATCTTGTCTTTTGAGAAGCCTTCTGAGAAGCCTGTATATCTCTTTTGTATTAATTTTGATCGTGTCAAGGTGGTTACAATTGTATAGTCATTGAAAGCTCTGAAATTGTTTTAGAAACTTTCCCTTGCTGATAGATTTAATCAAATTCGAGTTATTCTATGTTGATCTTAAGTAAAATGTGTTTGTTTCATTTTTGAATGTCTGCAAATAGTTTTTCTTGTTCATATTGCAATATTGTATAAAAATTTATCTTAATCACATAGGTTTCAATCCTTGTGATAGTTTAGTTGCATCTGTAATCTCATTTCTGAGAAGAGATTTCATCTGGGAGTGAAATAAACGATTTAAAATCACTTTTCTTTCATTTGTTGACTTAGAGTGTTTGTAAGCCTCTGGGTGTACGTCAGGCATGATTGATCTTAGATTTTTATGTTTTATTGGGTCTTTGTACTCGAGCCATGATGTTAAAATATCATAGATTTTTTCAAAAAGTGCTAATTTGTGCCTCCATTGAAGAACATATTCTAGTTAAAGGAACATTTTACCTATTCTAAAGCATTTTGTTATCTAGACTTTCCATTTTGTAAGACTTCTCAGAGATTTAGAACATCAAGTTTATTCTACCTCACCTCCCACAAAAATTTAGTTAAAAACAACTAATCCTACCCATACTACCCCTATTTTTCATGTGTGTATACGAATGCATAATTTTTTTTACCAAAACATTCAGAAACAATCAGAAATCCAAATGTCTTTAGTAGCTTGAACCTTGCCTAGAGAATATCTCCACTATCTAGAGTGACAACTCGTGAGAGTTATATTTTGTTGCATTGATCATATTTTCTTCAAGGTCTCCTTAACAACTTCATTAAGAAGGACATCTCCATATCCTTCGTAAATAAAAGGCTATAAAAGGGTTCTCTTACCTTGGTTGAAAGGAATAACCTAAAATAGTGAGGATAGATCAAATCCTCTTTAGCGTGCTTTCCATTTCTCCACATCTGAGTGATATAGGGCTAGTTATATCTGATACATGGCTACAAAAAGACTAACCATAATGTATCTATCTCTAATCTTCCTGCCAAAACTTGTGATGCTACTCAGTCTTTGAGGGAGAATCAATTTGGGTACCAACACCTTATTTGTGCCACTTCTGGGGACTTATTTGAGTTGTTAAGACTATTTGTTGATTCATTGCCAGTTCATATCAATTTATCCCATCAAAAACACCTTACTGACACTATTTTTAGGGACTTATTTGAGTTGCTGAGACTATTTTCTGATTCACTGCAAGTTCATATCTATTTAATCCATCAACAACACCTTACTAGTGCCATTGCTGGTGACTTATTTGAGTTGCTGAAACTATTTTCTGATCCACTTTCAATTCATATCTATTTATCCCACCAACAAAACCTTACTGGAATGGTTGCTAGGGACATAGTGGTTACAGTTCACATTCAAGCCCTGGTAAAACACTTCTTATATACTCCAATTGATGTGTGCAATTCTTTCAGTTCCTACACCTTGTGCACTAGCTTTCATTGATAAATCTGGGTAAGGAAAAGTTAGAGTCTTTCCATTTCCAGTTTCTAATGTTGACAACATTTGACAAATCACGTTTAGTGCATCTGCACAACTAAGGTGTAAATCCTAAGTGGCGAATCCCTGTTGATCTGATTCTTAATGAATACCAGTGTCTTAACCTCTGTCAAGTGAGATTTGTTACTAACCTTTGCAAAGCTAAAAGGAAGAATATCTTTCTTTGCTAGGGAACCTGCTAGTACATTATTTTTAGAGCTAGGAAAAGTAAAATCAGATGGAAGAAAATCTTGGAGAGTTGTGGGAAATAAACAGACAAGAAGAGGGATCTCCATTGATGAAAGTGATTAGCCTATCATTGAAGATTGCTACTCAAGTGCTTCTGAATTAGGTAGCCTCTTTGTGGAATTAAATTCCCCAACTGGAGAGGGGCCTTCATTTTATTTTGAGAAGTTTACTTCTCATTCTGCCCCTATATTTTCAGAATTTGATAGGTATTTCCAAGAAGCAAGGCCTTTAGGGGATATCCAATTTGAAAATTATACCCCTGTGTATCAGAGACCCTCTTCCCCTTATCAATTTGTTACCTCTCCACGGTCACCTCCTCAAAACATTATGGCCCTTTCCCCACCCAGACCTGCATTTCCTATAAATACGTTTGCATCTATAAATTTTGTAGGGATGGTTGGTGATCCAAATGCAGTTCCTCAACATGTAATAAATAGACTACCAAATTTCCAAGGAAACAATGCTATAACTGGTGATCAACATCTTAAGCTTTTTATCAATATGATGGAACACTTTGAGATTGAACATGAAGATTTATATATCAAGTTTTTTATCCATACTCTAGAACAGGATGCAAGGGACTGGTATAAAGCTTTTCCAGATAACTTTATTGATTTGTGGACTGAGATGAGCAATGCATTTAAATTGCAGTATGGTGATAGAACTGACCCTAGGTTTCTTTTGATAGAATTTGAAAACATAAAAAAGAATCGTAATGAGTCATTACATGATTTCAACACAAGGTTTAGCAAGATTGTGAGGATATTACCTATTAGGATAAGGCCATGTGATGAATCATGTTTGATCAAATATTCAGATACATTTGATAAAAACACTACATATTACTTAACGGACAAAAACCCTACAAATTTGAGGTAGGCATTCACCATGGCTCTATAAATAGAGAACATTATTAATGCAATTGGAAAGCCTCTAAAAAGGGAGGGTGTAAAACTAGTTAACCTAGAAAAGCCTCAAACAAGCAAGGCTACTAATTTGGAGGAAGTTGTGAAAACTTTGGCAGGGGTTGTCAAAGAAATTTCCTTTAAACTATCCTGGGATGAGAAAGGAATTGGGTAGAGCTCACAAAGTCAACACAAGTAGCAAGGCCAAGACAGGTTCACAAATCACCAAATATCTGATGATAGAGGCAAGGGACATAATGGATTTTGAAATAGGCATCCCCAAGGTAGGGAAAATAGAATGCTGCATGATCCTTTGGATTCCAGAGTTGATGTTGTGGAGGAGACAGATGTTTCATGCCCCATGCTCCATGTGGGGTAAACCAACAAGAAGTTGAGGGAGCATAAAATGATGAAATTGATGATGATGCCTGCATGATGGAGATCCATACAAGCTCACCAAGGGAAGCAACTTCAACTGAGGTAATAAGTGCTAGAAATGTTGTTTTTTTGGGGATTGCATCCACCGTGTACCTCCTCTCACTCCCTCTGATACTTTAGAAGTAGACACTATACAAGCTTTTGAATTTCCCTCTAATGATTTTGAATACTTGAGGGAATTAATGGTTGAAAAGTATGATGGAGGAGTTCGTTCAAAAGAATATAGGTAGCTATTAATGAATTTTATAGTTGCCCAAGAAAAGGAGCACAATACCAGAATTGAAGCTTCCAAGGGGCCACAAGCCAAGTCAAAATTTCCATTTCTTACCAAGGAAATCTCAAAGAAAAATGCATCTAGCAGAGAGCTTCTTTCCCCAAGCAAAACTTGTGTTGCTCCCCATGCCCAAACTGAAAACATTCCCATTCCATCTGATGAATTTGCCAATCTTTCTCCTAGTGCTACTTTACCCAAATTTGTTCCATATGACATTGCCTAAGTTTTGAGTCAAATCAAAATTCATGTCCCAATTGTTTAGCTACTTAGGATTGATGAGAACAAGAAGAGGGCTTTTGAATTGTTATGGTTCAAAGAGGAAGAGATCATACAAGGAAGAGATGTAAACAAAGTTGAGATTCCCCTTACTGTTGCAGAGTTAGAAAATCCACAAGTCTTGGAAGGGCTGGGGGAACCACCAAAGGTTTATTTAGGAACTTCTTTGGTTAAATCCCAACTGAATGTGGATCCATTCTTCACTACCCTAGCTATCAAAGACAAGTTGTTACATAACTATATGTTTGATTATGGAGCCTCATGTAATGTCATGCCTCTTAAAGTTATGAATGAACTGGGTATCAAAGTAACAATAGCATATGGGAATTGCACTGCCATGGACTATAGAGGGGTGTTAGTGGTGGGATGTGTCAAAGATCTAGATGTGTAACTTACATCTTATCCTGGAAGGAACTAATAAATTGATGTAGTGATTGTTGACTGCCCTGCCAAGTGGGGGATGGTGTTTTCAAGAAAGTGGGTAGCAAGTGTTTTTGGTAGTGTGCAAATGGACATGTCTTATGCCACTATCCCCATTTAAGTAAACTTGGTGAAATTATATGGAGAGAAGAAGATGTACTTGGTTGAAGACCCAAGCAATGTATCTTATGAAGTTTTGCAAGCAGATGTTGATCTTAACAACTTTATGAGTTTTGTGGATTTTAGGAAGTATGAAAATGTTGCAAACATAGCTCTTAAGCATGATGTTTTCTCTGGGAATTTGGTCTATGATTCAGTCTTGAAAAATGTTAAATAATTTTACCTAAACACAATGGACGAGCTTCAGAGAAAATGTTAAAAAGTGTATAGTTTGTTGGTTTGTTTCTTGTCTTTTGTGTTTTTGCTCGTTTTAGTCCCTGGTGACCTTTTTTCTGTTGGTTTCTCTATTCATTCTTGGAAGATGGATTTGTTTCTCTTCTCTGCACCTTGACTATGTCGCCCAATGAATATTTTGGCACTTGGTATACCTTTGTTCTTGTGGCACTGGTAGGCAATGCCCATCCCTGAATCGGAGCAGATGTTGGTGCTCAGATTTGTTTCGTCCCATTTTCCATTATTTTCCTCTAATTTGCATGTTTTGAAACATTTTGTCTCTCGATGTGGATGTTCTAAAATTTTCTATCACCACTTGAAATGCCTTGAATTTTTTACAGAATCCATTTTCATGTCCTTCCTTGAAAAGTCTCCGAGCTTGCATTGTTTTTGCGCTAACTTCTTCAAAATCCACGGGCTTTGTCATTTTTCCTATTTTTCCCCAACCATGGAAGCCTGAGAATGGTTAATCTATATTTGTATGCCTTTGAAAATCTGAAATCCATGGTCAAAGGGATGCTCAGAACTATGATTCACTTGTTTTTGTTTTAAAAAAAATTCATCCTTAGCGAAAAATCAGGTTTTGGGCGTGAATGGTGTTTTTTTGTATTTTGATGGTTTGATAGGTGTCTTTTTCCTGTCAAAGTTATTTCTTAGCATTCGGTGGTCACGTGGCTTCTTTTGGTTTCTTAGGGGACAGAAGGAAACTACTTTAACTTATCAATTTTTACTTTTTTGGCAAAAAGGCAAATTTGGTCTTGTGCCTCCACTCATTTCTGATTAGTTCCTTTGGTGCTTACATGGCTTTCTCTAATTGTATGGGGCGCAGCGGGTTTTTTTTTAACTTGTTCATTTTGGATACTTTGGAAAAAGGTTTGAGCTCACCCCGTGGCCCCACGAGGCTCTGATTAAAATAAATTTTAAGTGGCATGGGATAAGTCTTACTTTGACCCTAGAGGAGGACATGTGGCAAAGCTAATGGCAGAGATGCGGGTCTTCAGAGGTAAGTTGAATGTTTTTCCCTTTTGGGAAAATGGAATAAAATTCTAAAATTAAAGCACAGCCCCACCAAATCATTTTGAAACCTTAAGGATTTTGAAGTTGCACCATAACGACACATGGCGAGCCCGCGCTCATTCAAGGTCTCAACCTTTGGGGATCATCTCAAGATGCACCATTGTGACACGTGGCAT
Organism: Taxus chinensis; assembly: GCA_019776745.2. Taxonomy (NCBI): domain Eukaryota; kingdom Viridiplantae; phylum Streptophyta; class Pinopsida; order Cupressales; family Taxaceae; genus Taxus; species Taxus chinensis. The sequence continues at coordinate 274,940,316 of CM034148.1, forward strand.
TTTGAAGAGTCAAAGGGGTTGGGAAGTGGACCATTAGAGGAAAATTGGATTTTTTTCCTCGTATCATAAAAAGGATTAAAATCTCAAAATGACCCATGGGCCTGATAGAGAAAATTCAAAACTTTCTCCAGTTAATAGCGAAGGGGTAGGGCTGCGGAGGGAATTTGGAAAATTTTCCCTTTTCTAAAAAATAGGTTAAATGGAAGAATTTCACTGCAGTTCCTTTGGGACCCACCTTAGGAAATGTGTTAGGCTCAATTCTCAAGGGTAGAGTTGCGAAGAGAAATGTGAAAAATCTACATTTTTTCAAAAGTTGTAAAATGAAAAAAGGAACCTGTAGGCCCACTGTAAAATTAGATCTCCCACGTGGAAGGTCACAGTTCGAACTAGGAATCAACGAAATCTATGCATCTGTATCTGATTCTTCCACCATTTTCACTCTAGAGATCTTGGAAGTGTAAATCTTTGTGATTTCATGGTATTTCCTACATGCCAAATAGAGGGGAGAATTAATGTTGATATCTGAGTTTGGTGGGGAAAATTTGGAGACGTCTTTTGCCACTAAAATGGTCTGACTCTCAGGCTCAATATGATTTTATATTTTTCTTCTCCCGATCATGTAAGGAACCAGATTTGACAAATTAGGGGTGGAAGTGGTTGGTGAGTTGAAGAAAGAGTGATCTACTAGAAGAAAGAGTTGAATGCGGGAGATATTCGAAAAGATTTGCCCCGTGAGCACCTGGTGACTTTTTGCAGATATGATTATGGAAATCATGATCGTGATCATGGAGAACACTAGTAGCAGTCAATGTTGAGATTTTTGGGGGGAAAGGGGGCTTTGTTGTAAATATTATAAATGGCACAATTTTTTCATGTAAATGGTTAGAGTGTTAGAGGTTGAAGAAACTTCCCAAGAGGAAAATTTGACAAATCCTGTATTTTGAGAAGCCGTCTGAGAAGCATGTATATCTCTTTTGTATTAAGTTTGATCATGTCAAGGTGGTTTCAAGTGTACAACCATTAAAAATCTCTCAGATTATTCTAGAAAATTTCCCCTACAGATAAATTTAATCAAACTTGAGTTATTCTATGTTGATCTTGAGTAAAATGTGTTTGTTTCATTTCTAAATGTCTGCAAATAGTTTTTCTTGTTCCTATTGCAATCTTGTATCAAAATCCATCTTTATCACATAGGTTTCAATCCTTGTGATAGTTTAGTGGCATCTAAAAGCTCATTTCTCAGAAGAGATTTCATCTGGGAGTGAAATAAACGATTTAAAATCAATTTTCTTTCATTTGTTGATAGAGATTGTTTGTAAGCCTCTGGGTGTACCTCAGGGGTGATTGATCTTAGATTTTGATGTTTTATCGGGTCCTCTAACTCGATCCTTCATGTTAAAATCTCATAGATTGTGTGAAAAAATTCTAATTCAGGCCTCCATTGAAGTACATATTCTGGTTAAAGGAACATTTTAGCGATTCTGAAGCATTCTACTATCTAGACTTTCCATTTTGTAAGAGTTCTCAGAAATTTGGAAAATCAAGTTTATTATACCTCACCTCCCACCAAAATTTATTCAAAAACAACTAATCCTACCCATACTACCCTTATTTTTCATGTGTGTATACAAATGTATAAATTTTATTACCAAAACATGCAAAAACAATCAGGATTCCAAATGTCTTTAGTAACCTGAACCTTGCCTAGATAATATCTCCACTATCTATAGTGACAACTTGTGAGAGTTATATTTTGTTACATTGATCATATTTTATTCAAGGTCTCCTTAACAACTTCATTAGGAAGGACATCTCCATCTCCTCCATAAACAACAAGCTATAAAACGGTTCTCTTAGCTTGGTTGAAAGGCACAACCTAAAATAGTGAGGATAGATCAAATCCTCTTGATGGTGTTATCCATTTCTCAACATATGAGTGACAAAGGGCCAATTAGATTACATCCTCGGCTACAAAATGACTCACCATGATCTACTTGTCTCTAAGCTTCCTACCAAAACTTGTGATGCTTCTCAGACTTTGTGGGAGAATCAATTTGGGTACCAATAGAGTCACCACTAAGGATTTTCACCTTAGTTGTGCAGATGCACTATAAGTAACATTCCAAGTATCTATCAATGCTTATGTTCTACAAAGCTTAACAAATTCGACCTTCCTTTACCTACATTTATCATTATTGATACAAATTTAGTGTAATAACCATTAGAAACTTGAAATATTGCACAATGAACTTGTAATCTTGCACAAATCTTACAAATCTCAACAAAGGATGATGTTTAAACAACTTATTTATACTTAAACCATGTAAGAAGCATTATTAGGTTCAGCATGTGTATGCATCTATAAAAATATATCTTGGTAATTGTGCCACTTCGTGGTGTTGTCGCACAAATAATTCTTGATATTCAAATAATCCTCGATAACGGCGCCAATTGGGTGTTTCTTCCATACAAATAGCTCTTGGTGTTCAAATAATCCTCTGCAATTCAAATAATCCCTGACAACGACACCACTGCGGTGTTGTTTCCATGCAAATAGGTCCCAGTGTTTAAATAATCCTCTACAATTCAAATAATCCCTGATAATGACACCATTTGGGTGTTGGTATCCAAATTCATTCTCATGTGAGGGTTGAGAAACATCACAAAATTGGCAAGATGCTTAGAGATAGATGAATGATGACATGAGTTGTTTTATAGCTAAGGAGGGGATTGAGATGACTCTTTCTCACTCACGCATTGGACAAATGGATAGCACCTTATTGAGGGTTTGATATTCCCTCACTACTTTAGGGCGTGCCTTCAACAAGGATGAGAGGAGCCGTTCTGTAACCCGTGTTGGTCAAGGATATCAAAAGATCCTTCTTTACACAATTTTCATGAGAACCTTGAGAAAATATGATCAATACAACACAATCAAACTCTCCCAATTTGTCACACTAGAGAGTGGATATGGTTCCCGTACAAGGTTATGGGTTACTAAAGACAATAATTTAAACCTGATTGTCTCTACATACTTTGGAAATGGAATTTGTTCATTTGTGGATATGTAATAAAAAAATAGGGGTAGTTCGTGTAGGATTCATCATTTGAGAATTTTTTGGTGAGAAGTTAAGCAAGATGAAGTTGATTTTACCAGGTCTTTGAGAGCCTATATAAATATTGGAAGACTCACAGACAAAATTCTTCAAAACAACTAAAATATTACTTCAACTAGAAGATGTGAATCAATGGAATCCCATGAATGCATGGTTTCACACATTCTTCATGAATTCAACACAAAGGATCATGTTGAAGACTCAATTAAACGTTAGAAATCCCTAGTTCATCATGGCTAAGATACACTCATAGGCTTACAAATAATCTTTATCAACATAATGAGAGTAAAGTGATTTTAAATTGTTTATTTGCATCACAAGATGAAAAATCTTCTCATAATGAAATTAAAAATTCCACAATACTATCACACGAACGAGATCTTGTGTGACTCAGAGAGATTTTACCATAAGATTGCGATAGGAATGATAAAAACTATTTGAAAACATTTTAAAATAAAAGTAGACACGATTATGCTCATGATCAACATAAATTTATTTAAGGTGCATTTGATTCATCAGCATGTGAAATTTTCTTGAACAATATTGGATCTTGTTAATGGTTGTACACTTGAAACCATATTAACGTGATTAAATAAAAAACACAGGAGATAAATAGGTTTCTCAGATGGTCTCTCAGGAAAATGGTTTTTCTCAAACTTTCTCAGAAAAATTAACACCCCCTTTTGGAAGAGTATTATCATTGCATTTATACAACTTCACTGGCTCACTCATCCCAAATTTTCCCCCTAAAAGAAGAATATTGGAGGAATCCTTTGCTTGTTACAATTTTGTTCCAGAAAGTGATGTTTAACAAATTTACACCCAAAAGCTTCTAGGTGGATCAATCATGAACTGATCACGTTTCTGAGTCCCTCAACTGTGACTGGGATACCATATCATTAATTTTGACATTCTTTTTAATCATTCTTTTATTTTTTCATGCAAGAAATCCCCTTTTTAGTAATTCTCAGGTGGCTCCATATGGCTTTGTAGACATCCATAATTACGACTGAGCAATTTAAATACATAAATTACACTAATTATCCCCCTTCTTGCAAATTAGTGATATATCATTAATAAGTACTCATATTCCTTTTTATTGTCATTAATTAATTACAATGCGCTAATTGATTATGTCACATATCCAACTAACATCTCGATTAATGATCTTCTGTTAATTATTCACCCCTTCTATCTAGAATAATTAAATATTATTAATTAATTATCTCTCCCTTCCATTTAACCAATAAATCAATATTTAATTGATTTAATCCCCTTCTAACAGCCTAAATCATATTAATATTCCTCTAATTAGCCTCTATAAGCTTACATCTACCTATTAGTTAATCACCTTTGATTAATTAAAGCACCCCTCCAACTCCCATGACTTGCTAAGCATAAATTAAACCCTTCTAAAGTAAGGTTACCTTTTATAAAGCAACGTTATCCATTCCTAATTATGTTTTAGCTTTATCCCACATGGAAAGGGATGAAGTGTTTCCTTTAAGCATTGGGCTATAAAAGGAGCCCTCCTTCTACCTTTATACACACACCTAAACTTCTTGAGAAAACAAATGCAAAGCATATAGAAAAATAGAATAAAAACTTTCCCTTGTTTTCTTGAGAGTTCATCATCTTGAAGAGTTTAAGCCTCTTTCCTAAGTGCTTAGGTCATATGGGAGGTGTCAAAAAGGTCTTGTAGCCCAACTTTGATAAGCCCTCATTCCTAGGTTCTTGGAATACCAAATACATCCATTTTTTATTTCCATGGAGCCTACTTAGGTCCATTCATTTATTTTTTGTTAGAGAATAGAGGATTTAAATGGTTAACATTGTTAGTTTCAAAGTTTTTGTATATCATGAATGTTAGCATCTAACCTTGTTTAATTCTTATCTTGATGGTGCTTAGTATGTTGTTTAATTTTTGCTAATTAAGGCTATTTAGGTGTTAGTATTTACTTATATTAGCATTAGTTTAAAACAAATCATGCGCACATTTGGCATGCCTGGTGGGACTTACTCCATTGTCCTTTGCACATAATTTCAAGTTTTTGTAGTTAAGTTTCATTTTTGGTTACTATACCTCTTTTACACATGTTGATCACATTTACTTTTCTTAACTTGTTTTATTGAGTTTGCATGTGTTGAGTCTTCCATATAAAGGAAGTGAAGTGCTATAAAAAATGGAATTGATGGGAAAATTTTAAGATTTCTCCATGTTTTCATTTGTAGAGCTTACTTTTTCAACATCCTACATGCTAGTTTTGTCAATTTCTTGAAAATTTTAAATTCTTGACCATGTAGGTTAGTGTTTGATAGTGCTAAGTCTTCTATTTACATATTAATGTGGTGGGTTTCTGTCAAAATTAAATCTTGGTGAAAAAAATTCAATATTTCATCATGTTTTAAGTTTTAGAGCTTACTTTTTCAACATTCTACATGCTAGTTTTGTCAATTTCTTGAAAATTTTAAATTCTTGATCATGTAGATTATTTTTTGATAGTGTTGAGTCTTCTATTTACATATTAATATGGTGGGTTTCTGTCAAAATTAAATTTTGGCAAGAAAATTTTAAGATTTCATCATGTTTTCATTTTTAGAGCTTACTTTTTCATCATTCTACATGCTAGTTTTGGCAATTTCTTGAAAATCTTAAATTCTTGAGCATCTATGTTAATGTTTGATAGCATTGAGTCTTCTATTCATATATTAATGTGATGGGTTGTTCTCAAAATTGAATCTTGGTTAGAAAAATTTGACCATTATGTAGATTAAGTGATGTTTTTTCTGACATTTTTTTAGTGCATGTCAAGTGCATACCGGTGAGCATAAGAGAATATGCGTAACCCATCTTCCATATGCCATAAATTTTTCTCCCGAACTTGAAATAAATCCATTTTTTTTGTGTTGGAAAGGTATTGAAGTTAACTATACTTACATAAATTATAGGTTTTTCTGTTAGTCTAAAACTGGTCATTTTCAAATATGTCTAACGTTTTGATGAATGTTGTATTTCCATGCTTACTTGATTTAGAACAAAACATGTGTATGCTCTTCTCTTGCAAATTTTGTCGATCTTGAGAATTAAAAACAACTTTGATCTCTATATTTTTAACATTGGGATTAAACCTGGAAATTTGATTATTCATATTGCTCAAGGGAATGACCCTTTTACAAAGCATTTTTCAATGGTCCTTTGATTTGAATTTTTTGATTTCTATATAGTTGGGATAAAGTTTTTGTATGCTCTTCTCTTGCACCTTAGGGTGATCTTGAGAATGAAAATCAACTTTAGTCTTCATTTTATAACAATTGGTAAATTAGAAACTTCATCTTTCACTTTTGGTTTAAGGGAATGAACAATTATCAAGCTTTTTGTATGGTTCATTAATTGCAAAGATTTTCTTTAATTTTTAGTTGGATTATCTGTTGTGTATGCTCTTCTCTTGCATCCTTGGATGATCTTGAGAATTAAAAGCAACTCTTAATCCTCTTTTGGCTAATGTGACTTTCTTGGAGAACTACTAACGCTTGAGTGCAAGACCTAAAAATGCTTATCAAAGAAAGGAGGAATCAAAACGAAGTCAAAAAATACTAATATAGTTATCATACAGGTTTCCAAAAGGTGTTTAAGCAAACCACACCTAATTAAATAACATAAAATGAACTACATATTCAAAACACTGTATTTCATGTTTCGGAAAAGGGCACGTCCCTCTCCACTCAGCTAGAACATAACCCCTTTGGACTAATACCTTAAGGTACAACAATGGGGGTGGTTCCAGGAACCCCAAAGTAGTCCACGCAACAAGAAATATTATGGACGACATGGGAAGTGCTCCGCACTACCTATCTGACTTGTGATTCCTTTGTGAGAAAGTGTTACAAGTTATCCCTATGCAACCCTTTTAAGTACATGATGGATGCATTTACTGCCCATTGTGCTTGAAGGGGAAAAATTTGAGATACTCCCAAGATAGTTGGGAATATTTGGGTAAATCGTGCCGCTCGTGGATAATTTTGTAACACCTAGGATGAGAGAACCACCTATGAAAATATTCTTTGGCCAGGAGCCCACTTTGACCATTTCAAAATAGTGTTGACTTGTGAGCCATATTTGCATCACGAAATGTGTGACGCGTTACTTTTCGTTAGTTTTTCACTTACCCTAAGGTAAGGTGAAACTCTACCAAAGTGAAGCCAGCATTTTTCATTCCCATTTTGATCTACTTCCTTCACATTCTTTTGACGCTTTGTTGATCAAAAGAAGGGTGTATACCTCTATGTTACCAATCAATTGTTTCTGCCACTTTTTTGTTCGTTTACGGCCATTCATGTTTGCGGCTGGGTTAGTTAAACATAAAAAGTGTGTGGAGACATAATTATATCATTGGTAGCCTTTGTGATCTTGATACCCATGACAGTATCGTAATCATAGTTAGGAATGATTTATCATTTTATCTCCCTTTGACATGCTACCTCATTTATATTGTCTCGACATAATTAAGATACTTATGTTACGTTTCTCATAAACATGATCTAAGTGTCCATATTTTGGCATTACGCTGCCCACATTTTAACACATCCATAGTATACTTTTAGTTAGTTTGATTTCAAGCATTGTCCCAAATCTAGAAGGGTGTCGCTTACTTTTTTTCCATCATTTCAATAGCACTTTGCCACTAATATCTCACTTCTCCGTGAAACTTGATAGACATTTCCAATTGGTGTGGTTACGTAGCTTACATTTGTAATCCTCACCCTTTAACATTTAGGCCTTGTTGGTTGTTAAACTTGTCGTGGTATCCTTTGATTAGGATTCACATCTACTCTTTGTTAATATTTACACCTTGTTCATTTTGAGCTTGACGTAAATATTGATGTTGTTTTGATCATCTTTGCATCACATTTTCATATGGTGTATTTCCTTCTTGATTGGCTTTGTGTTTCACACTTGTATGATTGTTCCTTGTGATTATTCATTAAGAAAAATTAATTTCTAGGACAATCCCTCTCGATCTCATTGAGATTTTTTTGTCACGATGTCTATTTTCCTTAGAACTTCTTCAAAAAATCATGCATGCATCTCCATACTTACACAATGTCTAGTTGGTTATCCTTATGCTACCCAAATCGACATGTCACTTCCTTGCCTTTGAAGGAGTTCCATCACACTATCTAGATCTAGACATTTGTGCTTAAAACAACACCAAAAATGATTGAGTATCGCGACGTTCCCCATACTTACAAAAATATGGAACCTAGGTTTAGCAATTCAAATAAAAATATTCCCATTACAACTAAACCTCGTTTGGTTCTTTTTGCTAGAGAGCCCATATGGGTAACTCGTTCCCCACCTTCATCTCATAGTCAGTGGTATGATTTCAACACTTCTGATCCAAAATATTATTAGAGTTCTCCCCACTCTTCTTCTAATTCTAATCCAAATATTTCCTCTTCTTATGAGGATTCCAATCAAAATATTTCCTCTGAATCTTCTGATTATTCAGATCTTAACTACTATGAAGATCCAAAATACTATTCATATTCATCTAACTCGATTCCTATGTCATCTAATGTGACTCCTATATCATGGTCCTCTCTATATTCATAGGAACCTCTTCATCATACATTTAATATGACTCCTATGTTGTGGTCCTCCCTTTCTTCACAGGACCCCTTTTATCAGTCACCTCAATGATGTCTTCTTCCTTTGAAGATATGTGTGACTCCAAATACCTCCAATCAAACATCTAATACAATTCTTGAATTGCGGTCCTCTCTTTATTTACAGAACCCTTATTATTATTCATCTGATGCGATTATTGAATCAAATTCCTCCCATTCTTCATAGGACCTTCTTCATCAATCACCCTCAATAATTCTTCCTTCTTTGAATATTCATGTGACTTAAAGTCCTTCAAGGCAAATGTTTGAATTGACCCATGCGTCAAATCTACAAACTTTGGATTTAATCCTACTATTTTACATATGACATACCATTGTATAGGTAGGTCCACACCACCTTCTTCTACTCCTGAGACATCTAGCTACACATCTTCTTCATCCCCCACATCATTTTCTTCTATCAATCATCATCAAACATCTTCTAACTCTTCCACACCAATTGGATCTCTTTCTTCCAATCAACCCCTGGTGGTTGATCAACAACTCATACCAATTGATCTCTTTCAGAATGAAGAAACAATCAGGGCATTTATAGGGGCATATGAATATATTCCTTTACTATATTACGAGAAAGGATTCTCTTTGGACTTTGATGCGTCTGTATATTGTGAAGAAAAGGTTGATTCCTTTTATCAAGAAACAAAGGAAGAGCCTCAGGTCATGCAACTTGACCCTCCTCGTATTCTTCCATCTTCACATTCTTCATTGTATGTGATGAAACTCCTTGGTCTTGCATCAATCAATGGCCTGTCGTCTCATCACCCAATAACTATTTTTCTATCATGATTCCTCAATCACAATCTCTTCTAGGGTCAACACCAAGTAGCCCTTCATCTTCATCTAGGTGTGGGTTACGTTCTAGTAGCCCTCCCTTTGCTATTTGTGGGACATTTTTGAGTAGTCCACTATCTTCTATTCTTGGGGTACGTCCAACTAGCCCCTTATCTTCCATGTATGGATCACCCCCAGGGAGTCCATCATCTTCTTTTCTTGGGCCACATCTAGTATTCCATCATCTTACATCTATGGGTAACATGCTACTAGCCCTTCTTTTTCTATTCTTGGGCCACATCCTAGTAGCCCTTCATCTCCTATCTATGGGTCACGTCCTAGTAGCCCTTCTTCTTCTATTCTTGGGCCACATCCTAGTAGCCCTTCATCTTCTATCTATGGCTCACCTCCCAGTATCCCATCTTCTTCAATCCTTGGACCGTATCCTTTTAATCAATCACATCATCCTTCTACCAATGACTAGGGCAAGGCCACCATCATTTCTCTCATTCCTATCATCAATCGTAAACGTTCACTTTCTTCTCCTTCTCGGGGTCAAAAAAGTCACAAGTTAGCTTATAATAAACCCAAACAAGTTCATTATCAAGCTCAAGTCAAAACTTCTAAGATCTCAAAATCCCCCAACAACTTGAACAATCTCAAAGTTTTAAATCAAGCATGATTCAAGAATGCACATCAACGTAACCATCAAGTATGGTGCAAAGTGCATAAACCTTTGGATGGGGAACTCAAGCTTCCGCATACAAAATCCATGTTTTAAGATAAATCATAGTCCTTTGTTGAGTATGAACTCACCACAATCATTCAGATTGGGGAAAACATGACTCTTGATAAATAAACACACCTAATTTCCCTTATCAAGGAAGTCGCAAACATTGTTGTTGGATCCTATCACACATAGTGAATTTGTTAGACCCAACCTCTTAAAAATTTCAAAAATCTAAAAAGAAAAAAACTATTCAAAAATACAAAAAAAACATTGAGAAAACACAAGGAAAATCAAAGGTACAAAGATCAAACATTGTAATTAGGTGTTGTGTACACATGGATATTGCTTTCTTCCCTTCCTTACTATTCTTCTGCAAGTCTTCCTCCCATTTTCATCCCTTTAGTGATATTTTGGTTAGCTTATTTACATGCATTTTATGATATTTATCTTTATGGTATTCATTTGACCCTGGTATTTTATCACCTTGGTAAATTAAAGAACGGATGTCCTCTTAGAGATCCTATCACATTCAACATCTAATAAAATTATTGCAAAGAAATTTTGGACATATTTATTGACACTAGTCAATGTGGTCATCGTAAGTACTTCCACCTCCTTCCATCAAGCCATCAGTGGTTCTTAACCTCTTGTCAAACAAGAGAGCTGAAATAAGTTTTCAGAAAGCAAAAGAATCAAAATAAATCAAAAATAAAAAGCTAAAAGCTACAAAGCAAAAGAAAATTGATATATTATTCTCTCTTGGGGTATTTCCACTAATCTCTATCATGGCTATGGATGCCTAACTAGTAGTAGAGAAATGTTGCGATTAGAATTAAATACATCTCTATCACGGCTATGCATGCCTAGCTGGTAGCAAAGTAATGTATGACTATTCTTTCACCATCCATTCACAAAATCACCTTTCACAATAAATCATTCCTACACATTGGATAGGGTCTCTTCACTTCAAGAGGTAATAAAATCCACGTGCACACAATGGATGTCTATGAGTAGGTAGGATTAGTATGTTACAAAGTGTCTCATTTTGGATCTTGTTCTGACTCTTACTCTAGTCCATATTTCATCTTACGATTTTTGCCTTTGATTAATCACTTCTTCATCACGAGGCTTCTAAGATACATAAATATCATTCAAATCATTATTATACTTGATTCAGAACATCCATGTGTATAAGATTACTTGTTTTCCATGTTTGTGGACATGTTTGTCACCTTTCACAAAAATACTCTTCTCCTTCCTTTCTATCATGTGCTTTTAGGCCAACTTACATTGGGGGCATCCTTGTTTCTTCCCAGAATTTCATTGGTTTATGTTCATCATCATGTTAAATAATCTTTTGAAATTCAAATAATTCTTTACAATGACACCATTTGGGTGTTGGTATCCAAATTGATCTCGTGCGAGGGATGAGAAACATCACAAAACTGGCAAGATGCTTAGAGATAGACGAATGATGATACGAGTCAGTTTTTAGCTGGGGAGGGGATTGAGATGACTCTTTCTCACTCAGGCATTGGAGAAATGTATAGCACCTTATTGAGGGTTTGATCTTCCCTCACTACTTTAGGTTGTGCCTTCAACTAGGGTGAGAGGACCCATTCTGTAACCCATGTTGGTGAAGGATATCAAAAGATCCTTCTTTGCACAATTTTCATGAGAACCTTGAGAAAATATGATCAATACAACACAATCTAACTCTCCCGATTTGTCACACTAGAGAGTGGATATGGTTCCTGGACAAGGTTCCAGGTTATTAAGGACAATAATTGAAACCTGGTTGTCTCTACATACTTTGGAAATGGAATTTGTTCATTTGTAGATACATAGTACAAACAGGGGTAGTTCATGTAGGACTCATTGTTTGATAATTTTTTGGCGAGAAGTTAAGCAAGATGAAGTTGATTTTAATAGATCTTTGAGATCCTTTCGAAATATTGGAAGAATCACAGACAAAATGCTTCAAAACAGTCAAAATATTCCTTCAACCAGAGGATACGAATCAATGGAATCCTAGAAATGCACGGTTTCACACATTCTTCATGAATTCAACACCAAAAATCATCATAAAGACTCAATTAAATGTTAGAAATCCTTGGTTTGTCACACCTAAGATACACTCATAGGATTACAAGCAATCTTTATCAACATAATGAGAGTAAAGTGATTTTAAATTGTTTATTTGCATCACAAGATGAAAAATCTTCCCATAATGAAATTGCAAATTCCACAATACTATCACACAAATGAGATCTTGTGTGACTCAGAGATATTTTAACATAAGATTGCAACAGGAACGATAAAAACTATTTGGAAACATTCTAAAATAAAAGCAGACACAATTATACTCATGATCAACAGAAATTTATTTCAGGTTCATTAGTTTCATCAACAAGCAAAATTTTCTTAAACAATCTCAGAGCTTGTCAATGGCTATACACTTGCAACCATATTGACGTGATTAAATAAAAAAACATAGGAGATAAATAGGTTTCTCAGACAGTCTCTTGAGAAAATGGTTTTTCTCAAATTTTCTCAAAAAAATTAACACCCCTTTTTGCAAGAGTATTATCATTGCATTTATACAATTTCACTCTCTTAATCATCCCAAATTTTCCCCATAAAAGAAGAATATTGGAGGAATCCTTTGTTTGTTACAAATTTGTTCCAGAAAGTGATGTTTAACAAATTTACACCCAAAAGCTGCCAGGTGGTTAATTCATGAACTGATCACGTTTTTCAGTCCCTTAACTATGACTGGGATGCCATATCATAAATTTTGACAATATTTTAAATCATTCTTTGATTTTTTTGTGCAAGAAATCCCCTTTTTAGTAATTCTCAGGTGGCTCCATATGGCTTTGTAGACATCCATAATTACGACTGAGCAATTTAAATACATAAATTACACTAATTACCCCCCTTCTTGCAAATTAGTGATATATCATTAATAAGTACTCATATTCCTTTTTATTGTCATTAATTAATTACAATGCGCTAATTGATTATATCAGCTATCTAACTTACATCTCGATTAACGATCTTTAATTAATTACTCACCCCTTCTATCTAGAATAATTAATTATTATTAATTAATTAGCTCTACCTTCCATTTAACCAATAAATCAATATTTAATTGATTTAATCCCCTTCTAATAGCCTAAATCATACTAATATTCCTCTAATTAGCCTCTATAAGCTTACATTTACCTATTAGTTAATCACCTTTGATTAGTTAAAACACCCCTCCAACTCCCATGACTTGCTAAGCATAAATTAAACCCTTCTAAAGTAAGGTTACATTTTATAAAGCAACCTTATCCATTCATAATCTTGTTTTACCTTAATCCCACATGCAAAGGGATGAAGTGTTTCCTTTATCCATTGGGCTATATAAGGAGCCGTCCTTCTACCTTTATACCTACACCTAAACTTCTTGAGAAGACAAATGCAAAGCATATAGCAAAATAGACTAAAAGCTTTCCTTTGTTTTCTTGAGAGTTCATCATCTTGGAGAGTTAAGCCTTTTCCTAAGTGCTTAGGTCATATGAGAGGTGTCAAAAGGGTCTTGTAGCCCAACTTTGACAAGCCCTCATTCCTAGGTTCTTGGAATACCAAAGACAACCATTTTTTATTGCCATGGAGCCTACATAGGTCCATTCATTTATTTGTTGTTAGAGAATAGAGGATTTAGACACTTAACATTGTTAGTTTCAATGTTTTAAATATGATGAATGTTAGTATCTAGCCTTATTTAATTCTTATCTTGATGGTGCTTAGTATTTTGTTTAACTTTTTCTAATTGAGGCTATTAGGTGTTAATCTTTACTTGCATTAGCATTAGTTTAAAAACAAATAATGCACATAGTATGCTCCTCGATCCTATACATCCTATACAAATGCCCCAGGTTGTTTTGTAAATTTACATCTACACTAAATATCAATGTCGAGTTTCAAAGCTCCTATTGGTTTCTTTACGGGAAAAAACATTGATATTATAAATCTTACACTCATTAATTAGGTGTGCGACGATGGGGGTTTAATGCCTCTTCAGATTATCACTACATATGTGTTGTGGGGGAAACTCGACTTTATAAGGCTAACACCTTTTTAGGTATTCAAAAAGGATATCTAGGTTTCAAAGAAGAATCCCTGATCTTGAGAAAAATCAAGATTGCAAAATTATAAACAAAGTTAAAAAAACTACAAATGAAAAATATCATAGTGCCAATGGATAGATTTAGTTAAACCCTACATGGGACAAGGGTCATTAACATAATATAAAGTTATGTGGGTGACTTTGCCTTAGATAGGTAGCTAAATCCCCCTCTTAGATCCATACTCTTGGATATTTAGGATAGTTCAATGACATTATGCACAACCTTCTTGTACACTTTTATATCATTGCCCACTCCATCTTGGCCAACAAATGAGTACAATATTTCTTAACCCTAAGCCACACTTACTTTATCTAGCTTTCAAAAGCATATATGAGGATGAATATACTAAATAATACATGATATATGACTGATGATTTACTATATTCACTTTATTTCTAATTTTAGATCATATTTAAATATGATAATTAACCTTAAATTAGAAAAAAAAATAACTTGGATATCACATTTTGGCGAACCTGATTATTTACAATTAGATGCAACTATGGTTTCTATTTTTTCCTTTAAGGGTTTCAGATTTAAATGTGTCCCTCATTGGTTTCATGGCTAGTATTTATCCTCTTAATTTTTTTACGAAAAAAATAATTCCCTTTAGAAAAAAATAAGATGATATCTTCATATGCCATCTAACTAAGCTAAATCCACAACTTAGACACTTCATAGTGCATGATTAGCTCACACTCAAATAGAACACATCCAAACATCCCTAGTTCCTTAAAATTGTAAGAAAATGCCCCATATACCTAAGGATCCTTTGTCTTGTCTCATTTAAGTTATTCCCAACACAAATGACAATAATATTTTTTTTATGTTCATGGCGATCCCACATATACGTTAAAATAAAATGTTAACAATACGATAAGCTGACAAACCTTTTACTAAATATTTCTTTATTCAATCAGAGGATGTCACCATTTACACTTTTAGTTGTCAATGAATATTAATAATTGCATGCGCGGAAGGAAGGATGTTGCGCAAATAAAATCTGTAAGAAGTGTAGCGAAAGGATTCACTGAGGAGTCAGCAACGTGAGAATGTGAGGCATACACAAAAAGCGTGATGGATGCACGACACGAAAGAAGACTGTTGAAAGTCAACAACACAACAAGGAGGATTGCGGGGGATTGTGCGCACAGTGTACAAGAAGAAGTCTATTGGTGAGAAGAGACTGGTGCGTAATATTTAATTGATGTTGCTATCTTTGGAAAGAGAAGGGGCATCGCACAATTTAATGTCCCACACGGCATGACGAGGAGATAGCTGACGAAGAAGACCCTAGTTTATAAAGCATGCACAAAGAGAGAAATCAAAGGCGTGGAGATGTGAGAAGCACCAAAGAGAAGGCAAGGTGTTAATGAAAGCGAGGATGGTATCACGATGAGATATGCGACAAATACTCTGCACAAGGTGCAAGACCACGGGAAAGTGTTTCCTGATCGTAGACGCCAACAAGAGCACCGACAATCTTGTTACAAAGGAGATGGTGCAGAAGTTGGGATTGACACACCGGAGACATCCCAAACCATACATGATGACTTGGTTGTTTCAAGGTTAGGAGGGCATTATGTGAGAACAATATGAAGTGGAGATGAGGATTGGAAGATTCATTGATCAAGTATTGTGTGACATCCTACCGATGGATGCATGCCATGTCTTGTTGGGGAGGTCCTAAAAATTTGATAAAGAATATATCTATGATGGGAGAGGAAACAAAGTGAAGGTGTGCTAGGATGTGAAGACAATTTGTTTGTCCTCACTAAGAGAAGAAGGCAGGGAACACCAAAGTCACATGGCATTGTGTAAAGGAGATGAAGACCAAGTATGTGCAGGATACCAACTAGGTGATGCAAAAATAATAGGGAGAATGTTGGATCAACTATTTATATGTCTTGTTAGTTGTTATTTAGATATTAGTATGGGAACTTTAGAAAATATAAAACAAAAAAAAAAATCTTATTAACTTTCTCATGCATCAATTAATTGTATGTATTGTTGGGTACTATTTAGATATTCGTTTGTGAAGTTGACCAAATAAATAAGGAAAACCAAACTTTCCTCATCTCAACATTTGTAATTTTTTTGCATATTCTAATATTTCACATAAATTCTTTGATTTAGGTATGCATTCCTTTTTTAGAATAAGTCATTTGTAAGATTTGTATGGTTGATGATTATGTTATCATAGGATTTATGATAATTAGGATTAGGCAATTGTCAATATTTTTTTATAATTATGAAATTCAACACAAGAGATGAAAGGATATTCACGACTATAAATTATGTAACCATCATTAAATGATGCAAGAGCATCCAGGGTGTCAACCAACCTTACATCCTAATTTTTTTTCTATTAATTAATTTTTGCTAACCGGCCTTCACATTACCCCATCACATATCTTCAATATATCCACATAATTTTGGTACCCTTGCATTTCCTTAAGTGGTCTTAGTATTAATGTTCTTAAGTCACAACATTGCAATGCCCTAAATTATGATGTCAAGGAAACCGTGACGACTCAAGGTTAAGAAAGCACTTAGAATGATTTATTTAAATCCCAAGTGTCCTTTTATATACTAATGGTCATGAGTTGATTTATGCTTATAACAATCCCCAAGAATCATATAAGGGAGCTGACGTAGTACTTTGGGCCTGCAAAGTCATGATGTTATGCCAGAGTTTGAATACATGGAAATGAAACATGTGAGATTTCAGACTTTGTCCACTTGGTAAATGCAAGACTGACCCATCTTTTCCATTGTGTTCATAAATCAAAAGGACATTGGGGACTATTTTAATCATGGATTATAAAATATTTGTTTCATGCTTCACATGCCCTTCCTAAATTCAAAGAGATTTTGTTGGCCTTGTGAGCACAAGGACCCCATGATATTGATGGGCAAGAGAATCACAAAGGGGGTCTTATGCCTATTATCTAAAGTGAAGGAAGAATGACATTGGAGAATTTGATGGGACATGATTTTCACAAGAGGGCATGTATGCACATAGATTTGGTCTCATTGGATAAATGTCTTCAAGAGCTTTTAATTGTAAGAGGACACGAGTGCATTTCTTATGCATGTCAAACCCAACATGAGTATGTAAATCATACAATCCATCTTTATATATTTTGTATGCAAAGGCTCATGGAAATAAATTTAGTTGGGCACTAACTATAGATATTGATGCAACTCATAGAGTTACACGTAATTTGAAAATTTGCTCAGGATAGATAGGACTCTATCTTAGGGTAGATGTAAATGCCAGCTAAAATCTCCCACTTGAGACCCATGAACAACCTAGGTTTAGTTATAAAATTTATGGAATAATTTTTTTTTAAAGTGTTAACAATCAAAGTCTCAAGGACAATTAAATTCAAGTTGATAACTTTTCCCATTACAATAATTACTAATTCCACATTATAAAGTAACAAGTGTAATAAGTCCACACCTAGCTCAAATCTCCTAAGAGATTAATTTAATCACTAATGACATTGACATTTTAGCTAAATATTCTCTTATAAGAATTTTAGGGTTAAGGGACCAAAACAATTAAATACCCAAGGTATTTAATTCCACAAGATCTAAGACAAGAGCAATGTTTAATTATAGTGGGGGAAAAGAATACGTATTTAAAATCATTAGAGTAAATTCTAACTTACCCACTCCAAGAAGTCGGTTAAATATTCAATTTGATTTTTCCCATGATTAACACAACTAAAAATTATTGAAAACATTTCCATTAGATAGGGAATGTCCTCACCTTTCCGGTAATATAAAGAATTCCTCCTAACTCCTCATATTTCTCAAGTTATGGACCGGCGGAACTTGGGGTGAAATTTTTCCCAAGAGCGGGCTTGCGGGCCTGGGGAGGAAAATTTTCCCCAACTCAGGCCTACGGACTTCGGAGATAAAATTCACCTAGAGGAGAAAATTGAACCGGCAGAGTGGGGAAGAAAACTTTTCCCAAACGCGGGCCGGCAGAGTGGGGAAGGCATTTAGCGCTTTTTCCCTTTCGGGAGAAAACGAATTTTAGACCCGCACCTCCGCCAATGCCCAAGGAGGCCATGTGGAAACTCCCTAGTGGCTGCGGGTCAGTGAGTGAACGGGAAACATTTAGAAAAATTGACTATTCACAAGGAAGGGCAAAAAAGTCGAAAGGAACCCATGCCTCCGCTGACACGAGAAGATGCAACATGTCAGCCAACCATTGGCTACAATTTGGCAGGCTGGTGGGGTTAATTTGGAAATTTTGCCCAAAAATTTTCAGACGGGTTAAGACTTGAAAGGACCCGTTCCTCCGCCGACGCCTTGTGAAGCCACGTGGCAGCACTTGATTAGCTGAGCGCCGGCGGGGCTGCAGGGAAAACTTACAATTTTTTCCAAATTTATTTTTGAAAGGGCTTGATGTTAAAATTGATCCAAACCTCCGCCAATGCCCAACAAAGCCACGTGTCGATCAATTATTGGCCGCAGGGTGGTGGGGCCGCAGAGGAAAATTTTCCAAATTAACTGTTTGGACTTGGATCATTTTTGACAAAATGAAAGTTTACGGCTTAGCGGAGTGGCAGGAAACTTTACGACTTTGCAATTTTTGGGCTAAAAGAAAAAAAGGAAATTTTTAGCCCACGGGTCTACCCAAAAATATTTTATTCAATTAAATTTTACAATTAGATTTTTTTTTAAGCCAAATGAAATAAAAACTTCAAAAGGATATAACTTTTTAATGGGAACTTGGTTTTTCGAAAACAAGGACTTTATGGAAAGCTCTCAATGTCCTCTTTGCACAGAGATATTAAGAATTTAATTTTGATAAATTTTAAAGTGTCAATTTTGAGAAAACATCTTTCTATCACTTATAAAGTGAACTGGTATTTTTAACTTATCAATTATTTGTTCAAATCCACCATTAATTCCTTCTTAACATGCCAAACAGACATGGAGGATTTCACTTGGAAGAATTTAGGATAAATTTCAAGGATTAAATTGTTTGATTGAATATCAATTCAAATATCCCCAATTTAACAGTAAAAATGACTTAGAAATTGTTTGAGCTCGATTTTGAAAGGTTATATGAAAATTTCTTAAGTATTATAGTTTTTTTGGGATCGTTTTGATCTTTCTTAACTTGTATAAATGTTTCAAATGTCTTTCCTAGTCTGCAGGGTAATTTTGTACACTTTCTGATAATTATTTGCTAGTTTGAAAATCATCTTACAGAGCTCTACAACTTTCAACTCAAATTGATCCATTACATTTACCAAACTTTAAAATATGATTTCAGTCTAATCCAATATTACAATGTTCTATTTCCTTCAATAAAAATGTAGAAACAAGAAATTAATTTCTATTTCCTTTCCAAAAAACGTGCTTTTCAAAACACAGAGGATGCAATAATTTTGAATACATTTTCCACATTCGAACAAAGAGTTGTATAACATCTTCAAAGAAGATTTCAAACAATGATAACTTCATTGTATAAGGTAAAACAACATCTATTGAATTGAAAATATTTCTTTTACAAATTTTTTTTTTTATCAAATACAACTTTACAATCACAACTCCTCCTCGTTACATTCCTTTTTACAAACAGAATACCAAGTATATTTATTTCACATTCAAAGGGGATTTTATTTCCAAAACATAGTAACTTTTTATCAAGAAATGCATATTAAATTGTCATCCACATCAAGTGGGGAAATGGTTTACAAAAGAAGTTTCACAAGGGACTATCAGAACTCTATCTTCTTCCTCAATTATAATATACAGAATACAAATTCCTTCCACATTAATTCAAAAACAGAAAACATAATATATCTCTTTCACATTTTGAATTGCAATTTTCATAGCCAATACAACACATCTTTCCATGACAAATAATGTACAAGGTCATCCAATTCAAAGTGGGAAGGGGTTACAATAAGAATAATCTCCACAAGGATAGTCAAACTTGTCTTTCTCCTCTGCTCTAGAACAACAACACAAATATCCTTTTTTTTCTTTATTTCAATTTGATCACAAAAGAATAGGGGGAAAGGTAACGCTCTCCACCCAACCAAGACATCCAATGAAAGGAGAAGCCATCCTTCCTCATTGGCCCCCGAGACCCAACCACAATGCAATAAGAGATGTTTTCCAACACATGGCAACAACAGGGTTCCACAACACCAAGACATATTTCTAATTCAAAACACAGTCCAAAACAAAGTTGTAGTTTGCAAACACTAAATAAAGACAACAGACAACACTCAGGCTTCATCATGTAAGCCAAAGGAGTAAGAAACTATGGGGGATGTTGCTTATGCCTCCTAAAAGGAAATGGGTATCACCACATGAGAACAAACTGCCAAAATATCTCATTTCAAAATCTTGACATGCCCTTATGCCTCGCCAAAGTTGCCCTTATTCCTCACATTTCCATATGCCTCCCAAACCTCTTATGGCACCCCATAACGAGTAAAGAAATGCAAGCTATTTCTTTGCAAGATGGAACCCAAATCCCAACTCCCTCAACATTTATACCTCCGCAAAAAACTTATGCCTCCCCCAAAATACCCCATAGTCTTCTCCCACACCATCCCTAGGAAGTCTACCCAACCAGCCAGCAAGCAATAACATACATACAACCATTTACATATTCCTAAAAAGGAAATAACAACCTTTCCAAGAGCCAAGCTCTTACATCTCCATGATGGATTTTTTCCAAGTTCAAAACAGCAAGCTCTCTAATGCAAAGCAATTCAAGAGATAAAAAATCAACAAGTGTGCAACAATCTCCAATCTCCTCCAAAAGCAAGAAATATTAAAACAAAAATAATTCATCCAAAAAGAAGTAAAGCAAGTTCTAGTAACCCCCAAAACAAGACAAGGAATTTGAATATATAGAGAGGGAATGGAAGAGGATGAGGTGGATCTAAGTGGGATGCCACATCACACATCCTCAACTCTAATTCATAAGTCAATGTCAATCTTCAAGGCACAATAAATAAGTAGGTGAATAAATGATAGTCCTACTTACACACTCAAATCAAGCCCATACCCCAAAGGACTGAAATTAAAAACATGTAATAAAGTGCAGTTACAAATTACAACTTGACTTACAAAAATACATAATGAAGGCTAGATTTAAACCCTCCAACCATAGGTAAGGTTGGCATGCAAATTTAAGAGGTATGAGACAAGTTTAACTTGTCCCATAAGCTTCAAAAATCAGCCTCCAAGGATAGATTCGAATTTAAAAAGGAGGTGGAGTGTTTCATACTCCAAAATTAATTTACACATCTCTTACACATCACTTACACATTTCTTACACACTTTAATTTTAGGCCAACAACTCTAATAATTACTTTCTTATGTCCCAATTTGATTAATTAATTTTAACAACATGTTTACTCACATTAATTTACCACGATTAATAAATAATGAAAGGGGTAAACACATCACTTAATAAACACATACAAACATCAATAAAAAGGAACCAAATAAATAAATAAACATAACCCTTGGTCACATTTTAAGCTGATCCCCCCATGGGAATCCTTAACAATCAAACACACACACACAAACAATACAAGTTGCCATGGTGACCTTGTTGAATTCATCTAGAATTCCAATGTGGTTGGTCCCTAATCCCCTGATGTTTGTTGTGATATTTTTAACCTCCACAATAAAAATACCCCTTTTTCCTTGTGGCCATATCAGAACATCCAAATGAATATAATATAATTCCAAAATTATCAATATATATATGAATCACAACATCTATACAATCAACAATATCACTTACAATTTCATCAACAACTATATAATCATCAATTTTAAATTCAATTTTTTCGGTCTACTCAATATATCCAAATATTACATGTCCTAACAACATCCATAAATATATATATAACCATGTCCAAAAACATGTCAACATCTATATAAAATTTCTCTAACAATCATCATGCATCATATATGAATAAGAGTAACAATAATCCATGATCTGACATCTAACACCATACTAAATTAAAACTATAATAATGTCCATAATATATTCAACAATATCATGATCAATATCAAAAGTGTCGAAGGGAAGTGGGCACTACATCTCCCTCCCCTTAGAATCGACTTCCTGCTAGAAGTCATTGGAAAGATAGATATGGACAAATTCAATAGAAAAAGGATCACTCCATTACGGGATTACTTGGTTCAAACAAGTGTGGGTCTAAAAAACCTAAGTTTGGTCCAATGCAATTGAACAAGAAGGGAGATTACAAGGGATGAGTTCTAAACTTTCTGCATGTAAGGCTATGAACACTTAAATCTAGAGAGTAAATTTACGCTATCAACCAAGATACCACACATAACAATATAACGTGAAGAGTTCAAAAGAGTCTTAAGAGTAACCACTAAGTAGAGGAATAATAAGGAGAATTCCATGAGTTTGAGAATGACCACATAGTTTTCCAAGGAACACAACATACTACAATAATAAAAGTTAAGGTTTCTACTAATTTTAAGCCACGATTTCAAGGTTCCTTGTCTAGAAAAGGCTAGGAAAAATCAAGTATGATCAAATTTGCACAAGGAACAAGTCTACTCAAGGTCCCACAATTTTAGGATCACACAAGATGATGTAAATACACAAAGAAGGACACATAAATCAGCAAAACATTTAAAATCAATGAACTTTTCAAAAGGATCACTTCCATAACTTGAGAGGGCACAATTAAATTTTCTTGGTAATACTATGTGAAGTAAAGACCACAATGTTTCCTAAACCTTGACTTACACAAAAAAAAATTCAAAGACAAAACACTAACCAAATTAGAGACATCCAACATTTAGTAAACAACTCCACTAGCAACTAGCATAACAATGTAAGAAACACTAGACACTATAACACAATGGGATTTATTTATCTTATTTCTTGCTCAAGCTCAAAATAACCATAAAAAAAGCATGAGAACACCAAGGAGCACTCAATGTCACTCAGAACAAGAACAAGTAACATGGCGTCCAACTACAATTCAAGGTGCATCATGACAAAAGTGAATAACATCATCTTGAAATTTCCATCCTAATGGAAAAGGGGCAACAATAACAAGGTGACCCAAGAAAATATGAAGAAAAGAAGACTTCTTGAACTTATTTTATATCGTTAACATATGTTGCCTTAAAATCACAATAACTTAGGTCTCCAAGGAAAAAACATCACACAAGAAGGTTACTTCTCAAACAACAAATAAGTCTTAATCCAAAAGGACCACAACTTACACTCGTCAAGCTATGGGATGATAATGGTATGATGACCCAAAACTCCCGCAAAGAAAGGCACATACATATATGAACAAGAAGTTACTAATAACATAGAACACATTACTATCCACTAAGTGTTTCGCTATTCTGGGTAGGCGACAAAACTACAGGTTCAACTATACATTGCACTCGATCCACATAAATCCTACTTATTTTATAACTCAACTAATTAAGTCAAAAGTTGTAGTTTCATTTTCTAAGCACATTCCTTTATGAGTTTTCTTAATTAAACATCCTCCTATTATGACATCATCCTTTTTTGTTCTTCTACATGTTTTTTTTCCTTCTATTAATCTACCAAGGTTAAAGCAAGAACCATTTTCTCTTTCTATGTTCCAATTTATTTGTTAAACTTCAATGCCAAATCTCCTCAATTATAGTTTTATGATGTTTGGGTGAATCAAGTTGTCAATTAAAAATTTAATGAGAAGGAAGGGTAACCATATGACACTGTTACTTTAATTGGAGAGAGAAGTAAATCAACACATCACAATTTTAATTCTAAGGAAAACAAAGGGACCTTCAACATAGAAAACACATTATTACTTTTATACAAAATAGGAAACAATCAACCAACATGGATCACAACAATATTTCGATATTTTTTTCCCCACTAATTACAAGTATCATAAAACATTCCTAGTGGTTTTCTACAAGTTCTCAAAATAAGTTACAAGGGAGGCTCACTAAGGAAGCATAATTACTTTTACTGATCTACTAGGGTTTAACAATGTCTATTTTTTTGGTGAAAACATTTTACTCACCTGATAAGACAAGGAAAGTTTTCAAATCTACACCCATATTACCATAGGATAACACCAACCAAGCAATAAAAATGAAAAGTAAATATTTTAACTATAAGAACACCACATACTCACTAGAAAGCGTCAAATGTAAGCAGGTAGTCAGCTATCTATTCAACATGGCTTTACAACCAAGGGTTACAATTTTGCAAGAAGAATCACATTATAAAATACCATCAAGATTAAATTATCAAGGTATAATTACACTATCATCACCAATTTCATGGTCCAAAAGACGCAAAGCATCTATAAGTGTCTCCACGTAATCCAAAATTAATAGGTCATAGAGTATTATTCATAGTAACTAAAAAATGTTAAGGAAAGGGTAGACTTATTTATAGGTCAAGAGGAAAAACAAACACACTTAATTTACACACAATACTCGAATGGGATTAAATCTAACTATAATTAAAAAGATGCACACAATCCTCAAGTCACTACTTAACATAATGAAATGAGGAACTCTTGTTAAAACTTAGCATGCCATTGAAGAGAAGCCACTACTAGACAAACACTTTTTCACTAACAGCCACAGCCAGCCAAAAATCAAACCGATCCCACCATAATTCATCAACCCACAATTAAACACCTCTACTTCGCTAAGGTTCAAGCTCTTACCGGATTGTAAGAGAATCACTACCAACACTAACAGGTTGCTAACTAGAATGCACAACACAACGAACTCTCTTCCCAACAAGGTCGAGTAATGAAAAGGTCACTCTAATATCCTAGATAGACTCAAGGTTTCGTGCATCTAAAACCAGGGCATAAATTTAAGCACCTAAGAGGAAATTCAAGACACCTAGGGTGTAACCCCATATAACAAAATGTATGAACACAAGTAGTATAGAACCAACTCATCATCATGCAAGAATAAATCCATGTAACATTTAGCTAATGTAGTGCAAACTTCCCTTTCACACCTTTTTTATACTAATCATGATACTATTGATTATATTATGGACATGATTATGTACTTTATTATAGTATCATGTTAGATGTTAGATCATGGATTATTTTTGACTTGATTCAGTTATGATGCATGATGATTATTAGAGGCATTTTGGATATTGATTATGATATACTATTTGACATGGTTATACTATGGATGTTGTTTGGACATGTGATATTTAGATATTGTGAGTAGACCTAGAAATGGAAATTATTTGAGGATGATATAGTTGTTGAGTAAAATTGCAAATGATCTTGTTGAATGCTTAGATGTTGTTGTGTTCCATATATCTAGATGATTTTAGAATTTTAATTATAGTATTTTTGATGTTCTGATATGGCCATGAGGCCGAAGGAGGTATTCATGTTTTGCAAGTTAAAATATCACAACAAACATTAGGGTATTCCATACCAACCACATTGGAATTCTAAATAAATTCAACAAGGTCACCATGGCAACTAGTATTTGTTTGTGTGTTTTTGTGTGTGTTAGTGATTCCCATGGGGGGAATCACGTTTAAATGTGACCAACGGGTTATGTCTATTTATTTATTGGTTCCTTTGTTTATGTTTAGATGTGTTTATTTTGTGGTGCATTGAACCTTTCATTATTCATTAAATGGTGTGTAATATTGTGAGTAATCATGTTGTTAAGTTAATTAATTAAAATATGTCATAAGAAAGTAATTAATAGAGTTGTTGCCTTTAATTAAAGTGTTGTAAGACATGTCTAAGTTAACTTTTCCGTGTGAAACACTCCACCTTCTTAGAAATTCGAATTTGTCCTTGGAGGATGATTTTGTAGGCTTTTGGGACAAGTTAAACTTGTCCCATACCTCTTAAATTTAATTACCAACCATACCTACGGTTGGAGACTTTAAATTTGACTTTTATAATGTTTTTTGAGAAGGTAAATTGTAGGTTTTAATTGCACTTTTCTTACATGATTAAATTTCAGTCCTTTGGGGTGTGAGTTGGATTTGAGTATGTAAGTAAACTATCATATTATTCACCCACCTATTTATTATGCATTAGAGAATGAAGTTGAATTTTGGGTTGGGGTTGAGGATGTGTGATGTGGCATCCTACATGGATCCACCTCATCCTCTTCTCTTCCCTCTTCTATAAAATTTGAATTGTTTGCCTTGTTTTGAGGTTGCTCAACTTTGGAGACTTCATTATTAGGTGAATTCCTTATTGTTTTGAGAACTCTTGCTTTTGGAAAAGCTTGAAGATTGTTGCATGCTTTTTGTTTGGTGGATTTTTGGATTGTTGGGTTGGAATCAACTACTTTTTGGAACTTGGGAAACTCTATCATGGAGAGGTAAGAGCTTGGATTTTGAAATTATTTTCTTTTATGAATGTAAATGTTAATGTGTGAATGTTTTGGCATGTTTGTGGGTTGTTGGGTAGATGGTCTAGGAATGGTGTAGGAGAAGACTATGGGGTTTATTTTGTGGGAGGCGCAATTGTGTTTTAGGGAGGTGTAAAGGTGGAGCGAGTTGGGATTTTTGTTCCACCTTACAACAAAATATCTTGCATTTATTTACTCATTATGGGGTTCCATAAGAGGTTGGGGAGGCATAAGCAATGTCAGTGATTTGAGATACTATATTTTGGCGGTTTGTAATTTAGGTGGTGATACCCATTTCCCTTTTTGGGAGGCATAAGAAGCATCCCCCATAGTTTCTTTCTCCTTTGGCCTTCTAGATGAAGCCTCAATAATGTTTTTCATGCTTTAATGTAGTTGTAAACTACATTCTATTTTGGACTGTGTTTTTATTGTGAAAATGTTGCTTGTGTGTTTTTGGAAGCCTATTGTTTCCATGAGTTCGATCACATCTTTTATTGCATTATGGTTGGGGCTTGGGGGCCAATGAAGAAGGATGGATTCTCCTCTTCATTAGATTTCTTGGTTGGGTGGAGAGCATTTGCTTTCCCCTACTCTTGTTGTGATCACAATTTGGAAGAATGAGAAATATGCATTTTGTTGTTCTAGAGCTGAGAAAAGACAGTTTGACTGTCCCTTGTGAAATGAAATCGTATTGTAACCTTTCCCAGTTGAAGTGGATGAACTTTTATATCTTTTTTAATGGAAATATGTTGTATTGGTTATGAAAGTGTATATTAAAATGTGAAAGAGACATACTTTGTTATGTTATTTTGAAAGCAAGAAATTTTGTCCTGTATGATGAAATTGAGGAAAGAAATAAGGAAGTTGTAAAGTTGTCTTTTGGAATCAATAAAGGATTCCAAAATCTTCCTCAAATTGCATCATTGTATTGAATTTAATCATCTAAATGTGAGTTGTAATCTCTGTTTGAAAGAAAGAAATGTGTATGAAAGAAGTGTAATACTTTGTCTTTTGAAATATGTGAAAATTGTAAATCAGAGATGTATTCTAGCTTATGAATAGTTAAATTGTATCAAATAAATGTTTTAGATTAGAATTGGAATGAATCCTAATACTTGGAAGATGAAAATGGTGAATAGATCCTTTAAAATTTGATCTTTGTTTTGTATTTTCAAACTAGCAAATACTTTATCAAAAAATGCATAGTTCGAACCTGCAACAATGAAATAACAATCTAAACGACTAAATTGAAGTCGTATACCCTAAATGAATCTAATTGGACAAAATAACTTAAGGAACTTCTTAGAAAACTTAGTAAAAATGGGCTCTACCCTCTTACAGCCGTTTTGTTGTCAATAGATGTAAATTTTCAAATTACAAATCAATCAGACAAATTGAATCTTGAAATCCTTCTTAAATCCATCTAAAAACAATTCTCCATGTATATTTGACATGTTGAGAGAGGAAGAAAATCAAATTGAACAAATCTTAAACTTTAAAATTTACCTGTTTGCACTATAAAAGTCCACAAATCATTTTATTAAAATTGACTTCTTAAAATTTATCAAAATAAAAATTTAATGATTCTTGAGTAAAGAGGACGTCAAGAGATTTTCATAAAGTGCTCATTTTCCCAAAACCAAGCTCTCTATAAAAATTTATGGCCTTCTGAAGTTTTTCTTCATTTGGCGTCAAAAAAATAATTCTAACTGTCAAAAAAAAAATTGGGGAAAAAGTTCCTTGGTAGACCCGTGGGCCTGAATTTTCCCTTAGCGCTTTAAAAATGTTTTAGGAAATTTTTCCTAATTTTCCCCACCACCCCGCTAGCCTAAATGCAATCAGAGGCTGCCACGTGGCACCATGACGCATTGGCAGAGGGGCTGATCCCTTTTTAAGCTTAGTGCTTCAAAAAAAAAAATTGGGAAAAATTTCTAAATTTTCCCCTCCGACCCGCAGGCAATCAAGAAAACTACCCTTTTCGCCTCTTTTCACAAATTCTACCCTTTTCGACCTTTGGGGTGTTAAAATTATTCTACCCTTAGTGAATTCTACCCTTTTCTCCCTTTAGGGCATTAAAATTCTTCTACCCCCACCACCCTACTTTCCCCGTGTTGGTTTAAGAGGTGCCACATGTCCCTTACAGACTTGCGGAATCACGAGAGAGTGGGTGCAAGGGTGGCTTTTTGCCTCACATGGGAAATTTCATAAATGTTTCCCGTGGTCTTGTCGACCCGACCATGGGGAAATTTCCTAAAAAACTCTCCCCATGGCCCGCAGACACACCCGTGGGGAAATTTTTTTCCCCGTGGCCCACAGACCTACCCCTGAGGCAAATTTTCTCCCCTGGGCCCATAGGCCTACTCTTGGGGAAATTTTTCACCTCAAGGCCCGCCAACCCATAACTTGAGAAATATGAGGAGTTAGGAGGATTTCTTTATATCATTGCAAAGGTGAGGAAATTTCCTATTCAATGGGAATGATTTAGAGAATTTTTGAATTCGCTAATCTTGAGAAAAATAAAGTTGAATCTTTAAAGTCTGTTAGAGAGTGGGTATGGTGAGGAATTACCCTCTGACCCTAATTGAACTTTCTAACCCTAAATTTTTGACCTTGTGACCTCTAATAATTGTTAACAAAAGAAAAGTATATTCTACTGGATTAGAATTGATCTATAACTTGTTAGTGACAATTGTTGTCTTGTTACCAGGTTGTAGACTATTTTAAACAACAAAATATTATTCCATAATTTTATTAACTAATCCTAGGTTGTCCTTGGGTCTCAAGTGGGTTATTTTTAGAGGCATCACACTTGGTATCAGAGCAGTGGTTCAAATGCTTGGACCATTGGGCACACTAGAAAATGTGAGACATGAACCTTGAACCTATCACGCTTTTAAATCTATAAAAAAACTTAGTTTAGAAATTTTCATATTTTAGTAAACATGAAAACTGAATAAAAATTAGAAAGATCAATTACATCTCGTCTTTCTCTATATAGGAGGTGTAGACAAGATGAGGATCCTTTTCACATAGATTTAGGCATACCACCTCCAGAGCATGGTGTAATAACTATCCTACCATAGATTTTACAGACTCTTAAAGATGTTAATGTTGTTGTACATGGAGGATCAGTAGGAGTACGTGCAGCCAAACATGATAGAGTCACTTCCATTAAGGGTTATGTATCTCCTCAACCCAGTGAGGAGCAATGAGGAGAGAACTTCCATGCAGATTCAACTATAGCAAAGTCACCACCGAGGGGATAGGGTGAACTAGTTTCAGGACATAAGGAGAGGTCTTAAAGCCCTAGGCTTAGGGATGAGCATGCAGAGAGGCGTAAAGGCTATCAGACCACAGCTACATATCACATAAGGGAGATCCTAAAGCTTCAGCCATCACATTATTTTGGTGACATAGGTGGATTTCAGGAAGAGGCCTGGTTGGTGAGCTTTAGCGGATGCTTCAAGCTCTATCCTTGTTCTAGCAACACGAAAGCTCATTTTTCCATCCATCTACTAAGGGATGGAGATGGTGTCTTGTGGCAGACAAAGGAGCAGAAACTACATGTTGATTCTGAGACACTTACCTGGGAGCTCTTTGAGGAGCATTTCCGGAGTAGATATTTGTCATAGAGATTCATTCAGGAGTGGATAGATGAGTTCCATGACCTCTAATAGGCATCTCTTAGAGTGGATGAGTATCAGAGTAGATTTCTAGATCTACTCCAATATGTTGTTTAAATGCAGGATGAGTAGGTGCGGATACACAGGTTCATTCGAGGCCTACACCTAGACATTGGAGGAGTAGTATGGATCCATTTTCCACAAAAATTAGTTATGGTCGTCAAGAAGGTCTATATAATAGAGGAGACTCGGGGAAAGACCCAACATGCTAGAGATTGAGTCCGAAGCTGAATACAACAAATGCAGGACAAAAGATCGAGGGGGTTAGTACCTCTTCCTCACAGTGGAAAGGGTTCAACACAGTCATCTTTTAGACCACAACAGTAGTAGCAGCAGTAGTCCTGCCCACCTTATAGACCTCCACATAGGTTTTATGCACAGAGAGGTTGGACTATGGGGCCTCCACCTAGGGGTCCCATCAGGACACAGGATGCCCAGAGAGCTCACTCAGTAGGAGCTCGCCAGAAGATACCTCAGTAGACCTCAGCCAGATCATTAGGATCAACACCACAGAACTCTAAAGTACCAACCAAACCAGTCACACAAGGGACATGATCAATGAGTTGTTTTGGGTGTGGTGTTAATGGACATTTTTGGAGATACAACCCACAGAGCCCTAATAACAAGGTTATGACATAGATCTCAGAGCCTATTGTTGGTGATATGGGGTGTAGTCATAGGATGTACGTAACAGTCAAGAACCTCTAAGCAGAGCATCAGACTATAGTTATTGAGACTACAGGTAACATTGGACGCATTCCTACCTCCATTTTGTTTGATTATGGTTCTTCTAATTCTTTTATTGCACCATCTTTAGTAGAGTGATGTAGGCTGGTGGTAGTTAGGCAAGGTCATAGTTGTGATGTTGAGATTGCTTATGGAGCCAAGATCTCTATAGACTCCTTAGTTAAGGAGTGTGTGGTGGATTTGGGACCTTTCATCACTACCTCAGATCTTTGTATCATTCTGTTGGGCTCTTATGGAGTCATCTTGGGTATGGACTAGTTATCTGCACACCGATCTAAAGTAGATTGTTACCACAAGATCATATCTTACAAAAATGATCTATGAGTGGAGGCAGTGATAGTTGGGGTCAGGAGACCCATTTCTATTCACACCATCTCCACTATGTAGGTTAAGTGGTGTGTGCGACGAGGTTGTCAGATGTATGTTGTTACAACCAATAACAGATTAGAGGATGGGTCTAGTGGACCATTGCTAGATCATCATCCCATTTTGAGAGAGTTTGTTGATGCCTTTCTAGGGGAGTTACTGGGGTTACCACCCCCATGTGAGATTAATTTTCATATAGATCTAGTTCTGGGAGCAGATCCTATCTGACGAGCACCTTTTCGGATGACCACCAAATGCTTTGCGAGCTCAAGTTACAGCTTGATCGTCTTCTAGAGAAGGGCCTAATTCATCCGAGTGTGCCCCCTTGGGGTGCACTAGTGATCTTTGTAAAGAAGAAGGATGGATCCTTGTGGTTTTGTATTGATTACCACCAGCTGAATAAGGTAACAATCAAGAATTGTTATCCCCTACCATGCATTGATGATTTTTTTGATCAGATGAAGGGAACCACAACTTTCTCTAAGATAAATCTTAAGTTAGGATACCATCATTTGAGGATTTCAGTGGTGGACATTCATAAGACCAACTTCTGTATGAGATATGGCCACTATCAGTTCACAGTGGTACCTTTTGGTTTGACTAATGCCCCCACAATGTTTATGGGTTTGATGAATGGAGTATTCAGTAATTTCTTGGATCGCTTCATGCTCATATTCCTTGATGAAATTTTGATCTACTCACGTACACATGAGCAGCACCTTCGCTAGGTTCTTCAGTGTCTTCGGGAGAAATAGATCTATAGGAACTTGGAGAAGTGTGCTTTCTTCCAGAAGGAGGTGCAATGTTTGGGACATATCATTTCTAGGGAAGGTATCGCCATCAATCCTTCCAAGACTAGATCTATTATGGATTGGCAAGCACCCACCACTATGACAGAGGCATGCAACTTCATGGGACTAGCAGGTTACTACAAGAGATTTATTCAGGGCTTCTCTCAGATTGTCCACCCCATCACTTCCCTTCAATGGAAAGGGAACAAGTTTTTTTGGTAAGATAGGTGTGCGTAGGCCTTCAGGAAACAAAAGGAATGCCTGACTACAGCACCTATCCTTGCAGTGCTAGATCCACAAGGTGAGTTTTTCATTTACACGAATGTTTCTTTAGCAAGACATGGAAGTGTGTTGATGCAGGAGGGCAGAGCAATGGCTTTTGAATCTCGTAAACTAAAATATTACGAGCTTAATTATCTGATTCATGATCTTGAGTTTACGGATATTGTGCATGATTTGTTTTGATGGAGGCACTTTCTACTTGGTCAGACATTCACACTCAGGATAGATCACGTGAGTCTTCGCCACCCCTTCACACAACCCAATCTCAATGCTCATTAGTGACGTTGGATGGAGTTTCTTTGTGAGTATGAGATGGAGATAGATCATGTGAAAGGAAAGAAGAATGTGGTGGCATACGCTCTTAGTAGATGGAGAAATGTGGCTATGGCTACCTCAGTGAGTGCAGATTTATGGAGCAGGATTCTTCAACAACTTCTTTTTGATAGCTTCTACATTGTAGTTTGAGTAAGGATCGAGTCTCAGAGACCCCTCGAGGGGAATTTTGATGTTTTTTCTTTAGAGGAAGATGGTCTTCTTAAGGACAAAGGCCAGATTTATGTTCCCATAGATGGAGGCTTGAGGCAGGACATCTTGGTGGAGACACATCATGCACCCTATTCATCCCATCCCAAGGTGAAGAAGATGCACCCAACCTTAAGATAGTTGTATCATTAAAGAAGACTTTGTAGAGACTTGGATCAGTTTGTGTCACAATGTTTAGAGTGCCAGAAAGTAAATACCAAGCATCAACATCCATCTGGTCTTATCTTTCCTCATGTTATAGTGGAGTGGAAATGGGACACCATTTCCATGGACTTCATTGTTGGGCTACCAATGTCGAGATATCAGCATGATGCCATCATGGGCATGGTTGATAAATTGACAGAAGTGGCTCAGTTTTTTCTAGTGATGACCACTTATACAGCTAGTGCCATGGCATGGGTACATCTTGATGAGATTGTCAAGTTACACAGGATTCCGCGAAAGATCATTAGTGACCGCGATCATTTTTGGACTACCATGCATTATGCCCTCGAGACAAAGATTAATTTAAGTACAACATATCACCCTGAGACAGATGGACAGATTGAGTGGGAGAATCAAATTTTAGAGGACAAGCCTAGGATGTATGTGATGGATCAGCAGTCTAGATGGGAGTTCTACCTATACTTGGTGGAGTTCCCTACAATAATATTTTTTAGATTTCTATAGGCATGGCTCATTTTTAGGATTTGTATGGTAGAGAGTACAAGACACCTCTTAACTGGGATAGGCTAGAGGACAGGGTTTATCTTGGACCAACTTTTTTGCTGGACAGGGAGTAGCAGGTGGTTTTGATCAGACATAGATTACAAGATGCACAAGATAGGAAGAAGAAGTATGCAAATCAACATAGGACCAACTGTAGTTTCGATGTGGACATAAAGGTGTTCCTTCGTGTCAGGCCACATAAGAGCCCTATTTGTTATGGAAAAGGTTCTAAGTTAGGTCCTAGATTCATGGTTCATTTTGAGATGTTGGAGCATGTCCACCCTTTGGCCTACTATCTAGCATTGCCACCCAACTTGTCTCGCGTACATGATGTGTTTCATGTTTCAATTCTTAGGAGATATGTTACCGATTATTCTCATGTGTTAGATTGGACATCATTTCAGGTGCAAGATCAAGGGCAGGTGATGGTGGAGCCCGTTCACATTCTAGATCGCAGGACCCTAGGCCTTTGAGGAAGAGAGGTTGATCACGTCTAGGTATAGTGGGACAAATATGTTGAGACTACAGCTACATGTGAGGATGCTAGTCTACTATGATTTCAGTTTCCACATTTTTTCCAGTGACTTCAAGGAATAAGTCGAGTCTAATGGGAGGGGGATGTAGTGCCCACTTCCCTTTGACACATTTTTTATACTAATCATGATACTATTGACTATATTATGGACATGATTATGGACTTTATTATAGTATAATGTTAGATGTTATCTATCATGGATTATTGTTGAGTTGATTCAGTCATGATGTATGATGATTATTAGAGGCATTTTGGATATTGATTTTGATATACTACTTGACATGGTTATACTATGGATGTTGTTTAGACATGTCATATTTAGATATTGTGAGTAGACCTAGAAATGGAAATTATTTAATGATGCTATAGTTGTTGAGTAAAATTGCAAATGATCATGTTGATTACCTGGATGTTGTTGTGATCCATATATCTAGATGATTTTGGAATTTTAATTAGATTATTTTGGATGGTCTGATATGGCCACGAGGCTGAAGAAGGTATTCGTGTTTTGCAGGTTAAAATATCACAAAAATATCGGGGTATTGGAGACTAACCACCTTGGAATTCTAAATGAATTCAGCAAAGTCACCATGGCAAGTAGTATTTTTTTGTGCGTGTTTGTGTGTGTTACGGGATTCCCATGAGGAGGCTCACCTTCAAAATGTACCAAGGGGTATGTGTATTTACGGGCCGACGGGAGAAAGAGAGAGGGGGGAAAAGGGTTGAAGGGAGGCGGCGGAAGGGCGCAAAACACGGGAAGGCGCGAACGGAAATTGGGCCCATTTTCTATTGACTTCATCATTGGGGCTACACAATTTCAAGATATCACCACGATGGCCATCATGGTCTGGTTGCTAAATTTACAGAAGGGCTCACTTTTTCTCGTGAAGCCCTTATATAGCTAGTGCCATGTCATGGGTAATATCTTGATGAATTGTCAGGTTGCACCAGGATTCCATGGAAATCATTATGACCGCGCGGTCCTTTGTAAAATTCCAGTTTTTGACTACCATTCAGTATGCCCTCGGAAAGATCCTTTTATACAACATATCCCCCCAACAGATGGAAAGAGACTGGTTGAGGAATCAAATTTTAGAGGACAGCTTAGGATGTATGTGGATGGAATTAGCAGTCTAGATGGGAGGACTACCTGTACTTGTTGGAGTTCCTACAATAATATTTTTTAAGAGTTCTTATAGGCATGCTTCCTTTTATTAGGCTCTGTATGGTAGAGAGTACAGACACCTCTTACTAGGACAGGCTAGAGGTCAGGGTTTATCTATGGACCAATTTTTTGCTGGACAGTGAGTAGTAGGTGTTTTTTGATCAGACTAATTGGCAAGAGGCATAGTACGGGAGAAGAAGAGCAAATCACATAGGACCACTTTAGTTTCGATGTGGACATAAAGGTGTTTCCTCGGTGTCAGGCCAATAGATCCCTATTTGTTTATTGAAAGGTTTAATTTAGCTCCTAGATTTCATGGTGTCGTTTTAGCATGTTGAGTATATTGCCATTTTGGCCTACCCGTCTAGCATTGGCCACCCCGCTTTCTCACATACATGAGTGGGGTTTCCAATGTTTCCATTTCTTGGAGATATGTTTCCGATCCTTATCATGTGTTAGATTGGACATCATTGCAGGAGCAATATCAAGGGAAGGTTATGGTGGAGCCTATTTACATTCTAAATCGTAGAACTCTGGGCCTTTGAGGCAAAGAGGTTAATCACGTCTGGGTATAGTGGGACAAATATGTTGACACTGCGGCTACATGGGAGGATACTAGTCTGTTGCTATGATTTTATTTTCCACATATTTTCTAGTCACTTCATGAGGAAGTCGGTCTCAGTGGGAGGGGGATGAGTGCCCCACTTCCTTTAACACCTTTTTGATACGTCATGATACTGTTGGTATATTATGGACAATGATTAATGGACTTTAATTATTAGTATAATGTTAGATGTATAGATCATTGATTAATTGCTGCGTTTATTTAGTTATGATGTATTAATGCTTATTAGAAGGGCATTTTGATATTGAATTTGATCATACTAGTTTGAGCATGGTTAGACTAATGGATTTTTTTTCAGACATGTCATATTGAGACTATTGTGAGTAGACTAGAAAATGGAAATTATTTAATGATGCTATATGTTGTTGAGTAAATTGCTGAAAATGATCATGTTGTATTACCCGTGATGTTGTTTGTGATCCATATCTCTAGATGATTGTAATTTTAATAGATTGATTTTGATGGTCTGATATGGCCACGAGGGCTGCAGAAGTTAATTGCGTGTTTTGCAGGTGAAAAAATATCAACAAATATCCGGGGTAAATTGGAGACGACCACCCTTGGAATTCTACCTAAATGAATTCAGCAAAGTCACCATGCAAGTATATTTTTTTTTGTGCGTGTTTTTGTGTGTTGTTAGATTCCATGAGGAGATCACCTTTCAAATGTGACCAAGGGTTTATGTTGTATTTATTTATTTGTGCCTTTTTTTCATGTTGCATGTGTTTATTTTGTGTTGCCATTGACCCTTTCATTATTCTTAAATGGTGTGTACTATTTGGTAATCATGTTTTTTAAGTTATTAATTAAATATGTCATAAGAAAGATAGAGTATATAGGTTTTGGCCGTGATGTAAGTGTTAAAGATGTCTAAGTGATCTCTAAGTTAAGCTTTTTGAGTGTGAACACTCCACTCTTGGAAATCGAATTGCCATGGGCGTTTGGAGCTTCTGGACAAATTAACTTTGTATCCATACCTCTTAAATTTAATTATCAACCATGCTACAGGTTGAGAGGTTAAATTCAACTTTATAATGCTTTTGAGAGGTAAATTGTAGGTTTTAATTCACGTTCTTACATGATTAAATTGCAGTCGGTTCTGTGTGGGTATGGATTTGATATTAATCGTAAACTTCATATATAATCACCCACCTATTTATTATGTCTAGGAAGATGAAGTTGAATTTGGTTGGGGTTGAGGATGTTATGTGTACTCTTACATGGATCCCTCATCGCCTTCTCTTCCTCTTCTATAAAATTTGAAATTCCTTATTTTTTTGGTGTTTCTTCTCACGTTGAGGCTTCACTTCTTGATGAATTCCTTGTTGTTTTGGGAGTCTTGCTTTTGAGAAGCTTTGAAGATTGTGTGCATGCTTTTGTTTGGTGGTTGTTGGATTATTTTTCTTAGGGGGTGGGAAATAAACTTTTGGTTTGGAACTTGAGAAACTCCATCGATGGAAAGGAAAGACTTGGCTTCTGAAATGCTCTCTTTATCAATTTAATTTAAATGTGTGAATGTTTTAGGCATTTTTGGTGGGCTTTTGATAAATGGGCCTAGGAATGGTGGAGGAAGGAC
Organism: Taxus chinensis; assembly: GCA_019776745.2. Taxonomy (NCBI): domain Eukaryota; kingdom Viridiplantae; phylum Streptophyta; class Pinopsida; order Cupressales; family Taxaceae; genus Taxus; species Taxus chinensis. Next base: position 274,978,243 of record CM034148.1, read on the forward strand.
AATGGGTTTATTTTGGGGAGCACAAATGTGTTTTAAGAGGTATAAGGTGGAGGATTTGCGGATTTGGGTTCCCCCGCTTAAAAAGAAATAGCTTTTAATTCTTACTCTTTGGGGTGCCATAAGAGTATGAGCATCCGAAATGTGAGAAATAGGGGACTTGGGGGAGGCATAAGGAATGCATGTATTTGATTACTATCTTTTGGTGGTTTCTAATTCAGGGTGATTATCCCTGTTCGCTCTTTTATCGAGGCATGAGAATCAGCCCCATAGTTTTCTTCTTCTTGCTCCTTGGCTGATTGGTACGCCCCAATAAGTTTCTAACTCTTTAATGTAGTGTAAACTCCAATTTTTTTGGCCTGTGTGTTTTATGGTGAAATGTTGCGTTGTGTTTTTTTTTGGAAGCTATTATTGCAGGAGTGGATCACATTTTTATATTGCATTGTGGTTGGGACTTTGGTGGTCATTAAGATATGTCTTCTCCTCATCATTTGATGTCTCTGATTGGTGGAGAGTGTTGTCCTTTCACTACTCTTGTTGTGATCATAATTTGGAAGGATTAGAAATACATATGTCTTTTTCTAGAGTGTGTGAGAAAAGACAGTTTGATTGTCCTTGTAAAATTAACTCTTTTAGACCTTTCCAACTTGGAAGTTATGAACTTGTTATATGTTTTGTCTGGACAATGTTTTTATTTGTTATGAATTGTATATTGAAAGGGGAAAGATACATACTCTGTTCTTTTTTTTTAAAGCAAGAAATGTGTCCTTATGAGGAAATGAGCAAGACAGAAAACTTTAATTGTTTTTGTCTTTTGGAATCAATACAGGATTACATAACCTTCCTTCAATTGCATCATTGTATTGAATTTAAGTCATCTTAAATGTGCAGTTGAATCTCTTTTCTAAAGAAAAACATGCGTATGAAGGAACTGTATACTCTTCTTTTTGAAATATGTTAAATTGAAATCAAGTGTATTCTAAATTTTTATAGTTTAATTTAATCAACTAAATGTTGTGTGATTAGAATTGAAATGAATTCTTACCTGGAAGATGGAAATGATGAATAGATCCTAAAAATTTTATCTTTGTTTTTGTTTTTTCAAAACTGGAAAATACTTTTTCCAAAAATACACATGTTCGAAACTGCACCAATGAAATTACAAACTAGCCAATTACTTTAATTTAGCATTCCCAAACGATCCATTGGACAAATACTTAAGGACCTTCATATAAACTTCGCAAAAACGAGCTCAACCCTCTTACAGTCATTTTAGTTGTCACTAGATGTAAATTTCAAATTGCAAATCAATCAACAATATGATCTTAAAATCCTTCGTTTACATCCATCTAAAACCATTCTCCATGTCTATTATGACATGTTTGTAGACGGAAGAAATCAATTGAACAATCTT
>CM034148.1:274980153-275197653 GCA_019776745.2 Taxus chinensis
TCCCCCACATCATTTCTTTCTATCAATCATCATCAAACATCTTCTAACTCTTCCACACCAATTGGATCTCTTTCTTCCAATCAACCCCTGGTGGTTGATCAACAACTCATACCAATTGATCTCTTTCAGAATGAAGAAACAATCAGGGCATTTATAGGGGCATATGAATATATTCCTTTACTATATTACGAGAAAGGATTCTCTTTGGACTTTGATGCGTCTGTATATTGTGAAGAAAAGGTTGATTCCTTTTATCAAGAAACAAAGGAAGAGCCTCAGGTCATGCAACTTGACCCTCCTCGTATTCTTCCATCTTCACATTCTTCATTGTATGTGATGAAACTCCTTGGTCTTGCATCAATCAATGGCCTGTCGTCTCACCACCCAATAACTATTTTTCTATCATGATTCCTCAATCACAATCTCTTCTAGGGTCAACACCAAGTATCCCTTCATCTTCATCTAGGTGTGGGTTACGTTCTAGTAGCCCTCCCTTTGCTATTTGTGGGACATTTTTGAGTAGTCCACTATCTTCTATTCTTGGGGTACGTCCAACTAGCCCCTTATCTTCCATGTATGGATCACCCCCAGGGAGTCCATCATCTTCTTTTCTTGGGCCACATCTAGTATTCCATCATCTTACATCTATGGGTAACATGCTACTAGCCCTTCTTCTTCTATTCTTGGGCCACATCCTAGTAGCCCTTCATCTCCTATCTATGGGTCACGTCCTAGTAGCCCTTCTTCTTCTATTCTTGGGCCACATCCTAGTAGCCCTTCATCTTCTATCTATGGCTCACCTCCCAGTATCCCATCTTCTTCAATCCTTGGACCGTATCCTTTTAATCAATCACATCATCCTTCTACCAATGACTAGGGAAAGGCCACCATCATTTCTCTCATTCCTATCATCAATCGTAAACGTTCACTTTCTTCTCCTTCTCGGGGTCAAAAAAGTCACAAGTTAGCTTATAATAAACCCAAACAAGTTCATTATCAAGCTCAGGTCAAAAATTCTAAGATCTCAAAATCCCCCAACAACTTGAACAATCTCAAAGTTTTAAATCAAGCATGATTCAAGAATGCACATCAACGTAACCATCAAGTATGGTGCAAAGTGCATAAACCTTTGGATGGGGAACTCAAGCTTCCACATACAAAATCCATGTTTTAAGATAAATCATAGTCCTTTGTTGAGTATGAACTCACCACAATCATTGAGATTGGGGAAAACATGACTCTTGATAAATAAACACGCCTAATTTCCCTTATCAAGGAAGTCGCAAACATTGTTGTTGGATCCTATCACACATAGTGAATTTGTTAGACCCAACCTCTTAAAAATTTCAAAAATCTAAAAAGAAAAAAACTATTCAAAAATACAAAAAAAACATTGAGAAAACACAAGGAAAATCAAAGGTACAAAGATCAAACATTGTAATTAGGTGTTGTGCACACATGGATATTGCTTTCTTCCCTTCCTTACTATTCTTCTGCAAGTCTTCCTCCCATTTTCATCCCTTTAGTGATATTTTGGTTAGCTTATTTACATGCATTTTATGATATTTATCTTTATGGTATTCATTTGACCCTGGTATTTTATCACCTTGGTAAATTAAAGAACGGATGTCCTCTTAGAGATCCTATCACATTCAACATCTAATAAAATTATTGCAAAGAAATTTTGGACATATTTATTGACACTAGTCAATGTGGTCATCGTAAGAACTTCCACCTCCTTCCATTAAGCCATCAGTGGTTCTTAACCTCTTGTCAAACAAGAGAGCTGAAATAAGTTTTCAGAAAGTAAAAGAATCAAAATAAATCAAAAATAAAAAGCTAAAAGCTACAAAGCAAAAGAAAATTGATATATTATTCTCTCTTGGGGTATTTCCACTAATCTCTATCATGGCTATGGATGCCTAACTAGTAGTAGAGAAATTTTGCGATTAGAATTAAATACATCTCTGTCACGGCTATGCATGCCTAGCTGGTAGCAGAGTAATGTATGACTATTCTTTCACCATCCATTCACAAAATCACCTTTCACAATAAATCATTCCTACACATTGGATAGGGTCTCTTCACTTCAAGAGGTAATAAAATCCACGTGCACACACTGGATGTCTATGAGTAGGTAGGATTAGTATGTTACAAAGTGTCTCATTTTGGATCTTGTTCTGACTCTTACTCTAGTCCATATTTCATCTTACGATTTTTTCCTTTGATTAATCACTTCTTCATCACGAGGCTTCTAAGATACATAAATATCATTCAAATCATTATTATACTTGATTCAGAACATCCATGTGTATAAGATTACTTGTTTTCCATGTTTGTGGACATGTTTGTCACCTTTCACAAAAATACTCTTCTCCTTCCTTTCTATCATGTGCTTTTAGGCCAACTTACAATGGGGGCATCCTTGTTTCTTCCCAGAATTTCATTGGTTTATGTTCATCATCATGTTAAATAATCTTTTGAAATTCAAATAATTCTTTACAATGACACCATTTGGGTGTTGGTATCCAAATTGATCTCGTGCGAGGGATGAGAAACATCACAAAACTGGCAAGATGCTTAGAGATAGACGAATGATGATACGAGTCAGTTTTTAGCTGGGGAGGGGATTGAGATGACTCTTTCTCACTCAGGCATTGGAGAAATGTATAGCACCTTATTGAGGGTTTGATCTTCCCTCACTACTTTAGGTTGTGCCTTCAACTAGGGTGAGAGGACCCATTCTGTAACCCATGTTGGTGAAGGATATCAAAAGATCCTTCTTTGCACAATTTTCATGAGAACCTTGAGAAAATATGATCAATACAACACAATCTAACTCTCCCGATTTGTCACACTAGAGAGTGGATATGGTTCCTGGACAAGGTTCCAGGTTATTAAGGACAATAATTGAAACCTGGTTGTCTCTACATACTTTGGAAATGGAATTTGTTCATTTGTAGATACATAGTACAAACAGGGGTAGTTCATGTAGGATTCATTGTTTGATAATTTTTTGGCGAGAAGTTAAGCAAGATGAAGTTGATTTTAATAGATCTTTGAGAGCCTTTCGAAATATTGGAAGAATCACAGACAAAATGCTTCAAAACAGTCAAAATATTCCTTCAACCAGAGGATACGAATCAATGGAATCCTAGAAATGCACGGTTTCACACATTCTTCATGAATTCAACACCAAAAATCATCATAAAGACTCAATTAAATGTTAGAAATCCTTGGTTTGTCACACCTAAGATACACTCATAGGATTACAAGCAATCTTTATCAACATAATGAGAGTAAAGTGATTTTAAATTGTTTATTTGCATCACAAGATGAAAAATCTTCCCATAATGAAATTGCAAATTCCACAATACTATCACACAAATGAGATCTTGTGTGACTCAGAGAGATTTTAACATAAGATTGCAACAGGAACGATAAAAACTATTTGGAAACATTCTAAAATAAAAGTAGACACAATTATACTCATGATCAACAGAAATTTATTTCAGGTTCATTAGTTTCATCAACAAGCAAAATTTTCTTGAACAATCTCAGAGCTTGTCAATGGCTATACACTTGCAACCATATTGACGTGATTAAATAAAAAAACATAGGAGATAAATAGGTTTCTCAGACAGTCTCTCGAGAAAATGGTTTTTCTCAAATTTTCTCAAAAAAATTAACACCCCTTTTTGCAAGAGTATTATCATTGCATTTATACAATTTCACTCTCTCAATCATCCCAAATTTTCCCCATAAAAGAAGAATATTGGAGGAATCCTTTGTTTGTTACAAATTTGTTCCAGAAAGTGATGTTTAACAAATTTACACCCAAAAGTTGCCAGGTGGTTAATTCATGAACTGATCACGTTTTTCAGTCCCTTAACTATGACTGGGATGCCATATCATAAATTTTGACAATATTTTAAATCATTCTTTGATTTTTTTGTGCAAGAAATCCCCTTTTTAGTAATTCTCAGGTGGCTCCATATGGCTTTGTAGACATCCATAATTACGACTGAGCAATTTAAATACATAAATTACACTAATTACCCCCCTTCTTGCAAATTAGTGATATATCATTAATAAGTACTCATATTCCTTTTTATTGTCATTAATTAATTACAATGCGCTAATTGATTATATCAGCTATCTAACTTACATCTCGATTAACGATCTTTAATTAATTACTCACCCCTTCTATCTAGAATAATTAATTATTATTAATTAATTAGCTCTACCTTCCATTTAACCAATAAATCAATATTTAATTGATTTAATCCCCTTCTAATAGCCTAAATCATACTAATATTCCTCTAATTAGCCTTTATAAGCTTACATTTACCTATTAGTTAATCACCTTTGATTAGTTAAAACACCCCTCCAACTCCCATGACTTGTTAATTAGAAATTAAACCCTTCTAAAGTAAGGCTAGCTTTTATAAAACAACCTTATCCAGTCCTAATCATGTTTTACCTTTATGCTACATGCAAAGGGATGAAGTGTTTCCTTTATCCATTGGGCTATATAAGGAGCCCTCCTTCTACCTTTATACACACACCTAAACTTCTCGAGAAGACAAATGCACAGCATATAGAAAAATAGACTAAAAGCTTTCCTTTGTTTTCTTAGGAGTTCATCGTCTTGAAGATTTTAAGCCTGTTTCCTAAGTGCTTACGTCATATGGGAGGTGTCAAAAGGGTCTTGTAGCCCAACATTGACAAGCCCTCATTCCTAGGTTCTTGAAATACCAAAGACAAAAAATTTTGGTTGCCATGGAGCCTACTTAGGTCCATTCATTTACTTTTTGTTAGAGAATAGAGGATTTATATGCTTAACATTTTTAGTTTCAAATTTTTTATATATGATGAATGTTAGCATCTAACCTTGTTTAATTCTTATCTCGATGGTGCTTAGTATGTTGTTTAATTTTTAGTAATTAAGGCTATTTAGGTGTTAGTATTTACTTATATTAGAATTAGTTTGAAACAACTCATGCGCACAGGCTTGATTTGATAAGCAATCCTTTTCACCTTTGAGAATACACTTTGAGAAATGAGTGCCCTCGTATGGATACTTTGTGCATCTCAGAAGTGAGTTCCCTTTCATGGATTATATCATATATCTGTTTTGCAAGTTTGAGTCGGCCAAGTATAAGGAGGACCCAACAGAAGCCTCCACGTGTCTCCTTGGTGCAACTGCAAAGGTGAAGTCTAGAGGTAGGTTCCCAAATTAGCACGGGCCCTCCATGTGTTTAGAACTCGAGAGAGTTACACCAGTCACTGAAAATTCTTAGCATCAGATGGACCATTGGAAGCTTCCACGTGTTTGTTCGATGCAACTCCAAAGATGAAGTCCAGAAGTGGGACCTCAAATGAGTGTAGGATCTCCACATGCCCTGGGCCCTAGAAAGTTTCCTCGGCCATTAAAAAAGTCTCAGTATAAGGAAGAGCCAGCGTAAACCTCCACGTGTCTCTTTGTAGAAATTTTGATATGGTGCCAAAAAGTGGAGACCCCAAACAAGCGCGGGCTCTCCATGTGTCTTGACTTGGAAAAGTTGTTGAAATTTTTTAAGAACTAGTGGAAGGTTCCATGCGCCTAGGGTCTAAGAAAGTTTCTTCAGCCATTGAAAATTATAAGTATGAGCAAAGCCAGCGGAATCTTCCACGTGTCTCTTCGGCATGATTTTGGTACTAAGCTCAAAAGAAGGACTACCAAACAAGTGTGGGCCTTGCATATTTCTAGGGTCCAAAAGATTTGCACCGGAAAATTGAAAAGTATAAGTATGGGAAAGATCCAGTGGAAACCTCCATGTGTCTCCTTGGTGTAACTCCAAAGGTATGAGCTAGATGTGGGACCTAAAATAAGCGCAAGATCTCCACATGTCTATCATCTTACAAACATGCACCAGATGTGAAAAATTATGAGTGTGGGCAGAGCAAGCAGAAACCTCCATGTGTCTCCTTAGCGCTCTTTCAAAAGTAAAATTTAGGGTCAGGTCCCCAAATAGGCGTGGCCCCCCCACGTGTTCTGGGCCGAAGAAACTCACTTCGGCCATTGAGAAGTCTCAGTATAAAGAGGAGCCAGTAGAAGCTTCCACATGTCTCCTTGGCGCAAATCCAAAGGTAAGACCCAGATCTAGATCCTTAAATGAGCATGGGCCCTACAAGTGGAAAATATTTGAGTTGAAGCGGGCATGGGGGTGCATTTCACATTTTGTATCACTTTAAGAATTTGTGCATTTTTTAGACAATTTGACCTGTCATCACCAATCCGGCACTATGATAATTCTTCACCGGGAACTCCTCGTGCTATGATTATTTACTAATGCATAGCTTTTAGTTTGGTGATTGTAATCTAGAAACACAAGAATACCATAGACTCTAATAAGAAGGAATGATGATAAATCTGAAATATCAGTGTAAATTATAATATCAACATGAAATTGTTACAATCTCACCCATGAGATACTTCAAGTGTTACTGACTTCACTTGCCTTCTAACAATAAATATGGGAGATACTTCACAATTACACCTCTTAATGGCTTCTTTAACACAACTTCAAAATGATGGCTTCCTTTACACAATTACTCATACAATATTTCTCACTACTTCCTTCTATGCCAAATGAGGGGGGTGGTCTTTTTATTTATAGGAATTTAGGCTTATCCACCCTATCTCTAAGATAGGATAGGAAATCTCTTCCAGCCAATCATATTCCATGCCTAAACTCTTGCCTTTACATGTAGGCTTATCTTCTAAGATAAGATAAACCTTATCATCTCACATGGGTTCCACCTTTTTAGACTTTTCCAGAAATAAAATACAAAAAATATTTATGACATCACTCTTTGTCCTTATTACAAATATAATATTTTTAATTCCTAATCATGTAGACCCTACTTCTCTACTTATCCCAATTTTGACATTTTAATATTATCGGACCACTTACGACAAATATTTACTTTTTACAACATTCCTATTGTACTTTGACCATTACCGTACTCTACATTATTGGCGGCACTGTACTGATGACATCGTTATCTTCTATCGGATGCCACTATTAATTATACTTAACAACATCCTATTCCTAATACATACATTAATAAAATATAAATTACGGAGGAAAATTTTAATGTCGACATTTTCCCCCTTCCTAACTTCTACTCCGTCCTCAGATTAGATCCTTATGGACATTCTGAAGTTAGTTCCTGAAAAATCTGTAACTTGTCATGGTTGACCCATTTTGTAATGGGAGTACCATCCAATTCCTCCAGTCGATATGTACCATTTTCAAGCACAACTGCTATTTTGTAGGGCCCCATCCATTTGGGAAGAAATTTTCTCTACATTCTTTTTTTGTATCTAGAATTATATACTAGAACCAAGTCATTCACATGAAATGGAGACCAATGGATTTTTTGATCAAAGTATTCATTCTGTTTCATTTTCTTCTTATAGCTTGTATCCTTCACTATTTCTCTCATTTTCTCTAGTAAATGAAGATGTACCAACCTTTCTTTTACTGAATCACTTTCATCCATCCTTTCATTTTTCATAACTCTCACAGTGGGAATATCAAACTCAATAGGAAGAACTAGATCAATGCCATACGCCAACTAAAATGAGGAGTATCCTGTTGCTGAATTTGATGTTGACCTATATGCCCACAATGTTGCATGAATCCTTTTATCCCACTTATGTACCTATAAGGCTGCATCTTCTGCTATAATTTGACACAACACAAAATTTGTTCATTCCACCTATCCATTTGTGCTTGGCTTGTATGTTGTTGCCTTCCCGTGCTTAATAGAAAACTTATTGACTAGGGCTTCTACCACCTCATTAATGAAGTGGCTTCCTTGATCTGTTACAATTTCTAATGGACAACCAAATTTGGTGATAATGCGTTCATATATGAACCTTGTCAATTCATCCATGGAAGCTGTTTTTAATGGCCTAGCTTAAACCCACTTGGTTAAATAATTTGTGGCAAATACAATATACTTATTTTGGTGTGGGGTAGTTGGAAGTGGACCTACAATGTCTATTCCCCACTATTCAAAGGGACCAAGTGGAAGAATAGGGCATAATGGAGTTGATGAAGTCTTACGGTTACCATGTGTTTGAGAAATATGACATGTCTTACAATAATTATAACAATCTCTAAAAAAAGTGGGCTAGTGATAACCTGCATCCAAGATTCTTCTTACTGTAAGTTGTCCAGATAAGTGTCCTCCACATGTACCATTGTGGAATTATTCTATCAGCTCCTTCCCTTGATCGCGTCCAACTACTCTCTTGTACTGTCCATCAGGCCTATTCGAAATAATACTCCATGCAGAATATAATATGGATGAATGACTTGAGTAATCTTCCTCTTAATCTTTGCATTGGCACCATCAGGAAACTTGAATTCATTCAGATAATTCCAAATATCTATGTATTCACTAGGGATTGTGTCAAGGGATAACAATGTTGCATCTGGGAAATCATCATCATCACAAGATGAACCTAAACCATCATAGGCTTGGGAGAGTGCATCGGCATTGACATGCTTCTTTCCTGGCCTATCTATAATATCAAATTCAAATTCTTGTAGCAAAATTATCCATCTTGTTATCCTCCCTGATGGGTTAGGATTATTTACAATATACTTTAGAGCTTAATGATCTGTTACAACTATAAATTTCTACCCTAACAAGTAATTTCTAAAATTATTTACAGCAAAAATTATAGCTAGAGCCTCTTTTTCAGTTATAGTATAATTTACCTCAGCACTGCTCATTTGTCTGCTCCCAAAGTAAACTCGATGATCATTCCCATTTTCATCATTTTGGCTCAGAGTACTTCCTATTGCTACATCTGAGGCATCAGTATACACAATGAATGGCTTGCTTCAATCTGGATTCTTTAAAACAGGTGAAGACACCAGGGCTTCCCTCAGTTGTTCAAAAGCTTCATGTGCCTTATTTCCTAGCTCATAAGTAACACCCTTCTTCAAGAACTGGGTTAGTGGCTATGTAATTTTTGAGAAATTCTTGATGAACCTTCTATAGTAACCCACATGGCCTAAAAATGATCTCAACTTACTTCTATTCATAGGAAATGGTAACTCTTTGATTTTTGAAACTTTATCAGGATCAGTACCAATACCATCTTTGGATACAACATGCCCTAAAAAAATGCCTTTAGAACATCCAAAGACACATTGTGTAGGGTTTAGTGAGGCTTGTGCTTCATCTAATCTTTGAAATGTTGTCTCTATCTGGTGCAGGTGGTCCATCTTGCTCCCATAGATGCAAAAATCATCCAGAAATACTCTGATGAAGTTCCCAATGTAGGGTTCAAACACCCTATTCATCAAGCACTGGAACGTTGTCGGAGCATTACACAACCTAAAAGGCATAACTCTATAATCAAACATTCCCCAAGGAGTGGTGAACGTGGTCTTCAGCTGATCTTTCTCTGCTATACGAACTTGGTTGTATCTGCAATATCCATCAGCAAAACTATAACACTCTTGGCAAGCTACTTCATCTAAGATTTGATTTGAGAATGGAAGAGGGTAATGATCCTTCTTTGTTGCCTTATTGAGCTTCCTATAATAAACACAAATATTTAGATTCCCATTCTTTTTTATTGAGATAACAATGGGAGAAACCCATTCTATATTCTCCACAGCAAATATGAATCCCGGATCAAGTAACTTATCTATTTTTTCTTTTACAGTCTTGGAAATATTAGGATTCATTCTATATGGCATTCGCTTTATGGGCTTAGGACCATCTACTAGCTCAATAGAATGTTCTACCCAACTTACTTGACAGAGTTCCTTGTAATCAAAAGTGAATATGTGTATGTACCTTGAAAAGAGCTTGAGGTAGGATTCCTTCTCAATCTCCATCACAACATCACCAATATTTATTTATTGAAGACAATCATCAATTTCTTCTTCAGATAATTTTATGGGGTCATGAGTCGGTGTGACTGGAAGGATATCCATGACCAAAATATCAACCTCACTTTCTTCATCTTCAGTGTCCACTTCACTAGTACTAGAGTAATGAGAGGATGTCCAATCATTAGTTTCATCACTTGAATCCATAGTTTCTACCTTATGATGCCGAGGGATCATGTTTATCTTCACCCTCTCTCTACCATGTCCAAGTGTCATGAAGCCTTCATTCCAGTAGTTTCTTGCATGAAATATCCTTATCCATGGTCTTCCGAACAACATTAGGTACGCAACAGTATCATTTTTCATCACCTAAAATTCTACCACACATACAACACCCATAACAAATATTGCCACATTTGAAAATACACCTTCTGGTTTAGTTTTTCCCTTATTTAATGACCTTAACATAAGTGTTGAGGGGTGATCAATTTTTAAACCCAACATATTCATTACAAACTTGGTCATTACATTAATTGCAACACCTCCATCAACTAAGACATCATGAATTGAAATGCCATTACATAATACCTCAGCTTGTGGAGCGGAGGGATCCGCCTCTTCCTCCAAAATAGGGACCTCAACCTCCTTCTTTCATCGAGCATTGAGTCCACTTCGTAGCTCCTGCCTCTTCTCAGAAGACATAGCAAAGAGTTGACCATATGTAATATTTGCAGGCCTTTTTTATAGATCTTCTAAGATGGAGTATGGTCCTTGTCCCTGTGAAATCAGAAAATCCTGCACACCCAACTTTCTTCTCCTATGTTTCTTACTAGTTTCTCCTTTCATCTTCTTCGGATCATTTCCATCTCGGTTATCTTTTTCTTTCTTTCTTTTTGTTATAAACACATCTACTTCATTATTTATGCTCTTATCTAAAACATCAAAAAAATTCACAGGTGCTTTTACTTTATCATTATCTCTTGTACCAGATGTAGAAGATCTATCTAGACAATTATACTTATAATGACCCTTTTTATAACAACCATAACATACAACTTCAGAAATATTTCTTTTTGGACCTCTATCTTCTCCCTGAGAACTAAATTTCTTTCCTTGAAGAAGATTAATAGTTAACTGGCCCATCTTCCTGAGCAGATCTTCATACTCAGGAGATGTTCTAGGAGAAAGATTTGTGCTCACCAAGAGTGGTTATGGATTCTTGACCAAAGGTGTTGGTGTAGGCTCTACTTTAGCAAAAATTTCTTTGGGCTCCTCTTCCATGCTTTCTTCTTGCCTTCTTACAATCTCCTTTGCTTGTTCAATGGTAGTTGGGTGATCATACTTCACTCATCATTTGATATCTGGATTCATCCCAAGAATGAAGTGCTTACATAGGAGATTATCCATGCCATTCATCAACCCATCCGCTAATCCTTCCTTCTAGATCTGGGATTCGAGCTACCTCCTTAGCTCTAGAGCACGAGCATGATAATCCCTTATCTTCTCATTCTCTCCATGGGATAGCTTTGTGATATCGATCATGAGATCTGCATATTTTTATTGTTCACCAAATTCTTCAAGAAAACTTTCAGTTAATAAATCCCATGAGTTTTTCACATTATCACCTAGTGTTTCAAACCACCTAAGGGTTGAACCATCCAAAAAGGTAGGAAAAAATTCATTCCATTGTTTCCTTCTTATAAGGCCATTACAAATACAAGATCGTTTAAACTTTTGAATTAAAGAGGAAGCATCTTCATTAGATTGGGCTAAAAAAATAGGAATCTTCCCCATTTTCAAAAATAACCACAGTGAAATACTAACCCACAAGCACAATCAACAAGACTTATGTGCACAAATAATTGGAATCACTATAATAGAAAGTGACTTTACACCTTTTTACAATAAAATCGAAATGTCCATGGTAAACTATGGTAAAACTTGACTTACTGCGGTAAAAAAATGACTTTACTATGGTAAACACTATTCATGGTAAAAAGTGAAGTTATTGCAGTAAATACTATTCACTGTAAAAAATGACTTTACTGCGGTAAATACTATTCATGGTAAAAAGTGACTTTAACATGGTAACCACTATACACAGTAAAAACAACGTTATCCTCTAAATATTTTCTGATTAAGTGGGAATATCTCTCCAAAAAATCCACCAACGAGGAATGGTCCCAGCAATGGAACCAAAATGTCATCACCAATCCAACACTATGATAATTCTTCACCAGAAACTCCTCATGCTATGATTATTTACTAATGCACAAATTTTAGTTTGGTGGATGTAATCTGGAAACACAACAAACATAACACAAGAATACCATAGACTATGATAATAAGGAATGATGATAAATCTGAAATATCACTGTAAATTATAATATCAACATGAAATTGTTACAATCTCATCCATGAGGTACTTCAAGTATTATTGACTTCACTTGCCTTCCAACAATAACTATGGGAGAAACTTCACAATTACACCTCTTAATGGATTCTTTAACACACCTTCAAAATGATGGCTTCATTTACACACTTACTCATACAATATTTCTCACTACTTCCTTCTATTCCAAATGAGGTGGGTGCCTCTTTATTTGTAGGAATTCAGGCTTATCCACCCTATCTCTAAGATAGGATAGGAAATATCTTCAGGCCAATCATATTCCATGCCTAAACTCTTGCCTTTACATGTAGGATTATCTTCTAAGATAATATAAACCTTATCATCTGATGTGGGTTCCACCTTTTTAGAATTTTCCACAAATAAAATACACAAAATATTTATGACATCAATCTTTGTCCTTATTACAAATATAATATTTCTAATTCCTAATCATGTAGACCCTACTTCTCTACTTGTTCCTATTTTGACATTTTAACATTACCGGACCACTTACGAAAAATATTTGCTTTTTACAACATTCCTATTGTACTTTGACTGTTACCGTACCCTACATTATTGGTGGCACCATACTGATGGTGCTGTTATCTTATATTGGATGCCACTGCTAATTATACTTAACAACATCCCATTCGTAATACATACATTAATAAAATAGAAATTATGGAGAAATTTTTTAATGTCGACAGACCCACCTCCCCGCTTTGAATTTTCAATGTTGAATCAAACATATAACATTATTTGGTCCCCAACGGAATCATAACTCATTTTATAACTTTTCTCCTTTTCAAAAAAGGGCCAAAATCTTCAATTCTGACGATCCACCTCTTCACCTTTGACTGTAGACTCAACATGTGGCTTTATCTGAGCACTTGCGGGGTCACATCTCACTTTTATACCTTAGTATTTTTTTCAATACAAGGCTAAAAGTTTCAAACTCCTCTAGCGAACCACCTCCCTCCTTTTAACTTGAAAAATGGCCACGTTTCCATCTTCAGGGTCAAACTAAGAAATTTACCTTGCCACTTCATATTGTTGAATAGCCAATTATAAACTATTGGGGTCGCGGAACCAATTTGGCATTTTTTACAATTGTGACAAAAGTGAAAATTTCACCAAATAGACTTGTTGTGCCACGTCCAATTAGAAAAGACAACGTATGCATGGATATTGGGATAGGATTTACAAAGGAGACACAGTCATGGATGACGCCCAACAACAAAATTTATCCCCATGGAGATAAGAGTGTAAGTAATACCAATGCTCAATTTGATCCATGACCCAAGGAAAAGACTGAAAATGACATCCTAGTGAAGGAAAATAATTATGCACACCCATATAGGAGGACAAAAAGTGCATAAAACCAAGCGGGTTGAGAAATTTTGAATAACAACGTGAGATTAAATTGAGCACCAACATCAGATCCTACTTGAGGATGGGAACTCCCTGCGAGTGCGGCAAGAAAAACATATCAAACCATGTGCCAAAAATCCATTGGGAAACGAAGTCAAGAATAAGCTTGCAAAGTAGAAAAATAATTTCCAACCTCTTAAGAACAAACTGAGAAACCAACAAAAACCAGCCGCCAAGGACCGAGACGAACCAAAACAAAAAAATGTAGAAACGAAAAAGAACTAAAAGATTATACATTGTACAATGATGCATGCCTTTATTATGAGAAATAAAATAATGAGATGTTTCAAGTTCCTGCCATTCTAAGTGTGACCAAGCCAAGAAGTCTTGATATTATTTTAACAACTGGACATATGCTTGTTTTCGTTCTCTCTCCAAGTTGCTACCTAGCCATATTTTATGAGGTTTATCTTTTGTTCCTTTACTTGATCTAGAACAAACCCCATCAAACATCAGAGTCTAGGGAGAACCAATATTCTCGTGATACTTGCACTCATCAATTTTATGCTCCTTAATAACAACATAAATAGCCAAGTTGTTGAGATCGATGTTTGCATACAATACTTCTTAAGAAGCATTGTTAGGGTCCTCAATGGGATGTAACATTTTCTTCTCACCATACAACTTCACAAGGTTCCCCTTAGTTGGTATAGTTGCATATGGCATGTCCATTTACGCTTCCACCCACACTAGCTACCTATGTTCTGGATAATAACATCCCCCATTTGGCAGGATAGTCCACAATAACCACACACATGGTTAAGCACTTACCTGGAAAATTTGCCAACTGCACTACTAATCCCTTGACATACCCAACTACTAGCACTTCTCTTGAATCCATAGCATTACATTTCCCAAAATCTACTATTACCTTGATATTTAAATCATTCATGACGTCAAGAGGCATTACATTACATGAGGCTCCTGAATCAAACATGCAGTTATGTACCAGCCTATCTTTAATAATCAAAGCGGTAAAAAATGGATCCACATTAAACTTAGATTCAACCAGAGAATTTCCCAAATACACCTCAGATGATTCCCTGGGTTACTCCAATACCTTTGGTATTTTTGATTCTGCAATAATAGGAGGAATATCTACATTATCAACACTTTTTCCCTAAGTAATATTTTCTTTTTTACATCCCAGATATTCAAATGCACTTTTTCTATGCTAAGGGATCCTGAGTAATTCAACAATGGGAACAATGACCTTGATCTGCCTCAAGATTTGGGCTATGCAACAAGGAATGTATTTGGGTAGGATAGTATTAGGAGAAAGATTCATAACTTCTTCTGATAGTATGGGAATTTTCAGAGCCTTGGCAGGGGCAGGAGCACCAGTTCTATTTGGGGAAACTAGGCCTTTGCTAGAAGTATCTTTTTTAGGAAGGTCCTTTGGGATATTAGTATGAACTGGAACTTTTTGCTTGGTTTGTGGCCCTCACCCTTTGACAACCTTACTTCTGGTGTTATATTATTTCTCATGAGCAACTATTTCAGTCATCTACAGTTCCATGTCATTTTTGAAAGGGATCCCTCCATCATACTTTTCAATCATCAAGGCCCTTAAGTATTAAAAATCATGATTAGGTAGATAAAATTATTGCACCATATCAATTTCAAAAGTATTAATATAAGGAAGAGGTAATACCTGGTGGACATAATCCCATAAGTTTTCAATAGTTCTAGCACTTATCAATTCAGTTTAGGTTACCCCCTGCCATGAGTTCACAAGGCTCCCGCTTATGCACACATCATCATACGTCTCATCATATTCTTCTTCCTTACCTTATTGATCTACATCGCATGGAGAGTGTGGTAATAAACACCTATCACACCACTTGATATCATTAGCATCCTCCATAGTAGCAACCCTGACAATCAAAGGATTAGGAACCAATCTATTCTGCCTATGTTGAGGTTGTTTATTACCTGATCCCATCAGCTCTTTCCCTTTGTCATCTGGTCTATGATCACCTCTGGGATGATTTCTAAATCTCTCCCTACCTTGTGGCGTATGTTTACCTAGGAATTATGTCCTATTCCTTTTTATGCTCTTGTCAGTTTATAGGATATTTCTTTAACTACTCTAGCCAAGGATTTTACAACCTCTTCCAGGTCCACAACCTTTCCTGACTGAGGATCTTTAGGATTGATCAACTTAATAGCTTCCATTTTAGGAGGCTTTCCAATTAATTTCATGTTATTTTCTATTTGTAAGGCCATGGCAAAATCCCGCCTCAATATTCATGCATTCTTATCTCTCAAGTAATAAGTGACCTTTTTATCAAAAGCGTTAGAATATTTTATCAGATAGGACACATCACTTGGTCTGAGGATTATAGGTAGCCTAATCTAGGTCTTATTGAGCCAAGTATTGAAATCATGGATAGATTCATTTGGATTTTTCTTTATATTTTCAAACTCAAATGAAAGGAACGTAGGGTCTATCTTGTCTCCATATTGCAATCTAAAGGAATTTTTCATCTTGGTCCATGAATCTATTGAACTATATGGTAAAGCCTTGTACCACTCACATGCATCTTCCTCAATAGTATGAATAAATAGTTTTATATAAATGACTTAAAACTCAATTTCAAAATCTTCCATCATATTGAAAAATATTCTTTAATGCTGGTCACCAATGATGGCATTATTCCCTTGAAACTTTGAAAACCTATTTCTGACATCTTGTGGTGTCATATTAGGATATTCATCCATACCTCTGAAATGTATAGGTCTAAAAGTATTGACCAAAAAAGGAGGTCTAGGTGAAGGTTGGGCCATATTTCCTTGAGGTGGTGAAGTTAGAGGAGAAACAAAATGATAAGGGATGAGGGGTCTCTAGGGCATAAGAGTATAACTCTCAGAGTAAATATCCTCTAGTGACTCAATTTATCAGAAAACCCCATCAACCTTGGAAAAAATAGCGGAAAAATGAGAGGCACACTTTTCATAAAAAAATGATCCCTTCTCCAGTTGGAGAACTCAAATTTATATAAATATTACTTGGTTCAAAATCACTTGAAGAAGTATGGTAATCTTGAACCACAAATTGATCACCTTTCAGAACTCATATCTCCTTTTTTTATTCTTGATTTCCAACAACTTTCTAGAATTTTTTTCCTTCTGAATTTTCTTTTCTTAGTTCTAGAAATATTTTTTTATTAAAATCCCTAGTGAAGAAAGACATTATTCCCTCCAGCTTTGCGAATCGTTGACAAATTTCACTTGACACAGGTTAGGACATTGGTAATCATAAAAATTTCAATTCAACATGGAGTCACCACTATGGATTTTGAAGTGGAAGGAGCCATTGACATGACTATCCCAATGCTACATAATTATACATGGATGGTTTTCATGATATTAGAATGACATGGAACAAAAATGCTTATTATGGTGCTTCCTCATGTTACAGATGGTATATTATTTATAAAGTATAGCTCCATTAATAATCTCAATTATAATTTTGAATTTCAAAACACAATATAATTTTAGATTATGTATAAAATAAATGACAACAAAATTATACATGGTAAACGGATCTAAAAACTATTGGTAGTAAATAAGATATTATATTAACCTTTTTCCCAATTTGTGGTTTTCTCAAATCTTTACCATTTTTTCCACATCTAGAAGCCCTTACTTTTCTTATTTGGGACAAAGTACAAATGCACTGGCCTCCCACTATTTTCTCCACTTATTACTTGTAGAATATTCCATCAAGAATGTCCTTATCCCTATCGTGTTTAAAATAAAGAATCCCCCTATTTTACGTATCTTTCTAGATCACTATTGGGTCATTGTTAGAAACCACCTTCTCTAAGTATATCATTTATTGTTACTTCAATCCATCCCATACCTTTCAAATTATTAATCAAAAAATTAAATCCCATTTCTTCCATCTCATTCATTGTAATTTAGTGATAAGATAAAAATTTCAACTCCATTTCTATCTAAATATCATACTACTAATTGATTGTAGTATGACTTCTTTTTTCATATGCGAGAGGAAATAAGTGACCAAGCTCAGGTCATTGATTATACTATGAATTATTTTTTGGTATGGCTCCTTGTCATGCCTTGTATGGGAAACCTTCCTGGACACCTTTGAGTTGGGATAGATTAGATGGTAGGGTTGTACTTGGACCAGTTTACCTTCAGGACTTAGAGAAGTAGGTTATTTTGATTAGGAAACCTCTTGAGAAAGCTAGAGCATGCCAGATGGCCTATGTAGACACCAAGAGGACCAAACATCGATTTTTAGTTGGTGAAAAGGTATTCTAAAGACTTCAGCCACATAAGATCCTAATCCATTACGGAAAATTTTATAAGCTTTCGCCTCACTTGTTGGGGCCATTTGAGATCTTATAGGTCATGGGTCTAGTTGGATATTGTTTAGCCCTACCACAATGCCCGGTCTGGGTCTATAATGTATTTCATGTTTAATTTTGTATGTAAATATGTACCAAATGTTTCTTATGTATTTGATTGTTCAACATTAGAGGTGGAGAACGAAGGAAAATAGAGCCTAGAGCCCATGTGTACCTTGAGCACAAGAGGTTAGAGTACAATGTTACGTATATGATGAAACAACCATTACCTGGGAGGAGGAAACCCCATTAAGGGATCAATATCTCTATCTCTTCTAGTGACTTCCATGAGGAATTCTAATCTCAGGAGAAGGGGATGTAGTTCCTACCTCTTTCTTGCATCATTTCTTTTTTTAGCTGATTAAATTTAATAGATTATGGACATGGGTTTATCACTATTTTGATATTATGTGGTTTCATTATGGATCATTTAGTGACACATGTGTTCATTAGGTCACGTAGTGCCAATATAGTATTACGATCATCATTTAAGTCTCTTTCACTTATGAGATTATGGGTAGTGACAAGATATGATACAGTTATTTTTTATCTCATATATGATGGATGGATGTTAATATTATGGTATACTTTCATATCATTGGTTTAAAATAGTAAATTGAATGTGAGCATGCAATAAAATAGGTAGATATTGTATCTTGATTTAGTATGGATGCATATTGTTAGGATATAATGATATCATTTTGGTATTGATTGTTGTATAGTTAGAAAGAATATCCACGATTGATTCAGTTATCAATACATTATTATTATTTCTCTGATTTATTATATTGAGCAAGTATGTTTAATGTGTGAATGGAGTGTGTATATTTTAGGACACACATGAGAACGTGGATTTTAGAGTTACACCTAAAGTTACACAAATGGCTGACTAGGCCAAGCCCTTTAGCCATGCATGACCCTTTTTTGACCTTATGTTTTTCCCATATTCATGTTTGGACATCCTTTGTGATTTCCTAAATTACCTATGTTGTATTTATTTGTTAAGCCTTGGACTAAACTAGTTTATGGGCCTAATGGTCCCCTCACACATTAGTGATGTTATTATGTTAGTAAGCTTGTTTTTAGTGGTTCGGGACCACCGAATCCCTTTTTGGGTGGGCCCCACCACCTCTTCTTTTGAGCCACTTTACCCAATCTCGAATTTGGGCTAAATGTGGTATTTGTAAGGGTCTCGTTTCACATTGGGGGTCTCCCTTACACTAAAATGGACTCCTTGGATCCTACATATGGGTGGAGTTTCTCTTTTCAAGGAAAAATGGGATTTCTGCTCCCATTTGACCCCTCTCTTGTCACCATCTTGTGAGAGTTTTTTATTTGTGTGTTATCTTAAAAGTTGAAGTAAGTTGGATTATTGACATTTTTTGAAATTAGGGAGTTTTATTCCCAAATGTGTTTTATTTTATGTTTAATGGGATTTTAGGAATCTTGTGTTGGAGAAAGATATGGGTGACACATGTGACCCTCTCATTTGTGAGGATTTTTGTTTATTTCTTCTTTATATACCTCCTCTTGAAGAGGGGTAAGAACTTTTTCTTCTCAATTTTCACTATTCAGAGTTAGAGAGAGCTTGAAGCTTGGGAGAGCATGGTTGTTCTTTACGTTGGATAGCTATTTTTGAGGTAGGCATTCATACCTCTTTTTTATTTCTATGGTTTAATTTGTATTAAAATAAAAATTGTTGTTTGGATTCTTGAATGCTTGTATGTTGTTGTGTGTGTCTTTGTAAATCTTATTTGCTTACATTTTCTCCATCCATCCTATTTTGTGGTGGATTTTTTAATTGTAGGGGAAGAGGGAGGAAACTCCCTCTTACACCACATGGTTTGATAGGAAATTCATGATGGGATTTCTATCTTTTTCCTCCCCTCATATGGTTTGATGTGGAAGAAGGACTATTTATATGGTTTGAACCTCATCTTCCATCCTTGTTAAGGAAACTGTTCATGGTTTAAAAATCCTTACAAGGAGGGTTGGTGTTTGGGATGGAGTGATATGGAGTTTTGGTTTATTGATATTATTTTAGTGTTCCTATGGTTAGATCCCAATATGGCTTATAATGGATTTCTTGCCACTCTTCCCCTTTGAGTAAAAATAGGGAGTTCTCCTCTTGTGATTATTGTGTCCTTATGGTTGTTTTGTATTGAAATTTTATGTGTGTGTGTTGTACTCACATATCCCATTTACTTGTGAAATATTGAGGAAATAATTCTCTCTCTCCCATGGTTTTTGAGGGAGGTTAGCATGTTCTCAATTTTTGGAGATGGTATGTGATGATGTGATTTGGTTGGGAGAAAACCAACCCCCTTTTCTCTTGTGCATTGTATACTTTCATATGTTGTGGAACCTTGGAAAAATATGCTTGGATCATGGAGGAAAAAAAGTATAAATTTTGGACTTGTTGTTACCCATATTGGGGAGGCTTGTACACTTGCATTTTAATGTTTTTGTAATGGTTATGTAATATCTATGTATTTTCTCTTCTAATCCTGTATGTCTTTTATTTTAAGTCTTGTAATCATGTAAACTTGTTCCCACATTTTTTTGGAATTCCTATTTACTTGTACTTAAGTATGGCGTATCGTTGTTTAGTAGAAAAATTGGGATGCAATTACATCTAGTTGTAAAGGGTGTTGGAAATATTGTTGTAGGGGTTGTGAAAAATTCATTTATCCTTCTATAAGTAATATTTGTTATTAGAAATGAGGATTTTTTTTATCGTAGTTCATATAAATGAAACATTTTTTTCTTCCTTATGAGGTTTGGAAACTAAAAGAGAAAAGTATACAATCATTTTGTTACTATTTGTGTTGAAATGCTTGCATATTTTAAGTTAAAAAATGCACTTAGCTTTGTATTACAAAAATGGTTATGTGAGAAGAAATCTGGTATTAAAATTTTACTTCATTATATGCAAATATATTTGTGGGAAAAGTAAAAAGAAGTGGATTATTAAAAGAGATATTATATTGAGACTTTAAGTGCATGTATTTCAGATACATTTCGAATAAAATTCTTAAATCTGAAATTTGAAAGTTTAGTTAGTAAGCTAAAATTTGGTTGTTCCCTTTTTAGTTTTAAAATACATAAATGTGTGTGTGTGTGTGTGTGTGTGTGTGTGTGTGTGTTTTCCTATACATGTTTTTGGGGTCTCAATACTTTTATTGTAAAAGTGAAGAATCCATTTGTTACCTCTTGACGAAGCTATATACTCATAATGAAATCTCTTGTTTTTTTAATTATTGGAAATTTAGTGAAAAGAGTTTCTCATCTTAACAAAAAAAAATAAAAGAAAACTTAATCTATATTTTCCTTTTATTAAAAGATCTATATTACAGTGTTACAACCTGAATAACCTACATAATTTTATATGATTATATATAATTGTGTGTGTGTGTGTGTTTGTGTGTGTATTTATATATATCTATATATTTCCATACAAGTCTAATATATGTAATGGGTTTTAAAATCACGAGATTATGTGTATTTGTTTTTATATATACATACACACACACACACACACACACACACACACACCTAGATATATATATATATATATATATATATATATAAATAGATATACATAGACATATAATTTAGTGCCCACTTCCCTTCGACACTCTTTATTATTGATTTCCAATACTTTCGACTATACTTATAGATATTACTATAGTTTTTTTTTTTACTTAGCAGATGTTAGAGGTAATGGAATGTTGTTGATTTCAATTCATATATGACGTGTGCGGATTATTAGCAACATTTTATATTGATGATGATATGTTGTTGACATAGTTATATATTCTAACATGTGATGTTTTTTTCATATTGTGTAGACCTTAACAATTGAACTAATCTTATGATCATATGTATATTGATGAAATGTAGAATCGAGATGTTGTTATAAATTGTAAATGATATCGTTACTTACTTACATGATGCTTTGATTCATATACAGATGATTGTGGATTTATATTGTATATTTTATCCTAGATGTTTTGATGTAGCCATGAGGACGAAGGAGGTGTTATGTGTTTTGTAGGTAAACATGTCACAAAAAACAACGAGGGGATTGGAGACCAACGACATTTGAATGCTAGATGAATTTAACAAGGGTCACCATGGCAACATGTATTTTTTTATGTGTGTGTGTGTGTTTGAATTTTTGTTAGGGGGTCCCCATGGGGGGTATCACCTCCAATTGTGACCAAGGGGTTGTGTGTTATCTCTTTTATTAGTTTCCTTTATTTGATTTTAGTATGTGGTTTATAGTGATGTATTCTCCTTTTATTAATTACTTGATTTGTGTCTAGATTAGTAAATTAGTATTTTTACTAAATTAATTTTGAATGGGTGAAAAGGAATTCATTTATTATATTATATGGCTCTTGGGTTATGTGTTTTAAGTTGACTGCTTACGATCTTGAGTGGTGTACACTCTACCCCTTCTTGGAAATTTGAATTTGGCCTTAAGGGCTAATTTTGGAGGCTCGTTGGATAAGTAAAACTTGTCCCACACATCTTAAATTGCTATACCAATCCTACCTATGGGTTGAGGGGTCAAAAATAGACCCCATTATGTGTTTTGGGAAGAAAAAAATGTAAAATATTATTGTACTTTCTTTCTTTTAAGTAATGTTCATCCTTAAGGGGTGTGGGCTTGGATTGCGTGTGTAAGTAAATTGTCATTCCTATCACCCACAAATTTATGGTGCATTAGGGTTGTGGTTTGACTTGCGAGGTGGAGTTTAGGATGAGTGATGTGCCACCCTACGTGGATCCACCTCTTCCTCCTCTCTCCCTTTTCTATTTATTCAGGTTCTTTTGCTTGTTTGGGGGTTACTTGATTCTTTTGTGCTCTTGAATTTTGGGAGTTAGAGGATTTTGAAGTTCTTGTGGATTTGGTTAGATCTTGTTGATGATATGTTAGGCTTGAAGGAGCTTGGTGTTGGAATCTTGGATCAATCTATACGCTAGAAAGGTAGGAGCTTTACTATTGCTTAATGTTTTTATTTTATATTGTGTATATGTTTGGATGGATTTTAGGTCGGGTGCTCCACCTTGGACAAGAAAGTGCTTGCATTTCTTATTCAGTTATTTTGTTGAGGGAGCAATAAGAGATTGTAGGGATGCATAAGAGAATGTGGGAGGGATAAGAGGTTGTTGAGGGAGGCATAAGAGTGTGTAGGGGTTTTGAGATGTGTATTGGAGGGTTTTTGAGATGCCTCCCATTTCCCATTGGGAGGCATAAGTGACCTCATGATAGATCTTGATCCTTTGGCTTTTACATTTTGAATCCTTCTATATATTTTTAGTTATTCTTGTGATTGTAGTTTGATTTGTTTGTGTTTTGGTATGGTTGTAAAAATCTTTGTATTTTGATGTGGAAGCTTGTTTTGTTGCCATGAGTTGGATCCATATTTCATTGCAATGTGGTTGGGGCTCGAGGGCCAATGAGGAGGATGGCTTCTTCTCCTCATTGGAATTCTTGGTTGGGTGGAGAGTGTTTCCTCTCCCCCATTTTTTGTTGTGATCAAATGAAGCATGCTGGAGCTCTCTTGTTGGTGATGTGAAACATGGAGAATTGTTGGTGTCCTCAAGAAATCCTTCCTTGTGACAAAACCTCATTGTTATTCCCACTCAAGGTGGAAGATTTATAATATTGTGTTTTGATTTAAAGGAAATTTTGTATTGTAAGTTGTAATATTATTTGAAGAAGTTCATTAAAGAGTTTTAAAATTTACCTCCACTTTAAGTTGTAGAATGGAAAGAAAATAATCAAGATAGAATGCTTGTGTAAAAGGTTAGTTTTTGTTTGTATTTTGAGAAAAAAAGTTCTTTGTTTTAAAAGAAATTAGCTATGCTCAATGGGAAAATAAATTTTACTTTCATTGTGAAATTGTATGATTATAAATGAGAAAGAAGAAATATAGAAGTTGTGAGATGTTAAAAATGTATGCATATTGAACTTGAATGTAGAACAAAGTTTTTATAGACATTTTAAACATATAAGTTGTAGTGAAAATGGAAAGAGGCAACAAATTTGAAGTATATTGTTATATTGAAATTTTCTTTTTCTAGTAAGGAAAATAACAATATTAGAAGAAGATTTAGACCCTTTTTACCATTGGACTTGTAAGAAAATTTATTGAACAAAATGAAAGTTATCTTGTAGTTGTTGTTGCTATTATTGGAATAGATAATGCTTTAAAATGAGTAGTTTTAATTAAGGAATTAATAAATGGAACTAAATCTTACAACTGGAAACTTTAGGCATATAAAATTAAGTTCAAATTGAATTTCAAAGAAACCTAGTGACGTTTTTTGGAAAATATCAATTTTTAAGGTTATGTTTCTAAGAAATGGGACCACCGCGCTGTGCAAGGTAGTGGTCAACAATTGGAATATAAATCTTGATCTGACTCAAGACTTTAGCAAGGTCATAAGGAACGTATTTTGGGAAGGCAGAATTTGGAGGAAGATTGAGGAACTCATTTGACAAAAAAGGTTTCTTCATGGTCTGAGCATGGGTAGGGATACTAGTTCTAGTTGGGGACACAAGGCTTTTTCCAAATGTATCTTTCTTAGGAGTTTCTTTTGAGATATTGGTGAGAATTGGAGTTTATAGTTTGTCCTTAGGCCCTGACCCTTTGAAAAATTTACTCCTAGTGTTATATTCTTTTTCATGTCCAACTACAACACTCATTAACAACTACCTATCATCCTCGGAAGGGATTCCTCCATCATAATTTTTAATCATTAATGCCCTTAAGTATTCAAAATCATTACTAGGTAATTAAAAACTTTGTACCATATCTATTTCAAAAGTATGAGAGGGAGGAAGGGGTAATACCCACTAGATGTAATCCCAGAAATACGCAACATTTCTGGAACTGATTAATTCAGTTGAAGTTTCTCCTTTCTTTGATATTATAGAGCATTCCCACCATGCACACATCATCATCAATGTCATTATAAACTTCATAAATTTCTTTGTCTTCATCACATGGGGCATGTGGCAAGAAACATCTGTCACACCACTCAATTTCAGTGTCTTCTTCCATAACAACAACTTTGGCAGTCAAAGGATCAATCACAATTCTATTCTCATGGGATTGGGGTTGTCTATTTCCCAACCCCATGGGTCCTTTGCCTCTGTCATCAGATTTATGATCACCCCTAGGAAAATTTGCAAATCTTTCTTGACCTTGTGCTTTATGCTGACCTTGGGAACTTTGTCCGATCCCCTTCTCTACTTTGGCCAGTGTATAGGATATTTCCTTACCAGCTCCGACCAAAGTTTTTACAACCTCCTCCTGATCCACAACTTTACTCAAGACTGAAGCTTCTCTAGATTGATTAGCTTGATGCCTTCTCTCTTAGGAGGTTTACCAATTTCCTTGATGTTATTCTCAATCTGCAAAGCCATGGTGAAGGCCTGCCTCAATGTTGTTAGGTTCTTATCCCAAAAATAATAAGCAGCCTTCTTATCAAAAGCATCAGAGTATTTTATTAAACAAGAAACATCAGTTTAGGATTAGGATAACAGGTAGCCTATTCAGGGTGTTATTGAACCTTGTATTGAAGTCATGAATAGACTCTTTAGGATTATTTTTTATATTTTCAAATTCTAATAAAAGAAACCTAGGGTCTGTTTTATCTCCATATTGCAATCTAAAAGCATTCTTCATTTTTGTCCATGAATCAATGGAGTTATCTGAAAACTATTTATACCAGTCCCATGCATCCTCCTCTAGAGTATGAATAAACAATTTTATGTACACATCCTCAAATTAAATCTCAAATTATTCCATCACATTGACAAAAAGACTTTAACTGTTGATCACCAGTAATACAATTATTTCCTTGAAACTCAAGCAATATACATCTAACATCTTGGGGCACAACATTTGGATATCTGACCATACCTCTGAAATCTATAGGACCAAAAGTGTTCACAATAAATGAAGGTATGGGTGGGAACTGGGCCATATTGTTTTGGGGATGTCATCTTATAGGAGAAACAAAATGTTGAGGAGTGATGGGTATGTGGAGCACATGAATGCAATTCTCAGAATAAATGTTCACTATAAACTTTGTTTCTTGGAAGATCCTATCAGCTTTGGAGAACATAGGGATAGAATGAAACACAAATTTTTCAAATACAAAAGAATGACCCTCTCCAGTTGGAGAATTCAGATTTAAAAAAAGACTACCTGATTCAGAAGCACTTGAGGAAGTATGGAAATATTCAATGAAAGGTTGAATAGTTTCCACAATTGATAATTGTTTTCTTGATTTCTGATCTCCAACAACTTTCCAGATTCTTCTTCCTTCAGAATTTGTCTTTCCCAATTCTCGAAACAACCTTCTGGTAGGGTCTTCAACGAAGAGAGATCTTCATCCTTCTAGATTTGCAAAGATTAGTGATGAATTTCAATTGACAGAGGTTTAGATAGTGGCATTTATCAAAAATTAATTCAACATGGATTCACCACTAAGGAATTTCACCTTAGTTGTGCAAATGCACTAAAATTGATTTTTCAAATGTCTATCAACACTAAATTCATGCAAAAATTCATAGATATGACCTTCCTTTACCCATATTAAACATTGATGATGTAAACTTAGTGCCAAAAACCAACAGAAAGTTGAAATATTACACGTAGAACTTGTAAATTTTCTTGATTTTTACAAATCTGGACACATGATGACATTTTAACAATGTATTTGCACTTTAGAATTTGTAAGAAGAATTTACAAGGGTCTATATGCATTGTTGATGGTGTTCAAACTTTTTACACACCTTCAAATCCCCGGCAATGGTGTAATTCTGGTGTTGTTTCTGCAAAAATAAATCTTGGATCTCAAATAATCCTCGGCAACGCAAATCAGTTCCCCGAAAACACAAATCAAGTCCCTAAAAATGCAAATTAGCTCCCTAAAAATGACACCATTATGATGTTGTTGCCACACAAATAAATCTCAAAGCTCAAATAATCCCTGACAATGACGCCATTCTGGTGTTGGTATCCAAATTGATTCTCCCTTGGAAACCGAGTAACATCATAGATTTAGACAGACACTGAGAGACAGACAAATCTTTTTATGATTTTTTTTATAGTTGGGGAGGGAATTTATCTAAATCTTTGTCACTCGGGCATCAGAGAAATGGATATCACCTTCATTAAGGATTTGATCTATCCTCACTACTTTAGGCCGTGCCTTTCGACTAGGGTGAGAGGACCCATTTTATAACCTTTGTTGATGAAGGATAATGAAGATATCCTTCTTTGCAAAAATTTGAAAGGAGACCTGAAGAAAACATGATCAATGCACCACAATTTAACTTCATGAGTTATCACTTCTAAAGAATGGTGATATTTCCTAAACAGGGTTAAAGGTTACTAGAGACATAATGGGATCCTGATTACTTCTACATATTTTGTCATTAGAATTTATTCAGTTGTGGACATACAGGGAAAAGAGGGGTAGTTCAGGTGGGATTCATTATTTTTTGAATAATTTTGGTGGAAGATTAAGAAGGATAAAATTTATTATGCCATATCTTTTATAACCTTCACAATAATTAGAATACTAAATGACAGAAAGGTTCAAAATAGCAAAACTATTCCTTCAACTAGAAGGTGTGTATCAATGGAGGCCGAGATTTACATGCTTTCACACAATATCAAAGAATTTAACATGAAGGCTCAAGGTAAATACTCAATTAAACATTAAGACCGCTGGTCTTCATGCCTAAGATACACTCGAAGGATTAAAAAAAATATTTATCAACAAAATGACTGTAAAGTGATTTTAAATTGTTTATCTCATTACAGTATGAAGACTATTCTAGTAATGAAATTACAAATTTTACTAAACTATCACAGGGATGAGATCATGTGTGATTCAGAGGGATTTTAACACAAGATGTCAATAGGAACAAGAAAAACTACTTGTAAACATTCTAAAATAAAGCAAACAAAAAATTTCCTAATATTAACATAGATTAATTCAAAGTTGATTAGATTCATCAGTAGGGGAAAGTTCCTTTGAATAGTCTTAGATATTTTCAATGGTTGTACACACACAACTAACTTGACGTGATTGAAATCTAGAGGAAATTAATAGGTTTCTCACATTGGTCTCTCAGGAATATGGGATCTCTCAAATTTTCTCTTAAGAATTCAACCCCTAACCCTTTGCAAGAGTATTCTTATTGCATTTATACATTTCACTTGCTCACTCATCCCAAAATTTTCCCCGAAAAAAGAAGAATATTTGAGGAACCTTTTCTTGTTAACAATTTTTTTTGGAAAGTGACATTTAACAAATTTACACCCACAACTGCCAGATGGACAAATCATGAGCTGGTCACATTTCTCAGGCCCTCGACTAATGACTAGGATTCGATGCAACAACCTTTTTGACAGTTCTTCTAATCATTCTTATTCTTTCGTGTGAGAAATCCCCGTTTTAATTATTTTCCGGTTGCTCTGTATAGTTGGATCTGAAATCCAATATTTTTCACCCTTGAGGAAATACCTTGAGAAATGAATTCCCTCACATGGACACCTACATTTGTGCTTCTGAAAAATGAGTTTCCATGCATAGATTATTCCACATACCTGCACTGTGAGTCCGATTTGCAAGAAAAAAAATGTGTATTCACACCTCCATGAGTCTTGGAACAGAAAAGGTGGAAAAATCAAAAGCAAATGCATAGCAACCATTGATTCTTCCCTTTCTCAACATTAGATTAGAGCTATCCATGTGTTACCTTGGCACAAAGGCAAAGTACATAGGAAAGTTTCTAAACAAGCGCGAGCCTTCCACATGCCCTGGACCGAAGAAAAATGACTTTTGGACTTTGAAAAGTCTCAGCATAAAAAGGAGCCAGTGAAAGCCTCCACGTGTCTCACTGGCACACTTTTGATATGGTTCCCAAAAGTGGAGACCCCAAACAAATGCGGGCTCACCATGTGTCTCATTTCGGGAGAGTTGTTGAAAATTTTTAAGGACCAACAAAAGGTGACAGGTGTCTAGGGTCCGAGATAGTTTTCCTTGGCCATTGAAAAGTCTAAGCAAGGAAAGAGTGAGTGGAAAGTTCCATGTGTCCCCATGGCACTCTTCCAACAATAAAATTCAGGGGTATGTCCCCAAACAGGTACGGGCTCTCCATGTGTCCCAGGTGTTAGAAATTTTCTTGAAAAGTTTAAGTATAAAGAGGAGCTAGTGGAATCCTTCACGTGTCTCTATGGCACAACTTTGAGATGGTGCCAAAATGTGGAGACCTCAAATAAGCACAGGCTCACCATGCGTCTCCTTGGCACAACTACTAAGGTAAGACCCAGAGACAGATCCTCAAATGAGTGCTAACCCTCCATGTGTCCATGGTTTGACAAAGCTGCATCGGCCACATGAAAAAAATGTCTAAGTCTGGGAAAGGCAGTGGAAACCTCCACTTGTCTCCCTGGCGCAACTCTAAAGGTTAAACCAAGAGGTGACTTTTCAGATGAGTGCATGCCCTCAATGTGGAAAAGAATTGAGTTGAAGTGGGACTTAGAGTTTTAAAGTGCCCCACCCACCCACATCCAATTAGAAAGGACCATGTTTCCACAGATGCTGAGATATAAATTGACAAGGAAAATACACCTGTCAAATAGTAAAATGCAGGGAAGTCACCATTTGCACCCAAAAATGAATGTTTCTTTAAGGACAAAGAATTTGGAAATGATATAAGGCCCAAATGTGATCCACCGAGCTACATCCAATCATAAAGGACCACGTTTCCACAGATATTGGTACAAAATTTGATAGGGAAAACAAAATGTGATTGTGGAAAAATGAAAGGAAGGGAAAAAAAACCTGAATTTATGCCCAACTTACAAATTCTTTCACATGGAAAGAGTAATGGAAAACAAATTCTGCACTTTATGTGATCCTTGACTAAAGGAAATGACTGATCATGCCAACCAAATGAAGGACAAAACTTTCACACATCAACACGGGGAGATATAAAATATGACAGAGCCCATAAATTGAATAATTTCAAGGACAAACGGGGCGAGATCAAATTAGGCACCAAAAAGACAAATTGTTGTGAGAAATGGGAACCATTTCCTTCATTATAAAAGGGAGAATGTTCATGTGGCAATTATTGGTGATGCTAAATGAAGCATTCTAAAAAAATAAGCTTGCACTATAATAATGTGTTATGTGCTTGATAATTCTCAGTTTCTAGAAAGTTTTTTTTGTTTATTTTTAAGTTTACATTCACTTCGATGTAAATTACAACTCCAACAAACTTAACATTGTTATCCCCTCCAACATAATTTTCATCTCATGTGTAATTTCTAGTTTAAAATATTGTGTAAGTTTGTATATTATTATAGATATTCTTGAAAACTATTTTTTATTTTTTTTTAAATTTTAAAACTATAATTTTATAAATTGAAAAAACTATTAAATTTTCATATGCAACCATAATTTCGTTTCATTCAATAAAAAACTTGTCAATTTTTAACACTAAATTCATATGAGAATTAGAGTATTGTCGTAAAAAAAAGTTTGATTTTATATAAATTTTCATTTATATGTGTTATAATAATTTATTTTATTTTATTTTAAGAAAATAATTTACCATTTTAAGGTTTTGATTAATTAATGTTTTACAATATCTATTTTTAATAAAAAATATCTAAAACAATATTTAAATTTTATGTGTATTTTAAGAAAAAAAATTGCCATTAAAAAATCTAAAATAATATTGCAAATTTTTGTTTAAATTCACCTATTTAGTGTCTTGAATAAATAATATTTATAAGATCTATTTTTTAGTAAATTCAAAATAATATTAAAAATTTAAGTTGAAATGTAAATAAATGTATACACTATCATATATATTTCTTTTGAAAAAAAGGAGTCACCATTCAATATCAAACCTAGGCTACACCGAAACTGAGGGAAAACAATTACTCATTTCAATTTCATGTTTTGGAAATCCTTGCCATCAACTCCTACTTGCTTTGCACGTGCAACATTCTTAGCCTCTTAAGCACAACATTAGTTGCTCTAATTTATGACACATGTGAATATCAATTCTTTTGTGTAGAATGTATATAATTAATGTCAATCTTGCGTAAGGGCCATGTTAATCTTGTTTGTATCGTTCCAATTTTATCATATGTCTTTGAAGAGATGTATATAATTAATGCCAATATTTAAATAGCAATGAAATTTACCATATTTTTAAAAGAGACTTGCGAATGTCAAGTAGGAGTTTTTAGCTCACAATGACATGTTTAGTGCATTTATTTTTAAATAATTTATTTTATTATTTATTAATATTTGATCATGTTTGGAAGACTTATGTGCAAAATTTTATCCCACCACGATAAATTTTAACATAAAATTTATACTATGGTCCCCTCTCTAGTAAATATTTATCTCTTGACTTTGATAAATGGAAAAACATGCGGAAAACCATAATGTAGGTTATAAGTGCTTTGAAATTTCTAAATGGTGATGCCATTAAAAGACCAATTCGTGCAAGCTATAGATCTTTCGATATAGAAGCGGGTGGAATGGTGATTGGCATATGATAATATAATCTAGAAAACTTCATGACATGAATAAATTAAGTGTAGTGTATATACACTATAATTTGTACATGAGATAAAAATTATGTTGAAGAGGATAACAATGATAAGTTTGTTGGAGTTGTAATTAGGGGTGAAATTTAGAGGAGAGAACAATGTAGTGATGCAAAAAATAAAATTCCTAATATACCTTGATGGATTTCCATATCTTTCTACATATTTATTATTTTTCCACATCCCAAGAGTATGCTACAAAGTTTCCCAATGTGTTTTGAAAAACCACATTTTGTGAATATTCTACAATCACTGCATTCCATGTGATGACATATCTCTGGGGAATTTTTTGAAACACTTCACATGGCTTGTATATGTTTCCACATTTGACATATGTATCAAATAGGGAACTTACAGTAACAAAATCTAAAATAAACACTTCGTATTATGCCTTAATAATTGTTTTCTCATAAGATTTTGGGATACCAATTCAATGGATCCTACTAGGATTTAGTCAAATAGTTCCCATGACTATAATAGATTCGTCTATGAACTCTGATAATGGTGGTGGATTTGGTTTGCTGATAGTATGGTAAATTAGACAAGTCGTGGCTACAAAAAATGTTTCTTTTGTTGATTTGAAAAAAGAGGGATGGCCGAAAATATG
Source organism: Taxus chinensis (assembly GCA_019776745.2). Lineage (NCBI taxonomy): Eukaryota > Viridiplantae > Streptophyta > Pinopsida > Cupressales > Taxaceae > Taxus > Taxus chinensis. Next base: position 275,012,544 of record CM034148.1, read on the forward strand.
CCTTGTTCTAAATCTCTAATTTTTAACAGGTACACTGAGACAAAAATATTAGGACTAGTTGCATCCATTTTACTCACTATTGTACATTCTACATTTTAATCATATGAAAGGTACCATTGTATTAAGAAATAATACAATATTCGGTGACACTGGGGATGATACATCACTAGTATCACTTTTGTCTTAGGAAATCTTAGCTAAAACAAGTAAACAATCCAATAGATGTATGATATCAAATGTGTGTTGATAAAACCTTTATTGCATCCAGAACATAAAAAGCTTTTTTTATGGATATCATACATTGTTTTGTAACTGTCAATTTTCCTAAAATCTATATCTATCTATCACTCTTTCACATTTATTCTATAAAAGTATACCATGGTAGCGAACAAAAATCCTTCTCCTTATCATTTTTTAAACCTAGATTCCCTACTAGGGATTACAAGGAAGAAGATCAATTTTTTTGAGATCTAGATTAAATTTAAAAATATTAAGGAAGGTTTTGAATGCTTGAAAAATAACAAAAAAAAATCAAAAAAATATAATTTTCTTCTATGATAGTTTTCCGAAATGTTATATTTGATGGTTTCATGAGTGTGAATTGAAATTCTAAACATAGTGTATCAACAACTTTGATAGAGTATTGATCTAGTTGAATACAAATTCGCATATAGATTTCTATGTTATAAATAACTTAGTAATAATATTTGTTTAACTTTTTAAATTAGAAATGTACCATGATCCTTATGTTAATAGGTGTGATGACACGATGGAAGTGAATCCCTTCATAATACAGTGGTTGATTGATTATAGGTTGAGTAAGTTTACTTTCTTAGTCTTCCTCTCTCCTCGTCTATAACTTTATATTAAAAAATCCAAAACAATTACCTTTAAATACATAAATACATGCCTTACTACCTGAAGAAGGATATGTATATTTAGGGAATCCCTATATTGCATCTACGAATCTAGAAATCATCATTCAATAAAAAATATTAATCTAATTTTGGTTGATAGGTTTGATCCGCAATAACATATACACCCTAAAATACCATGATCCTTGAGAAAATAAAGGTGATGCTAAAATGGATGTTTCCTTCTTTCTAATATAATGACTCATTTGTTCGTTATGAATATTTAGTTATGCATTTGGTGTTACGAATTTCTTATGTTACTATAAAAAACATCATTCTTATGAAATAATTTAATGCCACACCCCCCTTAGTAGTTCAAGATCTGATTTGAATGGATTGTACAACACTCAATCATTAAAAAATAAAATAACATATCCCCCTTAGCGGATAAAGTTGTAAATGTTGATAATTAATTTTTTGTTAAATTTGGCTTTAGCTTGGAATCCTTTCTCAGTGAGTTTAAAACAATTTTGTTTCCCGAGGAACATTATTTTGGATACTTCAATAAAAATTCATCGTCCTCAAATGTAACTTATAGTGCATTATCGATAAACATGTAAAATTTTCTAAATTCTAATTCTAATTAACACTTTTTATGCCACACAGAAATTAAAAAGTCCTTTATTTCACCTATAAAAAGCATAAATTACTAGCATGAATGCACCCAAAAATAAGTCAACCATATTGAATGTAATTCACTACTATGATCCAAACAATAATGCCCGTTCCATCTACAAGTTATAGGGAGATCTAGACATGTTCTCTGGAGTCGGCTTTTTTAGGTTTTCTTACTTTTGAACTTGTCATTCTACGGCCTTTTCAGGCTCTACGAGATATTAATACCATCATTGTTTTATTCCCGCTAATTGGGTGCCCCTATATAATAACACATCCTTCCTCAAGCCTTATTGTTACAACCATGGCTGAAGATAGTGGATCTTTGAGCAATGGTGTCACCTGCTAAACATTCTTGGAAGTTTGTCTTAAAGGTCTTCAATGAGGAAACGCTTCTCCTCCTGGTGTTATTCTACATGTTCCTATTTTTAATGTTGTTTGTCAATGGTTGGAGTAATTCTGTCTCATTCAGTATTTTGTGGGTCGAATGCCCTCTAAAATCATGTTTAAAGATTTGGTTAGTTCTGTTTTCTGACCTAGCCAATGCCCCCAACATTTTGGCCTGACAAGCCACCAAGTATGTTCACAACTCTTTGCTAGTCTTATCTCCATGGACCAAAGACTGTGATTTTTTAGTATGTTGCACTCAAAGTTCCCATATGGGTAGAATTTCTTGACCTACCCTTACCTTGCACCCATTTCATGCATCAGATTACTTCCTCCATTGGGCAGGTGGTCTACCTCAAACCAAAACGGTTCTACCATGCTCGCCCACAAAAGCGTGTTTCATCAAGGTTAGCATTTCTCGAGACCTAAAAGAATTTGTGGAAATTCATATGGGAGACAAGTGGTAATCCTAACATATTATGTATATCAACATGCATAACACTTGTTTTTGTTGTTAGGACTCTGATCATAGGATCAAGGATTATCCCCTTTATGTCCATCGTAATCATCTAGTTGCTAAATTAACCCCTAAACCAACGAAACCCCTGCAAGAGTAAGGTTGGAAAATGGTAGGTGGCCCGAAAAATAAGAAAAAAAATCAGCAATTGAAGACTTCTAGTTCACGTGGTCAGTGTGAGAAAATTTTTAAGGAACAACCCCATAGCCTGCAAAATAAGGAGCCAACTGCTGATGTTAAGGAACCAACTGTTGTTGCCAAAAGATCTTTCAAGCTACCAAAGTACTCTAACACACCCAAGGTGGCTTTGATTCTCATAGAGCAAACCAATTATGTTTCCAATGTCACCATGCCACAACCATTGTCGTTGATGTTAACAGACAACACAAAGGGAAAATACAAAAGGCCCCAAATTCCTTGTTGTATCTCTTAAGACCATAGCCCGATGTGCAATGTGGATTCAAAAGTAGAGGAATACACCATAAAATACGTCATGCAGAGAAAAATTGATGTACAAGATTTTTTGCAACATAACACTGTAATTCCTACAAAACCAATTTGATTCCCTTGATGGCTTAGATGCTGATAACATGGCTCTTCACCAATGTCATCCCTGAATTTCCCATCTTGGAATGTTAGTGGTCTTACAGAATCCTATCGCAAGTATATTTTCTATGATGCTCGACAAATATTTTTCAATTTGGATGTTTTGTATTTGTAGACTGCAAAAATTATAGGTTTTTAGTTTCAGGTGGTTTGTAAATCCATCTGGCTTGACAACATGGCCGTTTGCAGAAATCATGAAGCCAGATAAAGGGTTAGAAGACACCACGAAACAAGATTTTATTTCTCTATAAGGTGAACAAACTATTACATGTAGTGCTTAGAGGCACAAATAGGCTCTCTAGGTGTAGGAGAAGGCCTACAACACAAATGGAGTCGGGAAATTACTTGGACATAGTTTCCCCAGACCCAAAATGTCTCTCCCTTCTCAATTAAGAAGTGTTATAATATATAGGTGATGAAAACTAGAAAGAGAGAGGAGAAACTAAACTCTTCTCTTAAAGTCCAACCACCAACCATCAATGCTTGCTGTGAGTCCACCCACAATCTGTCGAGCCTAGTTCCCTATTTCTGTTCGACGTGTTGAAGAAGGAAGAACAACATATCTAATCAAATCAGATCTGACAGTTAAAGTAATCAGATTCTAGATAAATGGCTTGGGAGACATTTTCCCATTTTTCACCCACCTAGTCTTGTCAAAATTAAAGTTTCAGGCTCCCATGGCGTAGACAAGGTTGAGACCATTCCAACGGTGCCAAATCTTTTGAATTTCGACACTGGATCAAAATATATGTCTATTTTAATGTTTGAGTCGGGTTCGTATAAAAATGGTGAAAACCATTTAGTAGAATGGGTTTGCGGGCCCGAAACTCACTTTGTGCCTTTTGGCACCCAAAAATACAAAATGTAAAAATTTCCCCACATCCCCAGAATTCAATTTTGTCAAAAACCATCTTTGGCCCCACAGGTCTGCATTTTTCATTTAGGCATAAAGTCCCTCCCAGGCCCGCCAAACCGCATGCAATTTAGGCTTGACACATGGATCCTTGGGCATCAATGGAGGTGTAACTCAATTTTATACTTTACGCCTTCTCAGGGAGAAAATTTCAAATTGCCTCCGATGAAACACCTTCCCGTTTTGACTTTTTAACATGGCCACGTGGCGAGCCTGTGCTCATTTGGGTCTCCACTTTGAGATTTATCTTTTAAAGATGCTTCAAGACAACACGTGGCACCTTCCATCTAGTCGAATACTTTTCAACGGCTGGTACAACCTTTCGGGATCTAGACATGTGGATATTTGGCAATTGTTTGATTCTTCAATTCGGAAGATGTGCTGATGAGGCACGTGGAAGCTTCCATGGTCCTCTCCATACTTGGCCAATTTCGGATCACTCCAAATCATTTGTGAGGCCCAAAGCCTTTGAACAGTTTCTTGTTCCTCTCCCGAGAGCATCTGGTTTATTTGAAACTACTTTCCTCCTTAGTTGACCCTACTTCTCCATTTTTTGAGCCCGTCTGTAATTTGATTATTAGATTTAAAATGTGGGCCCATGCAATGGAAGTGACCCTTAGATTAATTCTATGTGGGTTAATTTGATCCTTTGTAGACCCTGCTCCTCCGTTATAGATTCCCCCTGTTGCCTAATTGTTGGATTTCAATGTGATTTCTCTGGATTGATTTAACCCTATGGTTTTCTTCTGTGCGGGGTCATGTTTGACCAATTCTACTCGAGGGAAAATTTGCGATAACAATTTAGCGACTCATGGGGACATCTACCTGCTAGATGAATGGACCAGTAGCATTAAAGCATACATTGGGCATGGGGTCAAGAATGACAGCCTGACACTAATCCTTTTTGCTTTGAAATTTCTAATCCCTGAGCCGCTACGAGCCTAATTGCTAACCCTAAACTCACCCCTTTGGAGCTTTACATGTTCCCGAGAATGTATTATCTCAAATCCAATTTTAGTTTCTCTATATATTTTTTTTATTTGAAAATAAAAAATTTTACAGGAAGCTATAGGTCTCTTTCTCATGAAAACTAAAGATCCTTGCCTCTGCACCTCCAGAGCAATACAAACAAAATGTATGTACAGAGAAAAAAATCATACATGCTTCAAATGAAACATGTAGAGTGTGCACAAGCACTTCTTCTATTGAAAACAAAATCTACTCCAACTCCTATACTAAAAAGAGAGAAGAGGGACTCAAAAAAATCCTACAATTGGTAGGGAGAAGTAGCTTCCTTTTCTCAAAAGGGGTGTTGCTGCTCAAAATTGTCTTGCCCCATTTGTGCCCTTGAAGATTCATTGATTCACGGCCTTTATCACTTTCTCCTTCCCCATATCATTCTTGGTCGGTCTTATTATCATTTTTTATCTGCTCCTAGGTCGAGGATCATGTGTGGGTCTGTATTTGTCTCATGATTCCTTTGTTCCTCTGAAAATGCTTTGTATTTTGGGTCTCAGGTGCTCTGTCCCTTCAAACTCACATGTTCCCGTTTTCTTCATTCTCCACAGTCATATTTTTTTGTTCTTGCCATTTTTTCTATAAATACTCAAGGAGAAATGAGTTGATGTGTCCCTAAGGATCATGTTTGAGCCGTGCAACAGTCTAAATTCTTTGTCCTTAAAGAAAACCTCATTTTCTAGCTGAAATGGATGTTTCTCTATGTTTTATGGTTTGACGGGCATTCTCCCAGTCAAATTTACATCATTCAATTGATAGGGAAATGTGCACCTCTTGGTTGGATGTGGATCACCTTAATACTTTGGAAATTCTATGAAAATCCTCATTTTTAAATGTGTCCACGTGTAAGAATAAAGCTCGTTTGAGAATAAACTTTTTTGGTTTGACTTTGAAGTAGTGCCGGGAGGACATGTGGAGACGTCCACTAGGTTTCCCATACTTAGAATTTTTTAATGCAAATGGATACAGTTTGGTGGAAAAGGGACATGTGGCGAGCTCGCGCTCATTTAGGGTCTCCGCTTTGGACACCATCTTGAAGTTTCACCATGGAGAAACATGGAGGAACCACTCATGTTCGGGGATTGGCCCTTGAGTTTCATTCTAAAGAAGTGCTAGGATGACACGTGGAGGCCTCTGCTTGCTTTACATTTACTTAGACTTTTCAACAACCAAAAGGAGACTTCCTCAGAGCATGACATGTGGCACCTTCCATTGAGCTTCAAGCATTCAGTTAGATTTCATCGACACAGGAAACGTGGCGAGCCCGCGCTCTTTCAAGGTATCAAATTTTTGGGACCACCTCAAGGTGTGCCATGGTGACACGTGGTAATTTTAAAATTCATAGGGGGTAAGGAAGTGGACCATCGGAGGCAATTCAAAATTTTTGCCTCTTTGCTTCATAAAGGTTAAAATAGCAAAAATGGGCCCGATGGGAAATAGTCAATGTTTTACCCCGGTCAATGGTGGAGGTGCAAACCTGTGGAGGAAAATTGGAAAACTTTCCTTTTGAGAATAAAGAGTTAAAATTAAAAGGGGAAGCATAGTTCTTCTCGGAGCCACATTGGGACACATGTCAAAGGTATTTCACAAGGTCGGAGCTGCGGGGGAAACTTGGAAAATTTTCCTTTTTTCCAAAAGAGAGTAAAATGGTAGAATTTTTCAACGGTTCATTTGGGACCCACCTCAGGACACGAGTCAAGCCAATTTTTCAGAAGCAGAGGTGTGGAGAAAAAGAGTGAAAGTTTTTTATGTTTTCTACAAGGGTCAGAAAAGGTCAAATGAATCCCCCAAGCCTATTTTTGCATCTTCCACATGGATGGCCCACATTTAAATTCAAAGATCAATGACTGTTGAGCATCTAAATATAATTTTTACCCCGTTTTCTCTGTAAAATGCCTGCATGTGTGAATCTTCATGATTTCTTATTCTTTTCTACATGCCAAATAGAGGAGCAAGTTAATTTTGATATCTAGAGTTTGGTGGGAGAGATCTGGAGACGTCTTTCGCCATTAAAACGGTTTGACTCTCAAACCTGATATGGTTTTCCATTTTTCTTCTCTTGAGCACCCAAGGGGTCAGATTTGATTGATATGGGGTAGAAGTGGTTGGTGAATTGATGGAGGTATGTTTTTCCTGAGAAAAGAGTCAAATGTGGGAAGAAATCAAAGTGATTTTCCTTCGAGCACCTGGTGGCTTTAATAGGACTGGTTCTGCGAATCACAAAAGAATCATGGCAAGCATTAGTGCATTTAAATTTTTTGTCTTTTAGGAGGAAGGGGCTTTATTGGAAATGATATAAAGGCCATGAATTCATTGTGAAAATGGTTGGGAGTTTTTGGAAATATCAATACTGATTTTCTCCAACAGAAAAAGCTTGCCATAGCCCATCGATTTTGAGAAATCGTCTAGAGAAGCCTGTATATCTCTCTTTGTGTCAAATTTTATCGTGTCAAGGTGGTTTCAAGTGTACAACCATTGAAAATCTTTGAGATTGTTTTGAAAACTTTCCTTTGCTGATAAGTTTGATCAAACTTTGAGTTATTCTGTGTCAATCTTTAGTAAAGTGTATTTATTTCATTTCTAAAAGCATATGGGTAGTTTTTCTTATTTCTATTCCAGTATTATACCAAAATATAGTCCAATCACACTGGTCTCAATCCTTGTGATAGTTTAGTGGCATTTGTAATTTCATTTCTCAGAAGAGCCTTCATCTGGGAATGGTATAAGCGGTTTAAAATCACTTTTCTTTCATTTTGTTGATAAAGATTATCTATAAGCCTCTGTGTGTACCTCAGGCATGACTTGGTTTAAATCTTTGTGCTTTATTAGGTTCTCTAACTTGAGCCTTCATGAAAAAATCCCACAGGTTGTGTGAAAGAGTGCTGATCTGGGGCTCCATTGAAGCACATATTCTAGTTGAGGAAACAATTTAACTTTTTTTGGCATTTTGTTGATTAAATCTTTCCATTTTGCATAAGCTCTCAATGATATGGTGCATCAAGTCCATCATGTCTCCCCTCCCACAAAAATTCATTTAACAACAACCAATCCTACCCGTAGTACCCATGTTTGTCATGGGTGTACACAAATGCATCATCTCTATTACAAAAACATGCAGAAACAACTAGGGTCTCAAATGTCTTTAGTAACCTTTTCCTTGTTGTAAGAATATCTCCATAATCTGAAAGTGAAAACTCACGGTATTTAGATTTGGTGTGTTGATCATAATTTCCCCAAGGCATTCTCTATAAAATTTATGCAAAAGAAAGGTACTTGTATCTCCTTTCAAATAACAAATGTTACACAATAAGTTCTCTTACCTTGGTTGAAAGGAACAACCTAGAATAGTTAGGATAAGATCACATCCTTTTGAGGTGTTATCCATCTCTCCACAAATCCAAGTAAAAAAGGGGAAGCTAGATTTCTCCCTGGCTACAAAATGACATAAATTTATGATCTATCTGCCTCTAAGCTCCCTGTTGAATCTATGTTGCTACTTGGTTTGAAAAAGAGAACAAATTTGGGTCCCAAAACTAATGGCATCATTGTCGGGGACAATTTTGAATTGCTGAGAATAATTTCCTAATTCACTACCAGTTCATATCTATTTGTCCAGTACATCTCACATTCAAGTTCTGGTAAAACACTTGTTCTATGCTCCAAGTGATGTATCCAACTTCTCTAGTTTCTACAATTTTTCCATGGGTATTCTTTGATAAATTTTGGTGAAGAAAGGTCGAAATATTTCCATTTCCATTTTCTTTCATTGACAGACCTGTGATAGGTCATATTTAGTGCATCTGCACAACTAAGGTGAAATTCCTTAGTGGTGACTCCCTGTTGATTTAATTGTTGAAAAGTACCAGTGTCTTAAAACTCTGTCAAAGTCAGATCTGTTGCTAATATTTGCAAACCTGGAGGGAAGAAGATCTTTATTTGTTAAGGATGCTGCTAGGACATTGTTTCTAGAGCTAGGAAAAGTAAAATTAGAAGGAAGAAAATTTTGGAGAGTTGTGGGAGAACAACAGAAAAGAAGAGGGATCTCCATTGATGAAGTGAGTGGCCTATCATTGAAGACTGCAATTCAAGTGATTCTGAATCAGGTAGCCTTTTTGTGGAACTAAATTCTCCAACTAGAGAAGGGCCTTCATTTGATTTTGATATATTTGCTTCACATTCTGCACCTATCTTTTCTAAAGTAGATAGGGATTTCCAAGAAGCAAGGCCTTTGGGGGATCTCCATTTTGAAAAATACACTCCTGTGTTCCAAGGACCCTCTACCCCTCAACAATTTTTCACCCCTCCAAGATCACCTACTTGAATCAATATGGCTCAACCTAGACCCCCTTTTGTTGTAAACACTTTTGGACCTATAAATTTAGTGGGGATGGCTAGTTATCCAAATGCAGTGCCTCAAAATGTGAGGAACAAAATTTGAAATTTCCAACGAAACAATGCTTTTACTGGTGACCAACATCTAAATATCTTCCTCAATATGATGGAAGATTTTGAGATTGAGCATGAAGATGTATACATCAAATTGTTTGTTCGCACTCTAGAGGAGGATGCTAAGGACTTGTATAAAGCATTTCCAGATAACTTTATTAACTCTTAGGCTAAGATGAGCAATGCATTCAGATTACAATATGGTGATAGGACTGACCCTAGGTTTCTTCTATTAGTATTTGAAAACATAAAGAAGAATCCCAATAAGTCATTACATGACTTCAATACAAGTTTCAATAAGACCTTGAGGAGATTTCCTGTTAGGATAAGGCCATGTGATGAATCATGCTTAATTAAATATATTGAAGCATTTAATTAAAAGGTTACTTACTACTTAAGGGACAAAAACCCTACCAACTTGACGCAAGCATTCACCATGGCCCTAGAAATAGATAAAATCATCAAGGAAATTGGAAAGCCTCCAAAGAGGGAGGGTGTAAAGCTGATTAACCCAGAAAAGCCTCAGACAAGAAAGGCTACTAATTTGGAAGAAATGGTGAAAAATTTGGTAGGAGATGTCAAGGAGATCTCCTATAAGCTAGGCTGAGTTGAGAAAGGAGTTGGACAGAGTTCACAAGGACAACAGAAGAAACATGGCCAAGAAAGACTTACAAATCACCAAATATCTGATGATAGAGGCAAGGGAGTTGTTGGATTTGGGAATAGGAAACCTCAAAGCAGAGAAAGTAGAATGGTACATGATCATTTGGCTCCCAGAGTTGCTGTGGTGGAAGAGATAGAATTCATTGATTGGTGTGACAAGTGTTTCATGCCCCATGCTCCTTGTGAAGATGATCAACAAGAATAAAACGTAGCTGATGATAAGAGTGATGATGGGATGCTCCACTAGATCACAACAAAGGGAAACCTCAATTAAGGTGATAAGTGCCAAAACTGCTGCCACTTTTTGGGACTACATTCATAGAGTACATATTATCCCTCCCTCTCATAGTTTAGAGGTAGATAATGTACAAGCTTTTGAATTTCCTAATAATGAATTTGAATATTTAAGGGCTTTAATGATAAAAAATTATGATGGAGGAATCCCATCTAAGGAGGACATAAAATTATTAATGAATGTTGTTGTGGCTCAAGAGAAGGAATATAATACAAGAAGTAAGGCTGTCAAAAGGGGTAGGGCCTCAAGCCAAGCCAAAAGCTTCCTTACTTTGAAACATCCCTAAAGATGCTCCTAGGAAAGATGCACCTGCTAAAAGCCCTGCAGTTCCAAACAAAAATCATACCCCTCCTTATGCTCAAGCTATCAAGAATCTTGTGCCACCCAATGAAAGTATCAGCTTTCCTTCCAATAATGTCTTGCCTAAGAATGTCCCATATGACATTGACAAAGTTTTGAGTCAAATAAAAGTCTTTGTTCCAATTGTTGAGATGCTTAGGATTCCTAAGCACAAAAATAGAGAATTTGAATACTTGGGATTAAATGGAGAGGGGACTGCCTTGGGGAGAAATGTGAACATTGTAGAGAATCCTCTAGCCATTGAAGAGTCTGAGACACCATCAACATTAGATGAGCTAGTTGAACCACCTGAGGTTTAATTGGGGAAATCTTTGGTAGACTCTCATTTGAATGTGGATCCATTCTTCACTACTTTGATCATCAAGGATAGGCTACTCCATAAGTACATGTTTGACTCAGGGGCATCATGTAATGTTATGCCTTTAGAGGTCATGAATGAGATGAATATTAAGGTAACAAAAACATATGGGAAGTGCACTACCATGGAATCTAGAGAGGTGCTAGTAGTGGGATGTGTGAAGAGTTTGGTGGTGTAGCTTGCAACCTACCCAGGTAAAAATTTAAAGCTTGATGTTGTCATAGTTGATTACCCAGCCAAATGGGGTATGTTATTGTCAAGAAAGTGGGTTGTAAGTGTTGGTGATAGTGTCCAAATGGACATGTCTTATGCCACCATCCCAGTTGAGGGAAGCCTTGTCAGGTTATATGGGGAGAAGAAAATGTTACACGTTATTGAGGATCCCAACAATGTGTCCTATTAAGTATTATATACAAATGTTGATGTTAGCAACTTTGTGGGATTTGCTGAGGAAAAAGAGCACAAGATTGGCGAGTGTAAGTGTCATGAGATACTAGGCTCTCCTTGGCCTCTATTTTTTGATGGAGCTTGCTCCAAATTTGGAAATGTTGTTGGTGTTGTTCTAATTTCTCCAAGCTAGGAAAGGTTTGTTTTTTCCTTTAAGATTAACTTTGAGTGCACTAACAACATTGTTGAGTATGAGGCATTGTTATTAGGTTTAGGAATTTCCTGGAAGTATGGTGTTAGGGACATCATCATCAAAGGAGACTTAGAGCTCATTATCAAGCAAGTCAGAAAACTATATGCCACAAAGAATCAATGATTGAAACAGTATAAGCATGCAGTTTGGGACTTCATTGAAATGTTTGAATCCTTCAACATTGTGCATCATGATAGGAGGTTCAATGACTTGGTAGAAAATATTGCAGTGTTGGGGTCTCATTTTGATAGTTCTGCAACATCCCCTTAGTTTAAATATGAGGTGGAGGTAGTGATAAGACCCTCTGTCCCTTACAATATAAAACATTCGCATGTTTTTGATGATGAGGCTCAGGTCAGAAGGTTTTTGTAAAATGATGGAGAGTTTGCTAATCAAAAAATTGATTGGGAGCCAATGGTCTATATAACAGAGGGGGAAGGAAACCTTATTTGGAAAAGGCATCATCTAGCTAAAGACCAACACCATTCCTAGAGAGCTGGATACTCTTGAATCAAATATTGATAATGCTAACTACATTATTAATAGGCATATGGAAGCCTCGAGGGATGTTGAGGAGCATGACCTTGGCACAAAAGAGACACCAAGGAAGATTTGGTTGGGCAACAGTCTCAACAAAGATGAAAAACAATCATACATCCAGTTGTTAAAGAAATACCAAGATTGTATGGCTTGGACCTATTCTGAGCTCAAAGCATACAGAGAAGACCTGTTTCAGCATGAGATTCCCTTGGATCCCAATGCAAAACCCTTCAGGAAGAAGCAGAGGCCAATTAATTCTCTATTATCTCTCAAAATGCAAGAGAATCTAAAGAAGCAAAGGGATGGAGGAATTATCTAGTGCATAAGGTATTCTTCTTGGGTTGCCAGCCTAATGCCAGTAAGACAGAAGAATGGTAACATTAGGTTGTGGGTGGACTTCAGAAATCTAAACAAGGCCTCAATGAAGGACAACTATCGTTTACCTAACATCAATCACATGCTACATTTGGTGAGTGGTTCTGAGTTTCTTTCTACTTTAGATGGCTTCTTTGGTTATAATCAGGTCATGGTGAAAGAATCAGAAAGGATTAAGATAGCCTTCACTACTCCATGGGGAATGTATGTATATGCTAGGATGCCCTTTGGTATGATGAATGTTGGAGCCTTTTTTTAGAGAGAAATGGATGTTTCTTTTGCTGGTTACATCAATGACTTTATTGCTGTTTACCTAGATGATGTAACAGTGTTTTGAAGAATGAGAACTTACCATTTGCTGCACTTAGAGAAATGTTGATCAAATGTAGGGAATATGGCATCTCACTCAATCCAAATAAATGCCATTTTGGAGTGTAGAAGGAAAAATTTCTTGGTCACATTGTGTCACAGGAAGGAGTAATGATTGATCCATAAAGAGTGGAGGCCATCAGCAAAGTCCCAATTCCAAGAACCAAAAACTGAATTTAGTCATAAAATTCATTAGAAGGTTTATATCAAACTTTTTTGAGTTGACTATCCCAATCACTTCCATGTTAAAGAAGAACCAAATCATCAAATGGGAAGAGGCTATCATCCAAGATTTCAATGGAATCAAAGAGGAATTGAAGCATGCCCCTATTTTTACAGCCCCATATTACAAGAAACCTTTCCAGCTATTTTATTTCATTTCATAAAACACTATTGCTTCTGTCTTGCTACAAAAGGATGATGAAGGGGCTGAGAGGCCCATTGCCTTTTGCAGTAAGGCTTTGCAAGGAGTAGAACTAAATACACCATCATGAAAAAGCAGACATTCACTTTGGTCAAAGAAATAAAGGTTTTCAGGCCTTATATTTTAAGTTCAAAATTTGTTGCTTATGTTCCCCATACCATGGTAAAAGACATCGTATCAGAGATGGAAGTCTCAAGTGAAAGATGTAGATGGGTGAACAAATTACAAGAGTATGATATGGACATCCAAACCGTGAAGTTGGTGAGAGTTTTAGGGTTAGCTAAGCTCATGGATGAGAGCAACTTGCAGACCATTGAGGGAAATGACATTGAGGAAGAAAGGGAAGCTATTTTTGAAAGATTGATGAGTTTTGAGTGGTAAAAATATGTGATGTTCTATCTCGGACACTTAAACTACCCTGAGCATTTGAATAAGAACCAGAAAAGAGATCTTAAGTTGGCTTCCCAGAATTATGTCATTACTAATTTTGGGTTGGCATGGAAGAACCCAAAGGGAAGAATCCTCTTAAGATGCATAATTGAAGATGAAGACCCCAAAATAATTGCTGATCTCCATGTAGGAGTTTGTTGGGGGCATTTTGCTGCAAGAGTCATAACACATAAGATCCTAAGGGCTAGTTATTGGTGGCCAACTCTTTTCAAGGATGAAACCATATTGATCAAAAGATGTGAGAGTTTTCAAGGTTTCTCAGGAAGGCTGAAGGATTGAGGATCCATACCTTTGCAGTATGTATCAATTGAAGTCCCATTTAAGAAATGGGGAATGGAATTCATTGGTGAGATTTTAGGCCCTTCAAGTGTTGGCCATAAGTGGATTCTTGTAGCCACTGACTACTTTACCAAGTGGGTGGAAGCAATCCCCATCAATAAGGCTACATACCAAGTTGTCATGGATTTTGTGCCGAACAATATTATTTACAGGTTTGGAGTACCAGTCAAAATCATAGCTGATAATGCCATGTGTTTCAAGGCTAAACCTAGTGGAAATGTGTAAAGGATATGGGATCAATCTAACATATGCCTTTAATTATAATCCCCAAGGAAATGGACAAGATAAATCCAACAATAAGAATTTGCTAAAGATTATCAAAAGAACCTTGGAGTTGAACAAGAGAAAACGGGGTGAATAGCTAAAGTTTGATGTGTAGGATGATAGGATCACTGTCAAAAGAACCACTAGAAAGAGTCCATTTGAGTTGGTATATGGGACTCAGGCCCTGCTTCCCCTGCATATGCAATTATCTTCATATCAGTTCATTCAACAACTCAAAGATCAAGAAATGAGTCCTCATGATGCCCACATTAACCAGATTGTTAAGCTTGATGAAGAGAGCAGAGCATCTCACCAGAGGCATATAAGGTTGAAAGAAAAGCTAAAGAAATTGTTTGACAAGAAGGTAACTCCTAGAGCCTTCATTATTGGATATCTTATGCTATTATGGGATAACAAGCATGAGGATAAGGGCAAGCATGACAAGTTTGAGTCATTGTAGATGGGCCCTTACTCCATTAACATCAAAATTGGTGAACACACCTTCTTCTTGAAGGATCTAGATGGTTAATTACTCGAACTACCTATTAATGGTAGGCATATAAAGCATTTCTTGGATTGATTTATTTGAATCAAGGTAAAAACCTCTTTTACAGTGTATAGATTGTTGTTTGCGTCATATTTTTTGTGTTTTTTGCTCGTCTTGGTCTGTGGTGACTTATTTTTTGCTAGCTTATTTTTTATTTTTGGAGATGGAATCATTTCTCTACTCTGTGACCTGACTCTATCACCTAATGGATATTTTGGCACTTGGTCTACTATTGTTCTTGTAGCACTCGTAGGGAGTGCCCACAATTTGGATGACTAAAAATTTATATATATTTTTTTCCTTTGGTGAGAAGTTATATGACACTATCTATCTTGGGATGGATTTTATTTTGTATTTTTTTGAGTAATATTTTATTTTTTATGATTTTTTCCGTGAAAGTGGTATGAAAACATAAAGAAAACAGAGCACTTTCCGTTTGCCCGCCATTCTCGAGTCAGAGCTAATGTTGGTGCTCATAATTGTTTTGCCCCATTTGTGCCCTTAAAGATTTATTGATTCAGGACCTCTATCATTTTCTCCTTCCCCATATGGTGCTTGGTCGGTTTTATTGCCATTTTTAGTTTGCTCATGGTTCGAGGATGATGTGTGCGTCTATATTTTGGGTCTCCCATTCTCTATCCCGTAATAACTTTTGTGTTCCCATTTTCTCCATTCTCCATAGTCATAATTTGTTGTTCTTACCATTTTTTCCATAAATTACAAGGAGAAATGAGTTGATGTGTCCCTAAGGATTCTGTTTGAGCTACACAATAGTCTAAATTATCTGTCCTTGAAGAAAACCATATTTTCTGGCTTGAATGGACATTTATTTGTGTTTTACGGTTTGACGGGCGTTTCTCCCAATCAAATTTGCATCATTCATTCAACAAGGTAACGTGGAACCTCTTGGTTGGACGTGGATCAACTTAATACTTTGGAAATTCCCTGAAAATACTCATTTTTAAATCTTTCACGTGTAATAATGATGCTCATTTAAGAATAAAAATTTTTGTTTTGAATTTGAAGTAGTGCTGGGAGGACACGTAGAGACTTCCGTTGGGTTTCCCATACTTAGACAAATTTTTATGAAAATGGATACAGTTTGGCAGAACAAGGACACATGGTGAGCTCACACTCATTCAGGGTCTCCGCTTTGGACACCATCTTGAAGTTGCACCATGGAGACACATGGAGGAACCACATATGTTTGGGGATCGGCCCTTGAGTTTCATTCTAAAGAAGCACCAGGATGACATGTGGAGGCCTCCGCTTGCTTTGCATTTAATTAGACTTTTCAATGACCAAAATGAGACTACCTCGGAGCATGACACGTGGTGCCTTCCGTTGAGCTTCAAGAATTCAATCAGACTTCATCGAAACAGGACACTTGGTGAGCCCGTGCTCTTTCAAGGTATCAAATTTTTGGGACCGCTTCAAGGTGTGCCTTGGTGACACATGGTAATTTGAAAAGACATAGGGGGCGCGGAGACAGACCATTGAAGGCAATTCAAAATTTTCTCCTCTTTGCTTCATAAAGGTTAAAATAGCAAAAATGGCCTGCGAGCCCGATGGGAAATAGTCAATGTTTTGCCCCGATCAACGGCAGAGGTGTAGACCCGTGGAGGAAAATTGGAAAATTTTCCTTTTGAGAAAAAAGAGTTTAAAGAAAAAGGGGAAGCGTAGTTCTATTGGGACCCACATTGGGAGACGTGTCAAAGGTATTTCTCAAGGGTGGAGTTGCGGGGGAAACTTGGAAATTTTTCCTTTTTTCCAAAAGAGATTCAAATGGAAAAAACTTTCCGTGGTTCCTTTGGGACCCACCTCACAACACGTGTCAAGCCCATTTTTCAGAAGAAGAGGAGCAAAGCAAAAGGGTGAAATTTTTGCATTTTTTCTAAAAGGGTCACAAAAGTTCAACAAAAGCCCCTAAGCTTGTTTTTGCATCTTCCACATGGACATCCCACATTAAAAATCAAATATCAACGACTGTTAAGCATCTAAATCTAATTTTTCCCCCATTTTCTCTGTGAAATGCCTACATGTGTGAATCTTCATGATTTCTTATTGTTTTCTACACGCCAAATGGAGGAGTGAATTAATTTTGATATCTAGAGTTTGGTGGGAGAGATCTGAAGATGTCTTTTGCAATTAAAATGGTCTAACTCTCAAGCCCAATCTAGTTTTCTGATTTTCTTCTCCTGAGCATGCAAGGGGTTAGATTTGATTAATAGGGGGTGGAAGTGGTTGGTGAATGGATGGAGGCATGTTTTTCCTAAGAAAAGAGTTGAATGCAGGAAGAAATCGAAGAGATTTTCCCTCGAGCACCTGGAGACTTTTATAGATCTGATTCTACGAATTATGGAAGAATCACGGCAAGCATTGGTGCATTCAAAGTTTTTGTCTTTTGGGAGGAAGGGGCTCTGTTGGAAATGCTATAAAGAGCATGAATTCAATGTGTAAATGGTTGGGATTTTTTTCAAAGATCAAGACTAATTTTCTCCAGTAAAAAAATCCCTACAGAGCCCATGCATTTTGAGAAGTCGTCTAGAGAATCCTGTATATCTCTCTTTGTGTCAAATTTGATTGTGTCAAGGTGGTTGCAAGTGGACAGCCATTGATAAACTTTTAGATTGTTCTAGAATCTTTCCCTTGCTGATAAATTTGATCAAACTTTGAGTTATTTTGTGTCAATCTTGAGTAAAGTGTATTTATTTTATTTCTAAATTCATATGGGTAGTTTTTCTTGTTTCTATGCCAATCTTGTACAAAAATATAGTCCAATCACATAGGTCTCAGTCCTTGTGATAGTTTACTGGCATCTATAATTTCATTTCTCAGAAGAGCTTTCATATGGGAATGGGATAAGCAGTTTAAAATCACTTTTCTTTCATTTTGTTGATAGAGATTATTTGTAAGCCTCTGGGTGTACCTCAGGTGTGACTTGGTTTAAATCTTGGTGCTTTATTTTCTCCTTTGACTCTAGCCTTCGTGAAATAATCCCATAGGTTGGGTGAAAGAGTGTTGATCTGGGGCTCCATTGAAGAACATATTTTAGTTGAGGAAACAATTTAAATTTTTGTGGCATTTTGTTGATTAAATATTTCCATTTTGCATAAGCTCTCAAGTATCTGGTGAGTCAAGTCCATCCTATCTGCCCTCCCACAAAAATTTATTTAACAATAACCAATCCTACCCATGGTACCCTTGTTTGTCATGTGTGTACACAAATGCATTATCTCTATTACCAAAACATATAGAAAGAACCAGGGTCTCAAATGTCTTTTGTAACCTTTTCCTTGTTGTGAGAATATCTCCATAATCTAGAAGTGACAACTCGTGGGAGTCAAATTTGGTGTGTTGATCATATTTTCCCCAAGGCCTTCTCTATAAAATTTATGTAAAATAAAGGTACATGTATCTCCTTTCAAATAACAGAGGTTACAAAATAGGTTCTCTTACATTTGTTGAAAGGCAGAACATAAAATAGTTAGGATAAGATCACATCCTTTTGAGGTGGTATCCATCTCTCCACAAATCCAAGTAACAAAGGGACAACTAGATTTCTCCCCAACTATAAAATGACATACATTTATGATCTATGTTCCTCTAAGCTTCCTATTGAGTCTGTGTTGTTGCTTGGTTTGAAAAGGAGAAAAAAATTGGGTACCAACAAGGGGCAGCCATGTAAATGGTTTTTCACTGAATATTTTTGCTTGAATGAGTGAAAAAATGACTTTAAGCCAATCCTCCACCAAAATCATCAAGGTGTCTACTAGAAACAAGACAAATGCCTCTTTTAATTTCTCTTCATTTGGATTAAAGAGGCATTGTAGTTGATCGTTGGTACATTGGAGCTCATCCTCATGCTCAAGAGTAAGAATGACTGGTTGTGGCTTCTCCATTGTCTCCAATGAACCCAAGTACTTGATTGGGCAAGGTATGGTCCTTTGAATTTTCCCACTACTCTGATATTTAACTCCAAGAGTCGAGTCTCCTTGCTGACCTTCCTCGGTGGATGGTAGGAGAAGGATGATGGCCTCATACTATTTCCCTTCCTCTATAACAGGTGTGACTTTTGGAAGATCAAAATATTCCAACTTTTATTCAAGAGGCATGTTTCAAAGTGTAGGTTGTGCTTGCATGTTATCTTCCATGGTAGTAGGTTCTTGCGGTTAAAGAATGAATGATGAGGGAGAAAAGATTGTAGTTTCAACTAGCTCCTTCTCATTATAACATTATTTTAAGTCTGATACGAAATAAAAATATTTATTGTCCTATTGTAGCAAGGTCTCTCCCTCTTGCATGGTGATCTTAAAATCTTCGTTATTTTCACCATATGAACATGAAGTTAGTGAGTTTAGGATCTTCTAAAAAATCAGCCTTTTAGAGAGGTTGAATGGGAGACAGGTCTGTAATATCTTGTACAACCAGATCATGATTCAGTGCCTATGAATCTATCTTGGTCACCTCCATATGCTCCTCTTTAAATAGAATTGGAATTGATTGTTCCTCTTCCTTCTTGACTGACTGTGTAGCTTGGATTAGATCAGCATCCTCTTTAGAAAAAGTGTCATTACAGACACTGCATTCAGAGCAAATAGACTATTGATATTCTCCTTCTTGTTGTTCTTCTTCTTCTCTTATAAAATCACCCTCAACCATCACTCGCTATTCAACCTTTACCTCGTCTATTGGCTTAACTATTAAGGGGATCTTGGTAAACCCAACTTGGAAACCCAATGCTTCAGATATTCTATCATTTCTTCTCTGTTGGGTTCGTCTTCTTGTTGTTCTCCTTGACTGGTCTTTAAAAGCTCTTCCCCACATGGGATTGGGAAGGCAAGAGGAGTGGCAAGTTGGGATTCAACAAGTTTTGCTATTGTTTGTGGTGGAGAGGTAAGTGGAACTTCCCGTTTGTTTGGAGGAAATGATTGCTTGTGAAGGAAAAGGGTAGAAGAACTTCGATGGGATGGAAGATCAGGAGATGGATAAGATAAATCAACACTTTGGGTAGTAACTAATGGGCTCAACTCTTGATCATGCTGAAATGATAAAGTCTGAGAAAGAGAAATTGAAGGACAAGGACCTTGTGATTGACTTACCCATTGAAAAGGATGTCTCACACTTTTCTCATATGTCTCATTATCCTCAATCCACAGTGTAAGTTGAGGTAGCATTTCAACCATGAAGTAAAGCTTCTCATGAGGGATATAGTGTCTTGGAAGAGGGCCTCCCCGTGGACAAGGTGCTCTGAAACCAATCCTAAATGCCTTCATCTATGTTATAGCCCTGGATTACACCATGCTAGCCTCCATCCTTTGAATCTTCTCCAGCAAACCAGTATTATCCATGTAGTTGTCACCATTGTATGCATACCCTTCTTCTTGATAAGATTCATGGCCAAACTGGTTATGACACTACTCATATGGGTAAGCGTAATGGTTCTATATCTGATCATAATGTTAATCTGGAGGAGTTGGGAAATGCTTTTTCTATAGTGTGATTCCCAAGAAGGAAATGAAGTCATGATTGCACAACTTCATGAAATGGGAGAAAATGAAAGATATGGAAAGAGAAATGAATGAAGATGAGTGGAAATGGATGAAAAATTTCTACAACTTAGAAAATGCATTGTTGACCAAATGGATTTTCCAGATGTACCTTGAATGTGCCTATAAAGGCTAAATCCTAACAGGAACACATAAAACTGCTAAGATGAAGTGGTAAGGTGCTTCAGACCTATTGCACTAGCCATGTCAAAAATGTTAGTGCAGAATCAAAACACCCCCAAATGGCTTGAGTGTGAAGTGGGGCATTCGGTGTGATTGCACAACATGGGACCATCTCTCAAGCTGTGGTATGGTACTTGCAAAACTTGAGATGGACCTCTGGAGAAAGCTGGTTCTTGCTTCCTAATCTACCTACCATAAGCTACTCCAGTATAGGTGGAATCTAACTGATCCTAATCTAACCATTCCAAGGAGATAGATACAGAGAGAGAGAGGGTGAAAGAGCCTACACTAAGTGATGATACACCAAAATGGAAGTGGTTAGATACTATATTGAGGGAGAATGAAATAGGGAAAATGGAATTGAGAGAGGTCAGATAGAAGTGACACAGACCTAGATCCAAATCCACTGTCAAAACTCCATGAAGCACGACATCTTACACATGCAAACATGAAATACATACACAGGGAGAAAACATGAGATAGAGAGGCACAAAGAAACAACAAAATGATGCCAAGGGTTGGAAGACACCACAAAACTAGATTTTACTTCTCTATAAGGTGCAGCGATTATTACATGCAGTGCTCAGAGGCATAAATAAACTCTCCAGCCATAGGAGAAGGCCTACATCTCAAATGGAGTTGGGAAATGACTTTGAAAAAGTTTCACCACACCCAGAATTTCCCTCCGTTCTCAAATGACAAGTGTTACAATATATAGGTGATGAAAAACAAAAAGAGAGAGGAGAAACAAAACTCTTCTCTTAAAGTCCAACCACCAACCATCAATTCCCACTCTGAATCCTCCCACAATCTGTCGATTCTAGTTCCCTATTTCCGTTCGACATTTTGAAGAAGGAAGAACGACAGATCGAGTTAAATCAGATCTGGGAGTTGAAGTAATCAGATTCTGTATTAATGACCTTAGATAAATTTTCCCATTTTTTACCCACCTAACCTCATCAAAATTAAAGTTTCAGGTTGCCATGGCGTAGTCAAGGTTGAGACCTTTCCAACGGTGCCAAATGTTTTGAATTTTGGGCACTGGATCGAAAGATATGTCTATTTGAATGTTTGAGTTGGGTCCATATAAAAATGTTGAAAACTAGTTAGCAGAACGGGTTTGTGGGCCCGAAACTCACTTTGTTCCTTTTGCCACCCAAATATGCAAAATGCAAAAATTGTCCCATAGTCCCGCAATTCAATTTTGTCAAAAGACCATCTTCAGGCCTGCAGGTCTGCATTTTACATTTGGGTGAAAAGTCCCTCCCAGGCCCACCAGACAACATGGAATTGAGGCTTGACACGTGGCTCCTTATTCATCAGTGGAGGTGTGGCTCAATTTTATACTTTACGCCTTCTCGGGTAAAAAATTTCAAATTGCCTCCGACGAGCTGCCTTCCCGCTTTGACTTTTCAGCATGGCCATGTGGCAAGCCTACACTCATTTGGGTCTCCAATTTGAGATTTATCTTTTGAAGATGCACTGAGAAGACACGTGGCACCTTCCATCGATTCAAATACTTTTTAATGGTCGGTGCAACCTTTGGGACTCTGGACATGTGGAGATTTGGTGCTTGTTTGAGTTTCCACTTTTGGATCTTCTTTTGGAGATGCACCGATGAGGCATGTGGAAGATTCATTCGTCCCCTCCATACTTAGGAAATTTAGGCTCGCTTTGAATCATTTGTGAGGCCCGAAGCCTTTGAAACTTTTCTCGTTCCTCTCATGAGAGCTTCTAGTTTCTTTGATACTATTTGCCTCCTTAGACGACCTTGCTTCTCCTTTTTTCAAGCCCGTGTACTATCTGATTGTAAGATTTGAAACATGGGCTCATGTGAGGGAAGCAACCCTTAGATTTCATCTATGTGGGATCATTTGATCCTTCACAGACCCTTCTCCTCCATTGTAGAGTCCCATTGTTGCCTCATTGTTGGATTTGAATGTGACTTCTCAGGATAGAGCTGACCCTCTGGTTTTCTTTTATGTGGGGTCGTGCTTGACTAATTTTACCCAGGGGAAAAATTAGGATAACACCTTCTTAAAAAATTTGGGCCATCAATGATGGTGAAACTAGGGTCACAGACCCCCAACTCATGTTGCATGTGTTTGTGTGACAGTACAAGATGGCATTTTAGGCTCAACAACCCTCTGCTGACCTCTAAGAATCCTTCGTATAATATCTAGCTATTGTGTTGTGCAAAATTTCCCATGATTTGATGGTGGTCTATGACCGAATGCTCACAGTTGATGACCTTCACGCTGCTGTCATGAAAATGGCCAATGATAAGGCTCCCAGATGTAATGGAGTCCCTTGTGAATTCAACAAATCTATGTGGGATTCGGTTTGTCTAAACCTTCTTCAAGTCTATCTTGAGGGGTTTAAGAACCAGTCTTCAAGAGTGCATATCAACAAAGGGAATATCACATTTATACCCAAACAAGTGGATACCAAGAAAATTAAATCTTATAGCCCTATCACATTTTTGAATGTTTCCTACAAATTAATTGCGAAAGTCCTAGCTATGGGGCTTCATTATACTCTCTCAACTATTAAATCAACTGGAACAAACTAGGTTCACTTAGGGCCAAAACATCCTACACAACATCATTGATGTTTTGAAAGGCATGGAATGGGGTTGCAATTCCAATCAATATAATTTGTTCATTAAAATTGATTTTGAGAAATCTTATGGTCAGATTGAATGGTCATTTATCCTTGCAATGCTCCAAGCCCTTGGCTTCGGCCCCATTTTCATTCAATCGGTCAAAATGCTATTTACCGAGCCCTCTACCTAGATGACCATTCACAATCTCAGTTCTAAGTCCTCTGGAACATTCCATTCCATTTGTAAATGGATAAAAATATCTCCTATGCTCTATGTTCTTACAGCCAAACACTTTCAGTATTTGCTAGCCTACGCCAAAAATGAAGGACTTGTTAGGGGAATTTCATTTCCTTCTATGAAAAATTCCATACTAATTAATGGTCACTTCGCAGATGATTACTTTCTCACTCTTATTGAGGATGAATCCAATATTTTTCAATTCCATGCACCACATTTATACCATTTTTTTAGTGTCTAGTTCTTCCATTCAAGGGCGGAAAACCCAGTGTTACCGATAATCTTTCCTCCAAATTCCTGATTGGATAGCCTCTTTTGAGTGGAATATTCTTACACATAGAGAAATGTTTAAATTTCTTGGCATCCCTTTTTCCTTTCAAGTTTCCTCGTTCGAGATGTGGTTGTATGTTATTCAACGGATGGCCAAAAAATTGGATTATTTCATCACTGTACCTCTTTCCTTAGTAGGAAAATTCAAAATTTGGTTTGAAGTCATATCGGACATGTAATTTTATTACATCTTCTATTGGGCGCTTCCAAAGCCTCTATTCAAAAAATAGAAAAGATCCAAAAAGCCATTCTTTGGGCCAATGCTTCCACTAGAAAAGTTTTTCATCGTGTTACTTGGGAGATATGTTTCCTTCCCCGCAACTCTATGGGGTTGGGCCTTATTGAAATTCAGCATCAAGGGTGTGCACTCTGTGTAAAATGTATTGTTCGATGCATCCAAGGAAAAAAATCATGAAAATTTCTCCTTCACCATGACATCAAAGAAGGATAACCTTAAGATTTCATTGCATGGAAAGGTTTGGGGTTTTTCAACCTCATTATTACTCTTGTACCTGATAAATTTGTTGGCACATTTGTGCTTAAAATCATTTGGAAAACATGGGAGTGTATCGTGTTGATGCTCAAAATAGTCTTGCCCTATTTTGCCATTGAAAATCTATCAATTTATGGCCTCTTCCATAAATTATCCCCTCATGTTGTGCCTGAGAAGTCCCTGCATTCCTTTTGTTTCCATATTCAATCCGTTTATGGGTCGAGGGTCACGTATGGATCCATGATTGTTTCTTTGTTTCTCTATTTTTTTGGAAAAGGTATGTATTTGGGTGTAAAACTTGAGTTGTCCCATGTTTTCCATTTTCCACAGCCAGGATTTGTTGTCCTTGTCATTTTTCCCTAAATAATTGAGAAAAAATGAATGGATGTAGTTCAAAGGAATGTATTTCAGCCTTGTAACATTTCTAAATTCTCTATCCTTAGAGAAAATTTCGTCTCCAAGCTTGAATGGTGGTTCTTCTGCATTTTACAGTTTGACGAGCATTTCTCTAGGTCAAATTTACATCCTTGCATCAATAGGAAAAGTGGCTTCTTTTAGTTAGCCAAGGGACGGCTAGAAAATTCTTTAAATTGTTGCTTTTTACCTTTTTGGAAAAAGGGAAAATTTGGTCTTGTAGCTCTAATCAATTCTGATTGGTTCTTTTGTTGCTTACGTGGCATCTTCTGATTGAATGGGGCACGACGGGTTTGTTTTCCAAATTTTCCTTTTTGGCTACTTTGGCAAAAAGCTTTAACCTGCCTCGTAGTGCTGTCAGGCTTCGATTAAAGTGAATTTTAAACAGCAGGACATGTGGCAAGGTTAAAGGTGGAGATGCGGGCCTTCGGAAGAAAGTTGGATGTTTTTCCCTTCTGGAAAAATGGAGTAAAATTATAAAATGGAAGCGTGCCCCCGCCAATTCTTTTTTAAGCTTTGAGGTCTTTGAAGTTGCACCATAACGACACGTGGAGGTCTTCGCCGGGTCTTCTTGCCTTAGAATTTTTAACAACTTAAAGGGGCCCAAGACACATGGTGAGCCCATGCTCATTCAAGTTCTCAAATGTTGGGGACCATCTCAAGATGTGTCATTGTGATGCATGGTAGTTTGAAGAGTCAAAAGGCAGGGAGGTGGACCATCGGGGGAAACATGGAGTTTTCACCTCTTGTCATGAAAAGCATTGAAGCATCAAATTGGCCCATAGACCTGACAAAGAATAGTAAAAAATTTTCCTTAGTCAACGACGGAGATGTGGACTTTCCACGGAAATTTGGAAAATTTCCCTTTTGTAAAGAAAGGAGTTAAAAGTGTAAAATGAAGCATGGTTCTGCTGGGACCCACATCAGGGACTAGAAGTGGAAGGGGGGAGCTACGAGGGAAACTTGGAAAAATTTCCTTTTTCCAAAGAAAAGGTGAAATAGTAGAATTTGGCCACAGTTTCTCTGCGGACCACATTAGGACATGTGTCAGGATCATTTCCCAAAGGCGGAGCTGTGAAGCAAAATGTGAAAATTTTAGATTTTTTCCAAAAAGTTGTAAAAGGAAAAAAAGAACCTGCAGGCCCGTTTTAAAGTTGATCTCCCACGTGGAAGGTCCAAATTTGAAGTAGAAATCAATGGCAGCTGTATATCTATATCTAGTTTTTTCTGCCATTTTCACTCCAGAGCTTCTAGAGATGCAAGTCTTCATGATTTCTCAATATTTATTACACGCCAAATAGGAAAGGGGAGTAAATTTTATAGCCATGTTTGGTGAGGAAGATCTGGGTATGTCTTTTGCTATTAAGATGAGATCTGACCTCTTCAATCGATCTGATCTTCTATTTTTTCTTCTTGGGCACGCAAAGAACCAGATTGGATAGATTAGGGGTGGAAGTGGTTAGCAAGTGAAAAGAAGAATGATCTACTAGAGGAGGGAGTTGAATGTGGGATGTGTTCAAGGAGATCTGCCCCCTAAGCACCTAAGAAATTTTTACAGATTTGATTTTAGGAATCACGATGGGATCATGGCGAGTAGTGGTGCACTCAATGTTTGGGTTTTTTGGAGGGGAAATTTTGTTGAAAAATGATATAAATGGCATGAAATTTTCTGTGAAAAGGGTTGGAGGTTGGAAGGTTGGAGTGTTAGAGGTCGGAACTGATCTTTTAAGAAAAGGCTTGATAGAGCCCATCTTTCTGAGGGACTATTTAAGGAACCTGTATATCTATTTTATATTAAACTCGATTGTGTCAAGGTTGTTGGGAGTGTAAAGCCATTAGCAAGCTCTAAGACTATTCTAGAAACTTTCCCCTGCTGATAAGTTTAATCACATTTGAGTTATTTTGTGTTGACTCTTAGCAATTAGTGTCTTATTTGTTTCAGAATGTCTGTAAAGATTTTTATTCATTCCTTTTGCAATCTTATACTGAAATTTTTGTGAAATCACATAGGATCTCATCCCTGTGACATTTTAAAGGTATCTACAATTTCATTTCAAGAAGATCCTTCATCTTGATGAGTTAAACATATTTAAAATCAATTCACTATCATTTGTTGATAAAGATTGTCTGTAAGTCTCTGGGTGTACCTAAGGCATTGTTGAATCAAAAACTATAGTTCTTAATTGGGTCCTTTAATTCAAGCCTTCGTGCTAGGGTCTGAAAGATTATGTGAAAATGTGTAGATTTGGGACTCCATTGAAGCACACCTTTTGGTTGAAGGAACAATTTGATTCTTCTGAAACTTTCTGTTATAAATTTACGCTTTATTATAAAGTGCCTCCAAATATCTGGCATAATAAACTTTATCTTGCTTCACCTCCCACCAAATTTCATTCAAAAATAATTAATCATACCCATACTACCCCTATTTGTCATGTGTGTTTACAAATGAAATTTTTTTACTACTAAAACATGCAGAAACAATCAGGTTTTCATTGTCTTTAATGGTCTGAACCTTTCTTAGAATATATCTTCATTATCTAGAGTGACAACTTGTGAGAGTTAGGTTTGGTTGTATTGATCATATTTTCTTCAAGGTCTTCTTAATAATTTCACAAAGAAGGACATCTCCATCTCCTCCATAAACAAAAAGCTACAAAAGGGTTCTCTCACCTAGATTGAAAGGCACAACCATAAAGTAGTGAGGATAGATCAAATCCTCTTCAGGGTGCTATCCATTTCTCCACATCTGAGTGTCAGAGGGCTAGTTAGATCCCATCCCTAGCTACAAACTGACTCAATATGATCTATCTGTCTCTAAGCTTCCTGCCAAACCTGTGATGCTTCTTAGACTTTGAAGGAGAATCAACTTGGGTACCAACACCTTACAGGTGCTGCTATCAAGGACATAGTGATTACAATTCATATTCAGACCTTGGTAAACACTTCCTATGTGATCAAAGTGCTGATACATCTTTTTAGCCATCATCCTATGTTCAGTTCTATAAGAAGTTTCAAAGTTACAAACGCTATGTGCAATATTTCCATTTTCTACAGTTATTTCACTAAGTTTCATTGATAAATATGGGTAAAGAAGAGTCAGATCTTTCCATTTCCAATTTCTAGTATTAATAGACATTTGACAGATCATATTTTAGTGCATTTTTACAACTAGGGGGGAAATCCTTAGTGGAAAATTCTTGTTGATTTGCTTCTTGATGAGTACTAGTGTCTTCACCTTTGTCAAGTGAGTTTTGATACTAATATTTGCAAAGATGGGAGGAGGAAGATATTTCTTTGCTGGAGATCCTGCTAGGACACTATTTCCAAAGCTAGGAAAAAAAAAATTAGAAGGAAGAAAATCCTGGAGAGTTATTGGAGATCAGCAGACAAGAAAAGGGATCTCCATTGATGAAAGTGATAGGCCTATCATTCAATACTAATATTCAAGTGATTCTGAATCAGGTATTATTTTTGTGGAGTTAAGTTCTCCATCTGGTGAGGGACCTTGATTTGATTTTGAAAAGTTTGCTTCTCAATTTACTCCTTTCTTTCCAAAAGTTGATAGGGATTTCCAAGAAACAAGGCCTTAAGGGGATATCCATTATGGAAGTTATACTCCTGGGTTTCAAATACCCTATTTCCCTTATCAATTTGTCTCCCCTTCAGGGTCACCTCCTCAAAATAACACGGCTTTTCCCCCACCAAGACCTCCTTTTGTTGTAAACACCTTTGGTCCTATAAATTTTATAGGGATAGATGGTTATCTAAATGCAGTTCCCCAGGATGTAAGAAGTAGATTACTAAAGTTCCAAGGAAACAACGTTATAATTGGCGATCAACATTTAAAGCTTTTGGTCAATATGATGGAATATTTTGAGATTGAACATGAAGATGTATATATCAAGTTATTTATCCATACTCTAGAAGAGGATGCAAGTTACTAATATAAAGCTTTGTCAGATAATCGAATTGATTCTTGGACAGAGATGAGCAATGCATTTAGACTACAATATGGTGATAGAACTGACCCTAGCTTTCTTCTATCAGAATTTGAAAATATCAATAAGAATCCTAATGAGTCAGTGCATGATTTCAACACAAGGTTTAATAAGACCTTGAGGATATTACCAGTTAGGATAAGGCCATGTGACGAATCTTGTTTGATCAAATATTCAGATGCATTTGATAAAAATGTTGCTTACTACTTGAGGGACAAAAACCCTACTAATTTGAGGCAGGCATTCACTATGGCCCTGCAAATTGAGAATAAAATCAAAGGAATTAGAAAGCCTCCAAAAAGGGAGGGTGTAAAACTAATTAACACAGAAAGGCCCTAGAAAAGTAAGGATGTTGATTTGAAGGAGGTTATGAAAACTTTGGTTGGGGTTATCAAAGAGATATCATACAAGTTAGCTCAGGGAGAAAATGGAATTGGGAAGAGTTCACAAGGTCAACACAAGCAACAAGGCCAAGACAGGTTTACAAATCACCAAAGATCTGATGAAAGAGGAAAGCGACCTATTGGATTTGGAAATAGATAGTCCCAAGCCAATGGAAACAGAATGGTACATGATCCTTTGGCTACTAGAGTTGCTATTGTGAAGGAGATAGATGTCATTGATTGGTGTGACAGATGTTTCATGCCCCATGCTCCATGTGAGGAAGATCAACAAGAAGAGGAAGAATTTTATGACAATAATGATGATGATGTCTACATGATGGGTTGCTCCACAAGCTTACAACAAGGGGCAACTTCAACTAAAGTGATAAGTGCTAGAACTATTGCTGATTTTTGGGATTGCATTCATCGGGTAATTTTTCTCCCTCCCTATCATAATTTAGAAGTAGATACTATATAAGATTTTGAATTTCCCTATAATGAATTTGAATATTTAAGGGATTTAATGATAAATAAGTATGATGGAGGAAACCCATCCAAGGAGAATAGGAAGTTGTTGATGAATGTTGTTGTGGCTTAAGAAAAGGAACACAACACAAGAAGTAGGGTTGTCAAAGGGATGGGACCTTAGGCCAAGCCAAAAAACTCCATTGCTTTCAAATATTCCTAAAGAGACTCCTAAGAAAGATGTAGCTACTAAGGGTCTTGCTGTCCCAAAGAAAAATCATACTCTGCCTCATGCCCAAGTTGTCAAAAATCTCGTGCTATCTAATGAGTGTGTCAACCTTCCTTTCAATGTTACGTTGCCAAATTCTGTCCTTTATGATATTGCCCAAGTCTTGAGTTAGATCAAGATTTCAGTTCCTATTGTTGAATTTCTTAGGATTCTTGAGCACAAAAAGAGGGCTGTTGAGTATTTTGGGCTGAAAGAGGAGAAGTCTATCCCAAGAAAAAATATAAACATTGTGGAGACTCCACTAGTCATTGAATAAATAGAGGCACCACCAGCATTAGAAGAGCTAGATGAACCACTTGAGGTTTACTTGGGAGCATCCTTGATAGATTCTCAATTGAATATGGATCCTTTATTCACTACCCTGATCATTAAGGATATATTTCTACATAACTGTATGTTTGACTCAGGGGCATCATGCAATGTTATTCCTCTGGAAGTTATGAATGAACTAAATATCAAAGTAATAGCTACATATGGGAAGTGCACTGCTATGGATTCAAGAGAGGTGCCAGTGGTGGAGTGTGTGAAGGGTCTGCTGGTCCAACTTGAAGCCTATCTAGGTAGGAATTTAAAACTTCATGTAGTTATTGTTGACTACCTAGCCAAGTGAGGTATGTTGTTATCTAGAAAGCGGGCTACAAGTGTTAGTGAGAGTGCTCAAATGGATATGTCCTATGCCACCATTCCAATTGAGGGCAGCCTTGTCAAGTTGTATGGGGAAAAGAAAGTGTTGCACCTTATTGAGGATCCCAGCAATACATCCTATGAGATATTGTACACCAGTGTTGATGATGATAAATTTGTAGGATTTGTTGATGGAAAAGATCACAAGATTGAAGAATACAAGTGTCTTGAGTAGGCAGGTTCTCCTTAGACTTTATTGTTTGATGGAGCTTGATCTAAGTTTGGAAATGGTGTTGGTGTTGTTCTGATCTCTCCAGGCCAGGAAAATTTTGTCTTTTCTTTCAAGATCAACTTTGAATGCACTAATAACATTACTGAGTATGAGGCACTATTTTTAGGTCTGAGGATTGCGTGGAAATATGGTGTTAAAAAATCATTGTTAAAGGAGATTCAAAATTAATTTTCAAGAAAGTTAGAAAATTGTATGCCACAAAAAATCAGTGAACGAGACAATATAAGCATGTAGTTTGGGATCTCATTGAGATGTTTGATTCATTCAACATTGTGCATCATGATAGGAATTTCAATGATTTGGCAAACAAGCTTGCTGTGTTGGGATATCAGTTTGATAATTGTCCAGTGTCCCCATATTGTGAATATGATGTTGAGGTGCTAAAAAGGCCATCTATACCTAACAACATTAAGAATTGGAAGGTTTTTTATGATGATGCTCAGGTAAAAATATTTTTACAGAATAAAGGAGAGTTCACTGATAAAAATGACGATTGGGGGCTAATGGTGTAAGTAGTAGAGGGTAAAGAAACCTTAGTTCGCAAAGGCATTATTCAGCTAAAGATTAATACCATTCCTAGAGGGTTGGTTTCTCTTGAATCAAATTTTGATAATGCTAATTGCATTATTAATAGGCATATGGCAGCCTCGAAGGATTTTGAGGAGCATGATATTGGTGCAAAGGAAAAACCAAGGAAAATTTGGTTAGGTAGTAATCTCAGAAAAGAGGAGAAACGGTCATACAACCAATTGTTGAAAAAATACCAAAATTTCTTGGCTTGGACCTATTCTGAATTAAAAGAATATAGGGAGGATTTGTTTCAACATGAGATTCCCTTGGAGTCTAATGCAAAGCCATTCAGGAAGAAACAGAGGCCAATCAATCCACTCTTATCTCTCAAAATGTAAGAAGAAGTGAAGAAAATGAGAGATGGAAGGATTATTCAGCCCACAAGGTATTCTTCTTGGAACCTAGTACTAGTTTGAAAGAAAAATTGTAACATCAGGCTATGTGTAGATTTCAGGAATCTAAACAAAGCATCAATGAAGGATAATTATCCTTTACGAAATATGGAAAACATGCTATAGCTAGTGACTAGTTCTGAATTATTTTCCACCTTAGATGGTTTCTCTGGTTATAACCAAGTTTTGGTGAAGGAATAAAAAAG
The DNA here is from genome assembly GCA_019776745.2 of Taxus chinensis. Lineage (NCBI taxonomy): Eukaryota > Viridiplantae > Streptophyta > Pinopsida > Cupressales > Taxaceae > Taxus > Taxus chinensis. The sequence continues at coordinate 275,044,616 of CM034148.1, forward strand.
GATTCCCTTTGGTCTAATGAATGTTGCAGCCACCTTTCAAAGAGCAATGGATGTTACTTTTGCTAGTTACATCAATGAGTTTATTGTTGTTTACCAAGATGATATAACTATGTTTTCCAGAAAGAGAAGTGATCACTTGCATGGTCACATTGTGTCACAAGAGGGGGTGATGATTGATCTAGAAAGGGTGGAGACCATCAGCAAAGTCCCAATTCGAAGAAACAAGAAGGAAATTGAGTCTTTTTTTGGGCAGATATACTTCATTACGAGATTCATATCAAACTTTGCTGAGTTGACCATTCCAATCACTTCCATGCTAAAGAAGGACCAAGTCATCAAATGGGAAGAGACTACCATTCAAACTTTCAATGGGATCAAGGAGGCATTAAAGCATGCCCCTATTTTACGAGCTCCAAACTATAAGAAGCCTTTCCAACTGTTTTCTTTTTCTTCTGAGAACACTATTACATTTGTCCTATTGTAGAAAGATGATGAAGGGGCTGAAAGGCTAATTTCCTTTTTCAGTAAGGCCTTGTAGGGGGATGATCTGAAATACACTATTATAGAGAAGCAAGCATTTTCCTTGGTAAAAGAAACAAAGTTTTTTAGGCCTTACATTTTAAGTTCTAAAAAGGTTGCTTATGTTCCCCACACAATGGAGAAGGACATCTTGTAAGAGATGGAAGTATCAAGCAAAAGATGCAGGTGGGTGAACAAGTTACAAGAATATGATATGGATATCCAAACCATGAAGTTGGTGAGAGATTTGGGCTTGGATAATCTTATGGTAGAAATAAACTTGCAAACTATTGAGGTAAATGAGGTAGAAGAGGAAAGGGTAGGTGTTTTTGAAAGGTTGATGTGTTTTGAGTGGTACAAGGATGTAATTTTTTTATCTTACACACTTATACTGTGCTGAGTATTTAAATAAGAACTAGAAAAGAGCTCTTAAGTTGGCTTCCCATAAATATGTCATTACATATTTTCAGTTAGCTTAGAAGAACCATGAGGGAGTCCTCTTAATGTGCATTACTGAAGATGAAGCCCCAAAGATATTTTTTTATCTCCATAGAGGAGTTCGTGGGGGACATTTTTCTGCAAGAGTCACAGCACACGAGATCCTGAGGGCTAGTTATTGGTGGCCAACTCTTTTCAAGAATACAACCTTGTTGGTTAGAATATGTGAGAGTTGTCAACACTTCTCTAGATTACTAAAAGCTTTAGGCTCCCTGCCTTTGCAACCCATATCAATTGAAGCCCCATTCAAGTAATGGGGAATGGATTTCATTGTTGATATTTTAGACCCTTCAAGTGGTGGCAATATGTGGATCCTTTTAGCCACCGATTACTTTACTAAATGGGTCGAGGAAATCCCCACCAAGAAGGCAACACACCAAATTGTCATGGATTTTGTGTTGAACCACATCATTTGTAGGTTTGGAGTGCTAGTAAAAATTGTAGTTGACAATGCCATGAGTTTCAGGGATAAACCTATGGTGGAAATGTGTAAAGAGTATGGGATCAACTTGACATATGCCTCTAATTACAATCCCCAAGGAAATGGATAGGCTGAGTCCAATAATAAAAATTTTCTAAAAATTATCAGAAGAACCTTGGAGCTGAACAAGAGAAAATGTGGTGAATAGTTGAAGTTTGTTGTTTGGGATGTTACAATCACTGTTAAAAGAGTTACCGGAAAGAGTCCATTTGAGTTAGTATATTGAACTCAGGCCTTGCTTCCCCTTCATATGCAATTATCCTCATATTAATTCATTCAACAGCTGGAGGATCAAGAAATAAGTCCATATGATGCTCGTATTAACCAGATTGTTGAGGTTGATAAAGAAAGGAGGGCATCCCACCAGAGGCATGTAAAGATCAGAGAAAAGTTGAAGAAGTTTTTTGATAAGAAAGTCACTCCTAAATTTTTCAATTTTGGAGATCTTGTGCTGCTATGGGATAACAAGCATGACGATAAGGGCAAGCACAAAAAATTTAACTCATTATGGATGGGCCCTTACTCCATTAATATTAGGATTGGTGAACATACCTTCTTCTTACAGGACTTAGATGGGGAATTGCTCTAATTGCCTATTAATGGTAGGCACTTGAAGCATTTCTTAGATTTATTCCCCAGAGTCAAGGTGAGCATCATCTGTACAGTGTATAGTTTGTTGGTTTATTTCCTATCTTTTGTGTTTTTGCTTGTTCTGGTCCTTGGTGACCTATTTTTGTTGGTTTCTTTGTTTGTTTTTTGGGAGATGGCTCGGTTTCTCTACTCTGCAAGATGAATCCTTTTCCTAATGGATATTTTTGGCACTTGGTCTACCTTTTTTCTTTTGGCACTCACAGAGAGTGCTCATCCCTGAGTGGGAGCCAATGTTGATTCTCAAAACATTCTCACCCTATTTTTCCATTGAAAATCTATCAATTTACGACCTCTGCCATAAAATATCTCCTCATGTTGTGCTTGAGAAGTCCCTGCATTCCTTTTGTTTCCATTTTTAATCTGTTCATGGGTTGAGGGTCACGTATGGATCCATGGTTGTTTCTTTGTTTCTATATTTTTCTTGAAAGGGTCTGTATTTGGGTGTAAAACTTGAGCTCTCCCATGTTTTCCATTTTCCACAGCCGAGCTTTGTTGTGATTGTTATTTTTCCCTAAATACTTGAGAAGAAATGAATGGATGTAGTTCAGAGGAATGTATTTGAGCCTTGTAACATTTCTGAATTCTCTTTCCTTGGAGAAAATTTCATCTCCAAGCTCGAATGGTCATTCTTCTGCATTTTACGGTTTGATGGGAGTTTCTCCTAGTCAAATTTAGATCCGTACATCAATAGGAAATGTTGCTTCATTTTGTTGGCTAGAAGACGGTGGGAAAATGGTTTAACTTGTCACTTTTTTCCTTTTTGGTAAAAGGGAAAATTTGGTCCCGTAGCTCCACTGAATTCTGATTGGTTCTTTTGGTGTTTACGTGGATTCTTTTGATTGAATGGTGTGTGGCGGGGTTTTTTTGAACTTTTCATTTTTGGCTACTTTGGCAAAAAGTTTGAACCCACCCCATGGCCTCACCAGACTTTGATTAAAGAGAATTTTAAACGATAGGGAAAAAGTCTTACTTTAACCCCATAGAAGGACATGTGCCAAGGTTAATGGCAGAGATACGGGCCTTCAGAGGTATGTTGTATGTTTTTCCCTTCTAGGAAAATGGAGTAAAACTCTAAAATGGAAGCGTGCCCCCACCAAGTCATTTTAAAGCTTTGATGTCTTTGAATTTGTGCCATAACAACACATGGAGGCCTCTACCACGTCTTCTTGCCTTATATTTTTTAGCAACTTCTTAAAGGTGCCCGAGACACATGGTGAGCCCAAGCTCATTCAAGTCCTCAAATTTTGGGGACCATCTCAAGATGTGTCATTCTGACGTGTGACAGTTTGAAGAGTCAATAGGAGGGGAGGTGGACCATCGGGGGAAACTTGGATTTTTTGGCTCTTGTCACCAAAAGAATTGAAGCATCAAAATGGCCTGTAGAACTGACAGAGAATAGTCAAAAAAATTTCCTGGTCAATAGCGGAGGTGCGGACTTTCGGGGGAAATTTGGAAAATTTCTCTTTTGTGAAGAAAGGAGTTAAAAGTGTAAAATGAAGTGTGGTTCCGCTGGGACTCACATTAAGGACTAGAAGCAAAAGGGCAGAGCTGCGGGGAAAACTTGAAAATTTTTCCTTTTTCCAAAAAAGAGGTGAAATAGCAGAATTTGGCCACGGTTCCTCTAGGACCCATGTTAGAACATGTGTCAAGCTCATTTCCCAAAGGCAGAGGTGCAGAGAAAAATGTGAAAATTTTACATTTTCCCAAAAACTTGGAAAAGGAAAAAAGGAACCCGCAAGACCATTTTAAAGTGGATCTTCCATGTGGATGGTCCAAATTCAAAGTAGAAATCAGTGGCAGTTGTACATTTATATCTGATTTTTTCTGCCAGTTTCACTCCAGAGCTCCTAAAGATGCGAGTCTTCATTATTTCTTGATATTTCTTGCATGCCAAATAGGAAAGGGGAGTAAATTTTATATCTAAGTTTTGTGAGGAAGATCTGGGAATGTCTTTTACCATTAAGATGAGATCTGACCTCTGGGCTCGATATAATCTTCTGTTGTTTCTTCCCGAGCACACAAGAACTAGATTGGACAGATTAGGGGTGGAAGTGATTGGCGAGTTAAAATAAGAATGATCTACCAAAGGAGGGAGTTGAATGTGGGATATTTTCAAAGAGATGTACCCCCTAAGAACATGACAACTTTTTACAGATTTGATTTTTGGAATCACAATTGCGATCATGGCGAGCACTGATGTAATCAATGTTAGGGTTATTTTGGAGGAAACATATATTGCAAAGTGATATAAATAGCATGAATTTTTTCATGAAAAGGGTTGGAGGTTAGAAAGTTTGAGTGTTAGAGGTAAGAACTGATCTTCTAAGAAAAGGCCTGATAGAGCCCATCTTTCCAAGGGACTGTTTGAGGAACTTGTATATCTCTTTTGTATTAAACTCGATCATGTCGAGGTGGTTGCGAGCATAAAACCATTGACAAGCTCTAAGACAGTTCTAGAAACTTTCCCCTACTGATAAGTTTAATCAAATTTGAGTTATCCTATGCTGACTCTAAGCAATTAGTGTTTTCTTTGTTTCAGAATGTCTGCAAATAGTTTTATTCATTCCTATTGCAATATTATACAAGAATTTTTGTGAAATCACATAGGATCTCATCCCTATGATATTTTAAAGGTTTCTACAATTTCATTTCAAGAAGAGCCTTCATCTTGGATTAGATCAATAGATTTAAAATCAATTCACTGTCATTTGTTGATAAATATTGTTTGTAAGTTTTTTTGTGTACCTTAGGCATGGTTGAATAAGAAACTATAGTGTTTAATTTGGTCCTCTAATTTGATCCTTCGTGTTAGGGTCTGAAAGATTATGTGAAAATGTGCTGATTTGGGCCTCCATTGAAGCACACCTTCTAGTTGAAGGAACATCTTGACTGTTCTGAAGTTTTATGTTGTAAACTTTCTCTTTATTGTAAAGTCCCTCCAAAGGTTTGGTATACTGAACTTTATCCTGCTTCACCTCCCATCAAATTTCATTCAAAAAGAATTAATCATACCCATACTACCCCTATTTTTCATGTGTGTATACAAATGCAAATTTTTTTCTACCAAAACATACAAAAACAATCAGGTTTTCATTGTCTTTAGTGGCCTGAAAATTGCATAGAAGATATCTCCATTATCTACAGTGATAACTCGTGAGAGTTAGGTTTTTTTGTATTGATCATATTTTCTTCAAGTTCTTCTTAATAATTTCACAAGGAAGGACATCTCCATCTCCTCCACAAACAAAAGGATACAAAAGGGTTCTCTCACCTAGATTGAAAGGAACAACCATAACTTGTATTGAGGATAGATAAAATCCTCTTTAGGGTGCTATCCATTTATCCACATCTAAGTGGTAGAGGGATAGTTAGATCCCATCCCCAGATAAAAAATGACTCACTATGATCAATCTGTCTCTAAGCTTCCTACCAAACCTATGATGCTGCTCATAACTTAAAGGAGAATCAATTTGGGTACCAACATATCGAACCGTGGCTTCATTGGAAATTCAATGGCTTTCATAATGACCTCTCCATTAACCATGATTCCCTTTGTTTTCCACTGATAGTTCTGGATCGGGATAAGTTTTTTACAAACATCCCGAGGAGTCCTGTGATCAAACTTTTCAAGCGTGGTATTTGTGCCATCCAAGATTTATTACATAAAAAATATCAATCTTTGTTCTCTTGGCCTGAACTTAAAACTAGATATCAAATAACCAACCAACATCATGTCAACATCACTACAGTGATCAATTCAACCACTAACCACATAGTGCACAAGATTTCTTTGTGTCCCTCCAACCCCTGGTGGATGGACTAGAAATGGTATGTTGATACCACATTTTGCTATTATTCAACTAGTATAGGGTACTATTGGGTTTATACTCAATTATCCATAGTTGAAAAAATCAACACTGGATGGGGAATTCATTCCACTTCGTCTTCTTAAAGAAAGCAATTTGAAACTATTGTGTCTCTATGTGTGGGGCTTAAAATTTCCCACTTGCTATGGTGTATTCTAAACCATGCTCTTGTTGTGGGGTCTCGACATGTTCAAATTGGGGTCCCAGCTCCCAAGTATACATTTTGTGGTCAATTGGAAACTATAATGAATATTTTCTAGTTTTTTCTAAAATTTCAACTCTTTTGGAATTGGATCCACTCATTTTCCTAAGGATCAAACCCCATTGATTTACTTTTCATAACATCCTTTTAGAAGATAATCATAATATTTTCCCTAAATTCACCAAAATTTTACATGTTTTCATAGGGGAAATTCTATTTTCGATATGGAAAGTAAGAAATGATTTTCTCTTTGCTAATTTTGAATTTGATCAACAATTTTTTATGTATAACAAGTCTATGGTTGTCTCCAATGTGTTGTTGCAAATTCAAGTCCAGGCAAAAAAAAATCTCATTAGAGGTGGACCACCTCAAGACTTTGTTATGACATTAGGGGATGCTCCATGCAATGTTTCCTAGAATCTAACTTATCCATCTCAACACTCCTCGCCGTATGAATTTGATGGTCATCGCAGACATTCTGTGTGGCATTCAGTCAGTCAAGCTCATTACTAGCCTCGCTGTCAGCATCGACAGAGTCACTCACCAACAACTCGCCAACAAGTCTAGGGTTCCCCTTCATATCATCTTAGGTGGGGGGCCTTACCTGCTGCCCCTAAGACATGCATAGTGGATGGATGGAATCTATCCCCGCCACCACCACATTCTTCTGACAAGTTCCCCCTCCTCCCTCTCACCTTCCACACTCAGAAGGAGGTGGAAAATGACGAATAAAATCCCACTAGTTGGGAAATTTTAGATGTCGCAAAGGACTTCCCGCAGTTGGGTTGGTCAGATGACTATGATCCTCCTACTTTATGAATGTTTATCGTTGCTACTTAATATTTTGTTCTTTTAATCTCCTAGGATTAGCCTATTTTTCTCATTTCTCATTTGTGGTTTTGGGGCATGCTCTCCTACCACCAATTTTTTTGTTGAAATCTATATTGTATCTTATTGAATTAATATAATAAAAAAACTCTTTTCATAAAAAATAATAATAATTCACTGGTATAAATGTACTAAAATGATAATTCAAAAATATTTAAATAAACATAAATTACAAATTCAAGAAGATTAAAATCACTATACATTACACTCATTGAATGAAGATTCTTCAAAATTACTGTTTTAAATAATTTTCTATATACTTTCTTAGTGTAAAGAATAACGTTAAATATCTTCACGAGTCTTGAAAGAATGGGTTATCCCTAATATAATATCTAGTCATTTGACCTACGTAAGAAATAATCTCCCTCAAATCCCAAGCATAGAATTGCTTTATTTAAGACTTTGATGGATAATTATCTTGATAGAATTGCTTTATTGTTTCACTTATTTTATCTTTACATCTATAGAAACATAAGCTCTTGTTTTGAATTAATGAGTTTTGATCAAGCCAAAAACTACATAAAACATGTAAGGGATTAGGGTTAATCAGAAAAACAAATTAAGTTTGTTGCAAGAAAAGGTAAGGACTTTTTGCTTAGCTTTCTGCATTGAATACTTGTTGAGTGCATTTTGTCAAATTACATCAATTCTCCATGAGGTCCATAGCAATATTTATATTTTCTATTCATTCTAGGTTACCAAAATAAGTCCTAAGAAAAGGACAAGATGTTGAAAATGTTTCTAAAAAATTATACTTTTGAACAAATGACAGTTCAAAGAATGAAGTCTTTATGTCCTAATCTTTGATAATGTTTGGTAGAATTATGCAGAAAATCCTCAACCCCCCCCCCCCCCCCCCCCCCCTCTTGCCCCCACAAAATAATTAACATTTAAACAATATTAGACTATGATCCCCTCTCCACTAAATAATTATCCTTTGAATCTCATAAATGGAGAAACATGGGTGGAACAATAAGATGTGTTCTAAAGGTTTCTAAAATTGGAAAAACATAGAGGGAACAATAGGACAGGTTCTAAAGGTTTCTAAAATTCCAAATGGAGATCCTAGTGAAAGAATAATTTATGGAGCCCAAGGATATTTCAAAGTAGAAGTGGTTCGAAGGATGATGCACATATGGTCGACCCATATAGCAACATTTATGAACTGAGTGCATTATGTGTAGTTTATACATAATTTCTATGAGAATGTGTAATATATACATAAGATTGATCAAGAGTTGTAAGATATATTGATTGTAATGATAAAGACCTTCGAGTTAGAATATTATTCTCATTTGGAATGGGCGAGCATAATATTGTACCAAATTTAAATATATGAACTATAGACAATTGTCTGTTGATGAGAAGCTCTATGCAATGCCATATTTTTCAAATCATTGTTATAATATGATAAGCTCTATGCTTGCAGTTGAATTCTTTGGGTATCTGTTGGCCCATTCCAAAAATCAAGGAATCATTTAGGGGAATTTCATTTCCTTCTGTGAACAATTATGAATTACTTAATGGTCACTTCGTAGATGATTCATTTCTCATGCTTATTGGGGATAAATCTAATATCCGTAATGTCATACACTGCATTGATATCTTTTCTTTATCATGTGGTGCTTTCATTCAATAGAGGGAAACCAAGTGTTACCAACAATCATTCCTCCCAAAACCCAATTGGTTGGCCTCTTTTAAGTGGAAGATTATTGCAAGTGGAAAAATGTTTAAATTTCTTAGCATCCCTTTTTCCTTTCAAGCATCATTATTAGAGATGTGGCAGTACGTTATCCAATGGGTGGAAAAAAATTTGGATTATTGGATCACCAGATCTCTTTCCTTGGTAGGAAAATTTTAAATTTGGTCTAAAGTCCTAGCAGCCATGCACGTTTATTACTCCTCCTTTTGGGTTCCTTCAAAATCCTATATTTAGAAACTGGATAAGCTCCTCAAAGCCTTTCTTTGGGCCAACACTTCCACTGGAAAAGGTTATCATCATTTTTCTTGGGAGATATGTTTCCTTCCCTGCAACTCTAGGGAGTTGGGCCTTATTGACATTTAGTGTCAAGGGTGGGTAATTTTTATGCAATGGATTGTTCGATGCATCCAAGGCAAGGAAGTGTGGAAAGTGCTCTTGTGGCATGGGATCAAATAAGGATCACCTTACAACCACCCTGCATGCAAAGGAATGGGGTTTTTCAACCTTCTTATTGTTGTGGAACCTATTAAAGTTGTTGGCCCCTTTTCTCTTACAAGGATTTTGAAATAATGGGATTGTATCAAACCATGGCTTCAATGGAAAAGCGATGGCTTTTGTAATGGTCTCTCCAGTAACCATCATTCCCTATGTTGGTTACAGAGTTTTTAGGTATGGGATAAGTGTTTTGTAGACATCCCAAGAATTCCTGCGCTAAAAATTTTCAAGTGCGGGATTTACACAATCTAAGATTTATTCTGTAAAAACTCTAAATCCTTGTTCTATTTTCCTAAGCTTAAAGGTCGATATCGGCTAACCAACCAAGATCAGGTCGACATCACTATAGTTCAAAATTAAGTCACTGACCACGTGCTGCACAAGATTTCTGTGCACTCCTCTCGCCCCTAGTGGATAGACTGAAAATGGTATGTTGAAACCCTAGTTCACAATTATTCATTCAGTAAAGGCTACCACTGGAATTTTCCTCATTTACCCATGGTTGAAAAACTCAAAACTCAATGGGGGGTTCATTAAACTCCATTTTCTTAGAGCAGGAGATTTGAGACCATTTTGTCTACATGTGTGGAGCGTAAAATTGCCCACTTTCTATTGTGTATTCCACACTAAGGTTTTCCTATGGGATATTGACTTGTTCAAATTGGGGTCCCAGCTTCCAAGTGCCTATTCTATGGCCACTTAGAAACTATAATAAATATTATTTAAGTTTTTCCAAAAGCTCAGTTTTTTGTTGAGTTGTGGAGCTCAATTACTTCATTTTAGCATGCAATTAGAACTTGCTAGAAAACACAGTAACCAACATCGGTTAAGGGCAGACTGACATCGGTAAGGGAAGACTGACATTGGTTAAGGGAAAGTAGGAACCGATGATGGTTAGGTAGAACCGGAATTGGTTACCTGTGCAACAAAGTTCTATTTAACTCTCAAGAATTATATCTATTTTTAGCATTAAAATAGATTTATTTATTGTAATTGCATGACTAAGTGACCTAAGGCTAAAAATGACTATATGGAGTTAAAATTAGGGTTTAGAAGTAAGTGTGTGGATCATAATTACAAGATAATTATGTGAGAGATATTTCTTGGTGAAGAAGAAAAAAATCTTGAAGAAAGAAAGTACTGAACATCTGAGAGGTTTGGAAGATTGTAAATCTTCATTGTATATCTTGTCAAAGCTATAGATAATAGATTCACTTGTTTCTTGGTGGATGTAGCCCACACTGGGTGAACCACGTTAAATCTGGTGTTGATTTATGTCTCTTGTTTTGTATATTTCTTCTAGTAGAATATTTGCTTTTATTTACATGTATTCTTACATATGATATATTGTCTTTATAACCGGTTTGCTAACCCCAACACTTGTTTGGAATTGGATCCACTCTTTTTTTATTCTGCTCCAAACCCATTACTTTACTTTGGAGAATATTATTTAAGCGAAAAATCCCAATATTTTTCCTATATTGGCCCATATTTGGCATGTTTATAGAAGGGAAATTTTGTTTTGGATATGGAAAGAAAGATTTTTTTTTTCTTTCCAAATTTTAAAGTTGATCAGAAATTTGTGGTGTATAGTAAGTCTATTATTATCTCTAACATGTTGCTGTAGATTCAATTCTAGAAAAAAAATGGTCTCCCTAGAGGTGGACTACCTCAAGACTATGTTACTACATTGGGGAGATGCTCCATGAAATATCACTCAGGAACCAACCTTGCCATCTAAGTGCTCCTCGCCACATGGCCATGGTGGTCATTATAACCATTCTCAACGGCATTCGTTCACTCACCCCGCTCTCAGCATCAATGAAGTCACTTACCACCAACTTGTCAGCAAAGCTAGGGGTTCCCTTCTCATCATTTAGGGTGGGGAGGATCACCTGCTACCCCTAAGATCCGCACGCTAGATGGATGGAATCTACCCCTGCCACCACCACATCCTTCTGACAAGTTCTCTCACCTATTTCTCTCCATCTCCACTCAAAAAGAGGAAAAAAATGAATAAGAAAATCCCACTGGTTGAGGATTTCTGGATGTTAAAAAGGACCTCTCGTAGTCGGGTTGGTGAGATGACCATGATCCTCCTACTTTAGCAATATTTTTCATTGTTGCTTAATTTTGTGTTCTCTTAATTTCCTAGACATTGCCTAGTTTGTTGTTCTCCTAGGCTCGGCCTAGTTTTCTCATTGCTAGTTTGTGGTTTTGGGGCGTGATCTCATACCACCCACATTTTTGGTGAAATCTATCTAAAAAATAAATAGAAAACATAAATATTTTCAAGGAGTATTTTTGACATCTAGTCCTTTCTAAAAAATTATACTTTTGAGAAAATGACACTTCAAAGAATGATGTCTTTATTTCCTAATATTTGATAATGTTTGGTAGACTTGTGTAGAAAATTGTAGTTAACCCCCCCAAAAAAAACAACATTTAAATAATACTAAAACACAGTCCCCTCTACACAAAATAAATATCCTTTGAATATCATAAATGGAGAAACACGGGTGGAACAATAAGATGGATTCTAAAGGTTTCTAAAATTGGAAATAGATGAAGGGAACAATAAGATGGGTTTTAAAGGTTTAAAAAATTCTAAATGGAGATGGCATTGAAAGACTAAGTTGTGGAATCGAAGGATATTTCAAAGTAAAAGTGGCCGTAAGACTGATGGACATATGGTTGGCCCATATAACAACCTTTATGACGTGAGTGCATTATTTGTAGTCTGTATATAATATATATGAGGATGTGTAATATTTACAAAAGATTGATCAAGAGTTTTAAGATATCTTTATTATTTTTAGAGGAAGAAGGATAATGACCTTCTAGTAAGAATATTCTTCTCATTTGGAATGGGAAAGCATAATATTATAACAGACTTAAATATATGAACTATATATAATTGTATGTTGATGAGAAGCTCTATGCAATGCCATATTTTTAAATCCATAGTTATAATATGCATAAATAATAGCTCATAGTAGTATTATAGTATATATCACAAATATTATTATATTCCCTTATATTGTGTGTGGAATATATTATTTATTTTCTGTATAAATCAAATTTAGGTATCAACAAAAATTAATTTTGAGACATAAAATCAAGGAATCGTTAATGGAATTTCTTCGCCTTATGTGAAAAATTATCAATTACATAATGGTCACTTCGCATATGATTCCTTTCTCACTCTTATTGAGGATGAATCCAATATCCGCAATCCCATGCACTCCCTTGATATCTTTTATTTAGCATCTAGTTCTTCCATTCAATGGCAACAAACCTAGTGTTTCTGACAATATTTCCTCCCAATGCTTGATTGGCCAACCTCTTTTGAGTGAAGGATTATTTCACATGGGGAAATTTTTAAATATCTTGGCATCCCTTTTTCCTTCCAAGCGTCTTCAACTGAGATATGGCAGTACGTTATTCAATGGGTGGAAAAAAATTGGATTATTGGATCACAAGACCCTTGTCCTCGGTAGAAAATTTCCAAATTTGGTCTAAAGTCTTAGAGTTCATGCAATTTTACTACTCCTCCTATTGGGTTCCTTCCAAAGCCTTTATTCAAATACTAGAGAAGCTCCTTGAATCCTTTCTTTGGGCTAAAACTTCCACTGGAAAAGGTTTTCATTGTGTTTCTTGGGAGATAAGGTACCTTGCCTACATCTCTAGGGGATTGGGCCTTATTAACAATTAGCATCAAGGGAGGGAACTCTATGTGAAATGGAATTTTTGATGCATCCAAGGCCAAGAAGCATGGTAAATGCTTCTGTGCCATGACATCATAGAAGGATCACCTTACAACCACCCTACATGGAAATTTCAAGGGTTTTTCAACATCCTTATTGCCCCGATACCTGTTAAAGTTTGTTGGCACCTTTGTGCTTAAAATCATTTGGAAAGCATGGGAGTGTATCAAAACATGGCTTTGATGGAACAGTGATGGATTTCATAACATCCTCTCCATTAACCATCATTACCTTTGGTGGTTGTCAATATTTCAGGCTCGAGATAAGTATTTTACAGACATCCTGAGGATTCTTGCACTAAAACTTTTCAAATGCGACATTTTCACCACTAAAGATTTATTTTATAAAAAATCTCAATCCTGGTTCTCTTGGCATAAAATTAAAGCTCAATATCAGCTAACAAACTAGGATTAGATCAACATCACTATAGTGCTCAATTCGGTCACTGATCACATGTTGAATAATATTTATTTGCAGTCCTCTCACCCATGTTCAACAAACCGAAAATGGTATGCAGATACCCCATTTTGCAATTATTCATCTAGGAAAGGCTACCGATTCCATTCATCTCATTTACCCATAGTTGAAAAACTCAACACTCGATGGGGGATATATTCCACTTTGTCTTTAGGGAGTAGATGATTTGACACCATTTGGTCTATATGTGTGGAGCGTAAAATTTCCCACTTTCTGTGGTGTATTTTGCAATGAGATCTTCGTGTGGGGTCTTAACATGTTCAAATTGGGGTCCCATCTCCCAAGTACCCATTTTGTGGCCACTTGGAAACTATAATTAATCTTATCTAGTTTTTTCAGAAATCTCAGCTTGTTTGAAATTGGATCCCCTCATTTTTCTTTCCACTCATACCACATTTCTTTACTTTTCATAATATCCTTTTAGGAGATAATTCCAATAATTTTCCTATATTCACCCAAATTTGGCATATTTTCAGAGGGGAAATTATGTTTTGGATATGGAAAGAAAGAAATGCTTTTTTCATTGCTAATTTTTTATTTGATCAATAATTTTTGTGCATAAGAAGTCTGTTGTTATCTCCGATGTGTTTTTGAAGATTCAAGTCTAGCTGAACAAAGTCTCCTTCAACGTGCACCACGTAAACACTTTGTTATTACATTGGGGGGATGCTCAATGCAATGTTGCCTGAGAACCGACCTTATCATCTCAGTACTCCTCACTACATGGTCATGGTGGTATTCATAGCCATTCTTAGTGGTATTCATTATGTCAAGCTCTTCATTCACCCCACTCTTAGAATCGATAGAGTCACTCGTCACCATCTCGCCAACAAGGCTAAGGGTCCCGTACTAGACAACTCGGGTGGAGGGGCTCACATCCTACCCCCTAGACTTGCAGAATTGATGGCTGGAATCTGCCCCCACTGCCACTACAATATTCTGACAAGTTCCCCCACCTATCTCTCACCATCCTCACTCACGAGGAGGCCAAAAATGAAGAAGAAAATCCCACTTGTTGGGACATTCCAAACGTTGGCAAAGACCTCTTGCAATCGGGTTGATAAGGTGACCATGATCCTCCCACTTCAGGAATGTTTTCCATTGCTCCTTAATTTTTGATTCTATTAATCTCCTAGGTGTTTCCTAGTTTGTAGTTCTCCTAGGCTCGGCCTAATTTTATCCTTGTTTTTTCATTAGTGGTTTGGGTGCATGCTCTCATACCGCCCACTTTTTTGTTGAAAAATGTTTTGTATATTACTGAATTAATATAATATAAGATCTCTTTTCATCAAAAAAATAATTTTTCACCTCTATTAACGTACTAAAATGAAAATGAAAATATATTAAAATCAGCATAAATTACAAATTCAAGCATATTAAAATCAATATACATTACACTCATTGAATCAAGATTATCCAAAATTAGTGTTTTAAATATTTTTCGATAAACTTATTTATTATACTTAATAATTTTAAATCCCTTCATGGGTCTCGAAACAATGGGTTATCCCTAATATTATATTCCGTAATTTGACTTGTATAAGAAATAATCTCGCCCAAATCCCAAACATAGAATTACTTTATTTAATACTTTGGTGGAAAATTATCCTGATAGAATTGCTTTATTGTTTCACTGATTTTATCTTTACATATATAGACACATAAGCTCTTCTTTTAGATTAATGAGTTTCAATCAGGCCAAAAACTACATAAAACATGTAAGGGATTAGTGTCAATAAAAAAAAACTTAAGTTTGATCTAAGAAAAGGAAAGGATTATCGGCATAGGTTATCACATTGAATAATTGTTGAGTGCATTCTGTCAAACAACATCAATGCTCCATGAGGTTCATAAGAATATTTATGTTTTCTATTTATTTTAGGTTACCAAGAAAAATCATAAGAAAAGGAAAATATGTTGAAAATATTTCTAAAAAATTAAACTTGTGAGCAAATGACACTTCAAAGAATGATGTCTTTATTTCCTAATATTTGATAACTTTTGGTATACATAATTAGAAAATTGGCGTCAACCCGTAAAAAAATTAACATTCAAATAATATTAGACCATGGTCCCCTCTCCACTAAATAATTAATATTTAAATCTCATAAACGAAGAAACTTGGGTGGATAAATAAGATGAGTTCAAAAGGTTTCAAAAATTTGAAAAACATTGAGGGAACAATAAGACGGGTTCTAAAGGTTCCAAAAATTCTAAATGGAGATGTTATTGAAAAAATAATTTGTAGAACCCAGGGATCTTTCAAAGTAGAAGTGGCTGGAATAATAAATTTCATATGGTCAACCCATTAACAACCTTTATTATGTGAGTGCATTATGTGTAGTGTGTATATAATATATATGTGGATGTGTAATATATACATAAGATTGATCAAGAGTTGTAAGATAACTTGATTGCTATTAGAAAAATAAGGATAATGACCTTCTAGTAAGAATATTATTCTCATTTGGAATGGGTGAGCATAATATTGTACCAAACATAAATATATGAACTACAGAAAATTATATGTTAATGAGAGGCTTTCTGTAATTCCATTTTTTTCAAACCATTGTATTAATATGAGAAGCTTTATTCTTGTAGCCGAAGGCTTTGGGTATCTTCTTTCCAAAACCAAAAATTGAGGACTCATTATGGGAATTTCATTCCCTTCTATAAACAATACTCAATTACTTAATGGTCACTTTGTAGATGAATTATTTCTCATTCTTAATGAGGATAAATCCAATATGTACAATTTCATGCACTACCTTGATATCTTCATTTAGTGTATGGTTCTTCCTTTCAATGGTGGAAAACCCAGTGTTAGTGCCAATATTTTCTCCCAATGCTCAATTAACTGGCCTATTTTGAGTGGAATATTCTTGCACATGGATAAATATTTAAATTTATTGGCATCCCTTTTTCTTTTCAAGCATTTTCGGATGAGATTTGGTAGGATGTTATTCAAAAGGTGGTTAAAAAACTAGATTATTGGATCACTAGACCTTTATCCTTTGTAGGAAAATTCCAGATTTGGTCTAAAGTCCTAGTAGCCACACACATTTATTACTTGTCCTGTTGGGTTCCTTCCAAAGCCTCTATCCAGAAACTAGAGAAGCTCCTCAAATCCTTGTTTTGGGCCAACCCTTCCACTTCTAGAGGTTTTCATTGTGTTACTTGGGAGATATGTTTCCTTCCTCGTAACTCTGGGGGGTTGGGCCTTATTGACATTCAACATCAAGGGCAGGAAATCTTTGCAAAATGGATTGTTTAATGCATCCAAGGCCACGAAGTTTGGAAAGTGCTATTGCGCCATGGAATCGAAGAAGGATCACCTTATGGCTGCCTTGCATGGAAAAATCCGGGGCTTTTCAAACTTCTTATTGTTGTTGGACTTGTTAAATTTGTTGGCACCTTTGTGCTTAAAATCATTTAGAAAGAATGGGAGTATATGAAATCATGGATTTAATGGAAAGGTGATGGCTTTTGTAATGATATTTCCACTAACCATCATTCCCTTTGGTAGTCATCAATATTTCAGGATCATGATAAGTGTTTTACAGACATCCCGGGGATTCCTACACTCAAAATTTTCAAGTGCGAAATTCACACCATCCAAGATTTATTATGTAAACACTCTCAATCCTAGATCTCTTGGCCCGATCTTAAAGTTTGATATCATCTAACCAACCAGGATCACATCAACATCACTACAGTGCTCGATTTGGTTACTCACCACATGTTGCACAAGATTTGAAAACATTCTGAAATAAAACAAGACACAATTTTTCCCAATATTAACATAGATTAATTTGAAGTTGATTAGATTCATCAGCAGGCTAAGGTTTCTTGAACAATCTCAGAGCTTGTCAATGGCTAGATAATTGCAACCAACTTGACATGATCAAATCTAAAACATAAGAGATTAACATGTTTCTCATATGGTCTCTCAGGAAGATGGGATTTCTCAAATTTTCTCATAAGAATTCAACCCCTGACCATTTGCATGACTAAAGCATGCTTTTTATAACACTCAATTTACATCTAAGCTTTCCCCCTCAGAAAATAATATTTGAGAAACCTTTTTTAGTTACATCTTTGATCATGATTTCTAGAAAATGACGTTAAACAAGTTTGCATCAAAAAGTTACCAGTTGTTCACAAAGGCAAATCATTGCAAATATCTCCATAATTTTTTTAACTGGGAGTATGTTTTCATCATTCGTATATGCAACCTCCATAATTTCATCATTCTCCCATTCTTTCCTCTAAAACTTTTCTCTACATCTAGCTTCTCTTGTAATTCACATTTTTACAAGTTCTCAAGCAATTCCAACTTCAAAATATCAACCTTTACATTCCTTGGACTCATAAATTAAGCTTTAAATCCATTCAATTTCACTTTGCAGAAAAAAACTACAAGGAATTTCCTAAAAAAATGATGAAAAACAATGCGTATTCACATCTCCAGGAGTCTTGGAGCAAAAATGGTGGCAAAATCAGATGTAATGCACAACCTTTTTTTCTTCCCTTTCTCAAATTTATATTAGATTTGTTCACATGGAAAAATATGATTTGAAGTGGGCGTGTGGTTTCCTTTTGCATTTTATGAATTTTGGAGAAAATGTGCAATTTTCACATTTTCACCCACCCCTCCGCCTTTGAAATATAGGCTCGACACGTGGCTTAATCTGGGCCTTTGATGGAGTCACGGCTCATTTATGCAATTTAACCCTTTTTAACAAAAATGAAAATTTTCCAATTTTCCTCCACTGACTGCCTTCCTACTAGTAACTTTTGATGTTGACCCTAGGGGAATTGCGGGTTATTTCATAACTTTTCTCCTTTTCATAAAAAGGAAAAATTCTTCAAAAACCATCGGTGAACCACCTCCCCACTTGTAGCTTGAAAAACTACCACGTGTCCTTCTTCGGGGTCAAAGTAAGACTTTTTCCCTACCACTTTATATCTGTTAAATAGCCAATCAGAGACTATTGGGGCCGCTGGACCTATTTCATATTTTTTAAAAATGTGAACATAGTGCAAAAGTTCACCAAAAAGACTCGCCAGGCCGTAACCATTCAAAAATGAACACGTATACACCTACGGGGAAAAAAAGATAAATTTTCACTGCCTTTATAAATTTGACCAGCCAATCAGAAATCAATAGGGCCATGGGGCCAAATTGATATTTTTGCAAACATAGAAAAAGTTTACAAGTTAAAAAATAGACCTAACGTGCCTCATCCAATAAAAAGAGACCATGTAGCTGAATATGTGGAGATATAATTTTAGAGGGAAAACATGCCCGTTGAATAATAAGATGCATGGGAACTTAACCATTTACACCCAGAATTGAATCTTTCTTCAAGGAAAAAGAATTTGCAAATAATTTATGGCTCGAAAAAAATCCATGACCATAGATAAGGATTTACAATAACACCCTGGTAAAGATAAAACTTGTACACATCCATTCGGGGAGACAGAAAATGTGACAGAACCCGCAGATTGAAGAATTTTTACAACAAATGGGGTGAGATCAAATCAAGCACAAACATGAACTCTGACTCGTGGATTGGCACTGCCTCCAAGTGTCACAAGAACAATAGAGCAGACCATGTGCCAAAAATCCTTTGGGTAATGGATTCAAAGAACAAGATTGCAGAGTTGAAAGACAATAACAAATCCTCCTAAGACGAATTGAGCAACCACCAAAAACTGGTGACTAGGGACTAGGACAAAAAGAAAAACATGAAATCAGAATGAAACCAAAAGACTATACACTGTACAATGGTGTGCACCCTTATTAAGAGAAAATAATCAAGGAAAATTTTTAATTGCCTACCATTCTGGATATGACCATGCTAAGCAGTTCTGATACATCTTTAACAATTGGTCATATGATTGTTTCTCTTTTCCATCCAAGTTACTATTTGACCACACTTTTTCAAGCTTATCCTTTCTACCTATGTCAAGCTTTTCAACATCTCTTGAGGCTGCATCAAACATAAGAGTCCAAGGAAAATCAACCTACTCAAGATACCTGCATCGATCATTTTCATACTCCTTGAAAACAACATAGCTCAAAGAGTTATCAACATCAGTGTCTGTGTGTAAAATTCCATAAGAAGCATTGTTGGGGTCCTGTATGAGATATAAAATTTTATTTTCACCAAGTAACTTCACAACGCTTCCCTCAATTGGTATGGTGGTATAAGACATTTCGATTTTCACACTTCCACCCACACTAGCTGCCCAATTTCTAGATAATAACATCCCCCACTTAGCAGGGCAATCCATAATTACTACATTTAAAGTTAAGTACTTTCTTGGATATGCTACCAATTTCACTACTAAGCCTTTGACACATCCAACTACTGGCACCTCTCTTGAATCCATGGCAGTGCACTTCCCATAAGCTTATGCTAGTTTGAGATTCAACTCATTCATGACCTCAAGAGGCATTACATTACATGAGGCTCCTGAATCAAACATGTAGTTATGTAACAACCTATCTTTAATAATTAGAGTAGTAAAAAATGGATCTACATTCAACCAGGACTCAACCAAGGATGTTCCAAAATATACTTTAGGTGGCTCACCTAGTTCTTCCTAAACTTGGGGTTTTTCTAACTCTGGAATGGTAGGAGGAGTCTCAACATTGTTTACATTTCTACCTTGGGTAATATTTTCTTCTTTCAATCCCAAATACTCAAAGGCCCTTTTCTTGTGCTAAAGAATCCTAAGCATCTCAATCATTGGAACATAAATCTTGATCTAACTTAGACTTGGAAAATTTCATAAGGAATGTATTTGGGAAAGGAAACATTTAGAGGAAGATTGAAAAAATCATCTGACAGCAAAGGAATTTTTACGGTTTGAGCATGGGCAAGGATACTAGTTTTGTTTGGGGAAATAAGGCCTTTGTCAGATGTATCTTTCTTAGGAGTTTCTTTTGGGATATTGATGAGAACTGAAGTTTTTGGTTTTACGTGAGGCCCTACCACTTTGACAAATTTAATCCTAGTATTATATTATTTTTCTTGGTCAACCACAACATTCATTAACAACTACCTATCCTCCTCAGAAGAGATTCCTCCATCATACTTCTTAATCATGAATGCCCTTACATATTAAAAATCATTATTAGGAAATTCAAAATATTCTACCATATCCATTTCAAAAGTATGAGAGGGTGGAAGGGGTCATACATGGTGAATTCAATCAAAGAAATCTAAAATAATTTTGAAACTGATTAATTCAGTCAATGTTGCTCCTTGCCATGAGCTTGTAGAGCACTCCATCATGCACACATCATCATCAATGTCATCATCAGCTTCCTCAACTTGTTTGTCTTCATCACATAGGGCATGTAACAAGAAAAATCTATCACACCACTCCATATCATGGACCTCTTCCACAGTAGCAACTTTGGAAGCTAAAGGATCAGGCAGCAATCTATTTTCCTAGGGTTGGGGTTGTCTATTTCCTGATCCTGCAGTCCCTTTACCCCTATCATCTGATATATGATCACCTCTAGGATGATTTGAAAATATTTCTTGACCTTGTGGCTTGTGTTGACCTTGAGAACCTTGTCCAATCCCCTTCTCTACTCTAGCCAGTTTATAGGAAATTTCTTTAACAACTTCGACGAAATTTTTTACCTCTTCGAGATCAACAAACTTACTCGACTGAGGATTCTCTGGATTGATCAGCTTGATATCTTCCCTCTTAGGAGGCTTACCAACTGCCTTGGTGTTATTTTCAATGTGCAAAGCCATGGTGAAGGCCTACCTCAATGTTCTTTGGTTCTTTTCTCTCAAATAATAAGCAACCTTTTTGTCAAAAGCATTAGATTATTTTATTAAAAAAGAAACATCACTTGGCCTTAGTATCATAGGTAGCCTATTCATGGTCTTATTGAAGTCATGAGCAAATACATTGGGATTATTTTTAATATTCTAAAATTTAGAAAAAAGAATCCCGAGATCTGTCTTATCCCCATATTGCAATCTTAAAGCATTCTTCATTTATGTCCATGAGTCTATTGAGTTGTCTGGTAAAGATTTATATCAGTCACGTGCATCCTCCTAAAGATTATGAATAAACAATTTTATATACACATGCTCAAATTCAATCTCAAAGTATTCCATCGTATTGAGAAAAATTTTTAAATGCTAATCACTAATGATAGCATTATTCCCTTGAAATTTAGGTAGTCTATTTCTAACATCTTATGGCACTACATTTGGATATCCATCCATACCTCTAAAATCTATAGAACAACAATTATTCACACAAAAAGGAGGTCTAGGTGGGGACTAGGCCATATTCCCTTGAGGGGGTGATCTTACAGGAGAAATAGAATGATAAGGGACAAGAGGTCTTTAGAAAAAAAGAGGATAATTTTCAAAATGAATGTCCTTTAAAGATTCAGTTTCATGGAAAACCTTATCAACTTTGGAAAATAGAGGGACAGACTGAGAAGCACATTTATCAGACAAAAATGAAGGTCCCTATCTAGTTGGAGAATTCAGATCTATATGAAAATTACCTCATTCAGAATCACTTGAAGAAGAATGGTAATCCTTGATCGTAGGTTGATCACTTTCCACAATGGATAACTCCTTTCTTGATTCCTGATCTCACGCTATTTTCCAAACTATTTTTCCTTCTAAATTTTTCTTTCCCAGTTCTAGAAACAACTTCGTGGTAGTTTCTTTACTGAAGAAAGATCTTCTTCCTTCCAAATTTGCAAAGATTAGTGACAGATTCACTTAAAATAGGTTAAGGCATTGGTATTTATCAAAATTTAAATCAACACGGAGTCACAACTAAGGATTTTCACCTTATTTTTGTAGATGAACTATAAATGACCTATCAAATATCTATAAACACATAAATCCTACAAATCCTAGAAGATCTGACCTTCCTCTATGTGTATTTAGCATTGATGATGTAAACTTGGTGCAAAAACAAACAGAAATGGAAATATTGCACGTAAAACTTATAACTTACACAAATCTTACAGATCTCAACAAAGGATGATGTTTCAACAATTATTTGAACTTAGATCATGAAAGAAACATTACCATGGTCGATATGAGAATGCCTTTGAAGAATCCCTAGAAAAAATGCCAATATGGTGTAGTTTCCACATAAATAGGTTCTGGAGTTGAATTAAACCCCAGAAATAGTGCCAATCTGGTGTTGTTGCCACACAAATAAGTCCCAGAATTCAAATAATCCCTAGTAATGCTAATAAGTCCCTAGCAATGGTGCCAATATGGGTGTTGGTATCTAAATTGATTCTCATTTACAAGCTGAGAAACATAAAAAATTTAGCAAGAATCCTAGAGACCGATAAATCATCATGTATGTAGTTTTGTAGCTGGGGAGGTGATTCATCTAGCTCTTTGTCACTCAGATGTTGGAGAAATGGATAACACCTTCAAAATGATTTGATTTATCCTCACTACTTTAAGTCGTGCCTTTCAACTAGGGTGAGAGGACCCATTTTGTAACCTTTGTTGGTGAGGAGAATGAAGATATCCTTCTTTGCAAAAATTTGAATGGAAACCTTGATAAAATATGATTATAACTCTCTCGAGTTGTCACTTCTAAAGAATGGTGATATTTTCTAAACAAGTTTAAGGTTACTAAAGACATTATAGAATATTGCTTCTACATATTTTAGTATTAGAATTTATTCATTTGTAGACATACATGGAAAATATGGGTAGTTTAGGTAGGATTCTTTGTTTTTGAATAATTTTTTGTGGGAGATTAAGATGCATAAACTTGATTTTTCCTAATATTTGAGGACCTTCACAAAAATTAGAAAACTAAATGACAAAATGCTTCAGAATAACTAAAATATTCCTTCAACTAGAAGGTGTGCATTTATGGAAGCCAATATTTGCAAGGTTTCACAGAATATCTGAGAATTCAACATGAAGGATCGAGCTAAAGACTCAATTAAATATTAAAGACCCCTGGTTCCTCACACCTAAGATACACTAAAAGGCTTACTGACAATATTTATCAACAAAATGACAGTAAAGTGATTTTAAATTGTTTATCTCATTAAAGGATGAAGGCTCTTTTCATAATGAAATTGCAAATGACACTAAAATATCATAGGGAAGAGATCCTATGTGATTCAAAGAATTTTAACACAAGATTGCAACAAAAACATCCAAAACCATTTAAAAACATTATGAAATAAAAGCAGACACAATTTTTTCGAAGATTAACATAGATTAATTCGAAGTTGATTAGATTCATCATTAGCGGAAGGTTTCTTGAAAAATCTAAGATCTTGTCAATGATTTTACACTTGTAACCAGCTTGACATGATCAAACCTAAAACATAAGAGATTAATAGGTTTCTCAGATGGTCTCTCAAGAAGATGGGCTTTCTTAAATTTTCATGTAAGAATTCAATCCCCAACCATTTGCATGACTAAAGCATGCTTTTTATAACACTAAATTTACATTGAAGGTTTCCCTCTAAGAAAATAATATTCGAGGAACCTTTTTTTGTTACATGTTGTATCATGATTTCTAGAAAATGACGTTTAATAGGCTTGCAACAAAAAAATTTCCAGTTGTTCACAAAGGTGAATCCTTGCGAATATCTCCATCATTCTTTTAACTGGGAGAACGTTTTCATCCTTCATGCATGCAACCTTCATTATTTCATTCTTTTCCCATTTTTTCAAAATACAACTTTGCTCTGCATCCAGCTTCTCTGGTAATTCATGTTTTTGCAAGTGCCCGAGTAATTCCAACTTAAAAATATCAACCTTTACATTCCTTGGAATAAAAAAATTAAGCTCTAAATCCATTCAATTGCACTTTGTAGAAAAAAATGACAAGGAATTTCATAAAAAATGATGAAAAACAATGTGTATTCACATCTCCAGGAGTCTTAGAGAAAAAATGGCGGCAAAATCAGTTGCAATGCACAACTGTTTATTCTACGCTTTCTCAACTTTAGATTAGAGTCGTCCACGTGGAAAAATATGATTCGAAGCATGATTGGGGTTGCCTTTTGCATTTTTTTAATTTTGAAGAAAATGTGCAATTTTTACATTTTGGCCCTCCCCTCCGCCTTTTAAATAAAGGCTCGACATGTGGCTTAATCTAGGCCTTTGATAGAGTCGTGGCTCATTTATGCAATTTTACCCTTTTAACAAAAAGGAAGAATTTCCAATTTTCCTCTGCCGACTGGCCTTCCTGCTTGTAACTTTTGATGTGGGCCCCAGTAGAGTTGCGGGTTATTTCATAACTTTTCTCCTTTTCACAAATAAGGCAAAAAATCTTCAAAAAACCCCCAGTGACCCGTCTCCCTGCTTTGAATTTTTAATGTTGAGCCAAAAAACTTCAAAGTGCTCCGATGACCCACCTTTCTACTTCTATCTATTAATGTGGGCCCCAACGGAGTTGTGATTTATTTCATAACTTTGCACCTTTTCACAAAAAAGGAAAAAATCTTCAAAAACCTCCAGTGACCCGCTTCCCTGCTTGTAGCTTGAAAAACTACCACGTGTCCTTCTTCGGGGTCAAAGTATGACTTTTTCCCTATCGCTTCATATCTATTGAATAGCCAATCAGAGATAATTGGTGCCATGGGGCCAATTTGGTATTTTTTACAAATGTGACCATAGTGGCAAATTTCACCAAAAAGACCCGTCGAGAAGCAACCAATTAAAAATGAACATGTATACACCTTGAGGGAAAAAAAGAGAAATTTGCTCCACCTTTATAAATTTGACTAGCCAATCAGAACTCAATGGGGCCACAGGGCTAAATTGATCTTTTTGCAAACATAGAAAAAAATTACAAATTATAAAATAGACCCGACATGCCTCATCAAATCAAAAGAGACCATGTAGCTAAAGATGCTAAGATATAATTTGACGGGGAAAACATGCCTGTCAAATAGTAAGATGTAGGGGACATTCACCATTTGCACCCAAAATTGAATCTTTCTTAAAGGAAAAATAATTTACAAATAATTCATGGCTCAACAACAATCCAAAACCATAGAGAAGGATTTACAATAACACCCTGGTAAAGATAAAACTTGTATGCATCCATTCGAGGAGCTACAAAATACAACAAAGCCTACAGATTGAATAATTTTTAAAACAAATGGGGTGAGATAAAATCGAGCACTAACATCGGCTTCGACTCAGGGATGGGCACACCCTGTGAGTTACGCAAGAACAATAGAGCAGACCATGTGCAAAAAATCCATGCAATGTAGTCAAAGAACAAGGTTTTAGAGCCTAAATACAATAACCGATCCTCCCAAGACGAACTGAGAAACCACAAAAAACTGGTCACCATAGACCAGGACAAACAAAAAAACACGAAAGAAGAATGAAACCAAAAGACTATAGACTGTACAATGGTGTGCACCTTGATTCAGAGAAAATAATCAAGGAAAAATTTCAAGTGCGTGCCATTCTGGATATGACCATGCTAAGCAATTCTAATATGTCTTTAGCAACTGGTCATATGATTGTTTCTCCTTTTCCATCCAAGTTTCTATCTGACCACATTTTTTCAGGCTTATTCTTTGTGCCTATGTCAATTATTTAAAAAATATCTCAAGGCTGTATCAAACATCAGAGTCCTAGGAAAATCAACATGCTCTGGATATCTTCATTGATCATTTTCATACTCCTTGAAAAGAACATAGCTCACAGTGTTATCAACATCAGTCTCTATGCGGAATACTTCATAGGAAGCATTATTGGGGTCCTTAATGAGATAGAAAATTTTCTTTTCACCAGGTAACTTCAGAAGGCTACCCTCAATTGTTATGGTGGCATAAAACATGTCCATTTACACACTTCCACCCACACTAGCTGCCCACTTTCTAGATAATAACATCCCCCACTTATTACGACAATCCACAATTACTACATATAAAGTTAAGTACTTGCCTAGATACGCTACCATTTGCAATACTAAGCCTTTGACACATCCAACTACTGGCACATTTCTTGAATCCATGGCAGTACATTTCCCATAAGCAACTGTTACTTTGAGATTCAACTCATTCATGACCTTAAGAGGTATTACATTACATGAGGCTCCTGAATCAAGCATGGAGTTATGTAATAACCTATCTTTAATAATCAGAGTAGTAAAAAATGGATCTACATTTAGCTAGTACTCAACCAAGGATGTTCCCAAATATACTTTAGGTGGCTCACCTAGTTCTTCAAGTACTTGGTGTTTTTCCAACTCTGTAATGGTAAGACGAGTCTCAACATTGTTTACATTTCTTCCTTGGGTAATCTTTTCTTCTTTCAATACCAAATACTCAAAGGCCTTTTTCTTGTGCTTAAGAATCCTAAGCAGCTCAACAATTGGAACAGAAATATTTGGGCAAGGAACGTATTTGGGCAAGGCAGCATTTGGAGGAATAATGAAAAACTCATCTGACAACAAAGGATTTTTCACGGTATGAGCATGGGTAGGGATACTGGTTCTGTTTGGGGAAACAAGGACTTTTCCAGATGTATCTTTCTTAGGAGTTTCTTTTGGGATATTTGTGAGAACTGGAGTTTTTTGTTTGGCGTGAGGCCCTGCCCCTTTGACAACTTTATTCCTAGTGTTATATTATTTTTCTTGGGCAACCATAACATTCATTAACAACATCCTATACTCCTCAAAAGGGATTCCTCCATCATACTTCTTAATCATTAATGCCCTTAAGTATTCAAAATAATTATTAGGAAATTTGAAATCTTGTACCATATCTATTTCAAAAGTATGAGAGTGAGGAAGGGGTAATACCCAGTGAATACAATCACAAAAATCTACAACAGTTCTTGCACTTATTAATTCAGTCGAAGTTGCTCCTTGCCATGAGCTTGTAGAGCACCCCATCATGCACACATCATCATCAATTTCATCATCAGCTTCCTCAACTTCTTTGTCTTCATCACATGGGGCATGTGGAAAGAAGAATCTATCACACCACTCCATATCATGGACCTCTTCCACAGTAGCAACTCTGGAAGCTAAAGGATCATGCACCAATCTATTTTCCCTGGGTTGGGGTTGTCTATTTCCTGATCCCACGGGCCCTTTACCCCTATCATCTGATCCATGATCACCTCTAGGATGATTTGAAAATCTTTCTCGACCTTATGGGTTGTGTTGACCTTGGAAACCTTATCCAATCCCCTTCTCTGGTCTAGCCATTTTATAGGATATTTCTTTAAGAGCTCAGGCCAAAGTTTTTACAACCTCTTCCAGATCAAAAAACTTACTCAACTAAGGATTATCTAGATTGATCATCTTGATACCTTCCCTCTTAGGAGGATTTCCAACTACCCTGATGTTATTTTCAATCTGCAAAGCCATGGTGAAGGCCTGCCTCAATGTTCTTGGGTTCTTGTCCGTTAAATAATAGGCATCCTTTTTTTCAAAAGCATCAAAGTATTTGATTAAACAAGAAACATTATTTGGCCTTAGGATCACATGTAGCCTAGTCAAGGTCTTATTGAACCAAGTATTGAAGTCAAGAATAGATTCAATAGGATTCTTCTTAATATTTTAAAATTCAGACAAAAGAAACCTGAGATATGTCTTATCCTCATAGTGCAATCTAAAAGTATTTTTCATTTCTGTCCATGAGTCTATTGAGTTATCTGGTAAATATTTATACCAGTCACGTGCATCCTCCTCAAGAGTATGAATAAACAATTTTATATACACATGCTCAAAATCAATCTCAAAGTCTTCCATTATATTGACAAAAAGTTTTAAATGTTGATCGCAAGTGATAACATTATTCCCTTGAAATTTAGGAAGACTATTTCTAACATCTTATGGCACTACATTTGAATATCCATCCATACCTCTAAAATCTATAGGACCAAAAGTATTCACAACAAAAGGAGGTCTGGGTGGGGATAGGGCCATATTCCCTTAAGGGGGTGATCTTACAGGAGAAACAAAATGATGAGGGACAAGGGTTCTTTGGAACATAGGAGTATAAATTTCAAAATCAATGTCCTCTAAAGACTCTTTTTCGTGGAAAATCTTATCAACTTTGGAAAATACAGGAACAAACTTAGAAGAAAACTTATCAAACACAAATGAAGGCCCCACTCCAGTTGGATAATTCATATCTATACGAAAATTACTTGAGTGAGAATCACTTGAAGAAGACTGGTAATCCTCAACCGTAGGTTGATCACTTTCCACAATGGATAATTATTTTCTTGATTCCTAATCTCCAACTATTTTCCATTTTCTTTTTCCTTCTAAATTTTTCTTTCCCAATTTTGGAAACAACTTTCTTTTAGGGGATTTAGTGAAGAAAGATATTTTTCCATCCATCTTTGAAAATATTAGTGACAGATTCACTTAAAAAAGATTAAGGCACTAGTATTTATCAAAATTTAAATCAACACGGAGTCGCCTCTAAGGATTTTCACCTTAGTTGTGTAGATGCACTATAAATGAACTTTCAAATATCTATCAACACTTAAATTCTACAAATCCTAGCAGATATGACCTTCCTCTACCAATATTTAACATTGATGATGTAAACTTAGTCCAAAAACCAACAGAAACTAGAAATATTGCACACAGAACTAATAACTTACACAAATATTACAGATCTCAACAAAGGATGACGTTTAAACAATGTATTTGCACTTAGATCATGTAATAAACATTACCAGGGATGACATGAGAATTCGTTTGAATAATCCTTGGAAACAATGCCAATATGGTGTTGTTACCCAGCAAAAATAGGTCATGGAAGTTAAATAATCCCTAGAAATGGCTCTAATGTGGTGTTGTTGCCACACAAATAAGTCCCAGAGTTAAAAGAATCCCTGATAATGCTAATAAGTCCCTAGCAATGACACCAATCTAGGTGTTGGTATCCAAATTGATTCTCATTTGCAAGTTGAGCACCATCACAGATTTAAAAAGAAGCCTAGAGATAGATAAATCATCATGTATGTCATTTTGTAGCCAGGGTGGCGATTCAGCTGGCTCTTTGTCTTTCAGATGTTAGAGAAACAGATAGCACCTTCAAAAGGATTTGATCTATCCTCACTACTTTAGGTTGTGCGTTTCAACCAGGGTGAGAGGACCTATTTTGTAACCTCTGTTGCTGAAGGAGAATGAAGATATCATTCTTTGCAAAAATTTGAAAGGAAACCTTGAGAAAATATGATCAATGCACCACAATTTAACTCTCACAAATTGTCACTTCTAAAGAATGGTGATATTTTCTAAACATGGTTAAGGTTACTAAAGACATTATGGAATCCTAATTGCTTCTACATAATTTTGCAATAGAATTTATTCATTTTTGGACATACAGGGAAAATAGGGGTAGTTCAGGTAGGATTCATTGTTTTTGAATAATTTTTGGTGGGAGATTAAGCAAGATAAACTTTATTTTACTATATCTTTGAAAAACTTCACAACAAGTGGAAAACTAAATGAAAGAATGCTTCATAATAGATAAGTTATTTCTTCAACCAGAAGGTGTACAACAATGGAGGCCCAAATTTGCACGATTTCACCCAATCTTTGAGAATTCAACACGAAGGCTCGAGATAAAGACTCAAATAAATATTAAATACCCTAGGTTCCTCATGCCTAAGATACACTGAAAGGCTTACAGATAATCTTTATCAACAAAATGATAGTAAAGTGATTTTAAATTTTTTTTCTCATAACAAGATGAAGGCTCTTCTAATAATGATGTTGCGAATGCCACTAAAGTATCACAAGGATGAGATCATGTGTGATTCATAAGTATTTTAGCACAAGATTTCGATAGAAACATCAAAACTATTTGAAAACATTCTAAAATTAAAAAAGACACAATTTTTCCCAAGATTTCCACAGATTAATTTGAATTTGATTAGATTCATACACAGGGGAAGGTTTCTTGAACAATCTCAGAGATTGTTAATGGCTATACACTTGCAACTAACTAGATATGATAAAATCTAAAACATAATAGATTAACAGGTTTCTCATATGGTCTCTCAGGAAGATTGGATTTCTCAAATTTTCTTGTAAGAATTCAACCCCTAAACATTTGCATGACTAAAGAATGCTTTTTATAACACTCAATTTACATCCAAGATTTCCCCCCAAGAAAATAATATTCAAGGAACATTTGTTTGTTACATGTTTGATCATGATTTCCAAAACATGACGTTTAATAGGTTTACAAGAAAAAATTTCCAGTTGTTCACAAATTTGAATCATTGCAAATGTGTCCATCATTGTTTTAACTGGGAGCACATTTTCATACTTTGTGCATGCAATCTCCATCATTTCATCCTTTTATCATTCTTTCCTCTGTAACTTTGCTTTGCATCCAGTTTCTCTAGTAATTCACATTTTTGCAAGTGTCCGAGCAATTCCAACTTCAAAATATCAACCTTTACATTCCTTGGACTCACAAATTAAGCTCTAAGTCCATTCAATTGCACTTTGCAGACAAAAACGATAAGGAATTTCATCAAAAAATGATGAAAAACAATGCGTATTCACATCTCCAAGAGTCTTGAAGGAAAAATTGTGGCAAAATCAGATGCAATGCACATCAACCATTGATTATGCCCTTTCTCAACTTTAGATTAGAGCCGTCCATGTGGAAAAATTTGATTCGAAGTGGGCCTGAGGTTTCCTTTTGCATTTTATGACTTTTGGAGAAAATGAAAAAATTTCACATTTTTCCCCGCCCCTCCGCCTTTGAAATACAAGCTCGACACGTGGATTAATCTTGGCATTTGATGGAGTTGTTAATCATTTCTGCTTTACCCTTTTTAACAAAAATGCAAAATTTCCAATTTTCCTCTACCGACCTACCTTCTTGCTTGTAACTTTTGATGTGGGCCCTAACAGAGTTGCTAGTTATTTCATAACTTTTCTCAGTTTCACAAAAAGGAAAAAATCTTCATAAAACCTTTGACTTCCACCTCCGCACTTTGACTTTTCAATGCTAAGCCAAAAAACTTCAAAGTGCTCCGACGACTCGCATTTCCACTTCTAACTTTGGATTTGGGCCCCAGCGGAGTTCCAGGTTATTTCATAACTTTGCTCCTTTTCACAAAAAGGAAAAAATCTTCAAAAACCTCTGGTGACCCGCGTCCCCGCTTGTAGCTTGAAAAACTGCCACGCGTCCTTCTTTGGGGTCAAAATAAGGATTTTTCCCTACCACTTCATATCTATTAAATAGCCTATCAGAGATAATTGGTGCCACGGGGCCAATTTGGTATTTTTTACAAATGTGACCATAGTGGCAAATTTCACCAAAAATACCCATCGGGCCATAACCAATTAAAAATAAACATGTATACAACTTTGGGGCAAAAAAGGGAAATTCATTCTGCTTTATAAATTTGACTGGCCAATAAGAACTCAATGGGGCCGCGGGGCCAAATTGATCTTTTTGCAAACATAGATAAAAGTTACAAGTTATAAAATAGACCCGGTGTGCCTCATCCAATCAAAAGAGACCACGTAGCTGAAGATGTTGAGATATAATTTGACAAGGAAAACATGCCCATCGAACAGTAAGATGCAAGGTAACTTCACGATTTGTGCCCAGAATTGAATCTTTCTTCAAGGATAAAGAATTTGCAAATAACTCATGGCTCGATAGCAATCCACGACCATAGAGAAGGATTTGCAATAAGACCCTGGTAAACATAAAACTTGTACACATCCATTCAAGGAGATAGAAAATATGAAAGAGCCTGCAGATTGAAGAATTTTTAGAACAAATGGGGTGAGATCAAATTGAGTACCAACACATCTCACCCCTAGTGGCCAGACTGTAAATGGTATGTTAATACCCCATTTCACAATTATTCAGCCACTAAAGGCTACCATTGGCTTTCACCTCCTTTACCCATGGTTGAAAAAATTAACACTCTATGGGGGATTCATTCCACTCCGCGTTCTTCGAGCAGGTGATTTGACATCGTTTGGTCTATATGTGTGGAGCATAAAATTTCCCACTTTCTGTCTTGTATTCTACACCAAGGTCTTCCTTTGGGGTCTCGATTTGTTCAAATTGGTGTCTCAGCTCCCAAGTACTCATTATATGGCCACTTGGAAACTATAATGAATTTTTTCTAGTTTTTTCTGAAAGCTTAGTTTGTTTGGAATTGGATCCACTCATTTTTCTTTCCCCTCAGACCCCATTGCTTTTACAGAATATCCTTTAGGAGATAATCCCAAGCTTCTACCTATATTCGCCCAGATTTGGTATTTTTTGAGAGGGGAAATTCTCTTTTGGATATGAAAAGAAAGAAATAATTTTTTATTTTCTAAGTATGAAATTGATTAGCAATTTTCTTTGAATAAAAAGTCTATGGTTATCTCCAATGTGTTCCTACAAATTCAAGTCCAGGTGAACACAGTCTCCATGGAGTTGGACTACCTCAAAACTTTGTTACCAAATTGTGGGGATGCTCCATGCAATGTATCCTAGGAACCAACCTCACCATCTCAGTTCTTCTTGCCACATGAATGTGGTGATTGTCGCGTCTGTTCTCAACAACATTCATTTAGTTGAGCTCTTCACTCACCTCGCTCTCAACATCGATAGAGTCACTCACCGCCATCTCGCCATTAAGGCTAGGGGTCCCCTGCTCATCATCTCGGGTGGGGGTGCTCACCTACTTCCCCCAACATGTGCCCACTAGATCACTAGAATTTGCCCCCGCTGCCATCGTAACCTTTTGAAAAGTTCCCCCATGTTTCTCTCACCATCCCCACTCAGGGGGATGCAGAAAATGAAGAATAAAATCCCACAGGTTGGGACTTTCTTATTGTCAGCAACAAATTCCAGTAGTTAGGTTGGTCATACGACCATGATCCTCATGCTTATGGAATGTTTTCTGGTGCTACTTAATTTTTTGTTATGTTAATATCCTAGACGTTGCCTATTTTTTTGTTCTTTTAGGCTCTACCTAGTTTGCTATTTGCTCGTTTGTGGTTTTGGGGCATGTTCTCATATTGCCAACTTTTTTGTTGAAAGACATCTTTTATCTTATTGAATTAATATAACATAAGATATCTTTTCATCAGCCAAATAATAATTCACTGCTATAAACATATTAAAACGCCAACTAAAATATATTAAAATAACCATAAACTGCTAATTCAAGAATATTAAAATCACTATACATTACACTCGTTGAATAAAGATTCTCCAAAATTAGTGCTTTAAACATTTTTCTATATACTTGTTTAGTGTACCTAATAACTTTAAATCCCTTATCGGGTCTCGAAAGAATGGGTTATCCCTAATATTACGTCTGGTCGTTTGACATGCGCAAGAATATAATCTCCCTTAAATCCCCACCATAGAATTGCTTTATTTAATAATTTGATGGAGAATTATCTTGATAGAGTTGCTTTATTGTTTCACTTATTTTAGATTTACAGCTATAGAAACATAAACTCTTCATTTGGATTAATGAGTTTCGATCGGGCCACAAACTACATAAAATATGTAAGGGATTATTGTCAACAAAAGAAAAACTTAAGTTTGTTGCAAAAAAAGGAAAGGATTTTTTGCATAGGTTGCCACATTGAATACTTGTTGAGTGCATTCTGTCAAACATCATCAATGCTCCATGAGGTCCATGAGGATATTTATGTTTTCTATTCATTTTAGGTTACCAATTTTTTTTAAGAAAAACCCTAGATGCTGAAAATGTTTCTAAAAAATTATACTTTTGAACAAATGACACATCAAAGAATGATGTCTTCATTTCCTAATATTTGATAATGTCTGGTAGAATTATGTAGAAAATTGGGGTCAACCCCCCAAAAAGATTAACATTTAAACAATACTAAACCATAGTGCCCTCTCCACTAAATAATGTTTCCTAATCTTTGATAATGTTTGGTAGAATTATGCAGAAAATCCTCAACCCCCCACACCCCGCCCCCCTCCCCCCAAAAAAATTAAATTAACATTTAAACAATATTAGACTATGGTCCCCTTTCCACTAAATAATTATCCTTTGAATCTCATAATCGGAGAAACATGAGTGGAACAACAAGATGGATTCTAAAGGTTTCTAAAATTGGAGAAAGATGGAGGGAACAATAAGACGGGTTCTAAAGGTTTCCAAAATTCTAAATGGAGATGGTAGTGAAAGACTAATTTGTGGAACCCAAAGATCTTTCAAAGTAGAAGTTGTTCGAAGGCTGATGCACATATGGTCGACCCATATAACAACCTTTATGGCGTGAGCGTATTATGTATAGTGTGTATATAATATATATATGAGGATATGTAATATTTACATAAGATTAATCAAGAGTTGTAAGATAGCTTGATTGTTTTTAGAGGAAGAATGATAATGACCTTCTAGTTAGAATTTTCTTCTCATTTGGAATGGGCAAGAATACTATTGTACCAAAGCTAAATATATGAACTATAGACAATTGTATGTTGATGAGAAGCTCTACGCAATGCCATATTTTTCAAACCATGGTTATAATATGCATAGATAATAGCTCCTAGCAGTATCATAGTGTATATCACATATATTTTTATATTCCCTTGTATCGTGTGTGGAATATATTATTATTTTTGTGTATACATCAAAGTTAGGTATCAACACAAATTAATTTTGAGACAAAGTTTTAATTTCTCCACTTATACATACGATTTTCTATTTAAATAAATTAGGTTTACTAATTTACTTGGTTTTTTTTATAATGAACATGTTTTACACTAGCGAAAATTCACATCTCATGTTACATGTGATAAGTATGGTATTATTGAAACCGATCAATTATGAATCCCAAAATGACACCTGTGTAAAACACCAGTTGATGCGTTGCATTCCATTTTAGCTTGACAGAAAGCAAATAACTCTAACAAATTTTAACCGAGATTAAAGAAATGGGACTGGTAATGTGATAAAATATTGTGGAAGAATTGGCTTGGATTGAAGAAACACGAGATATTAATCCTCATAAATATTTGGAGTGTATTTATAGACGTGGGTCGAAGAATGACACGATATTGATTGAAAGAGCCGTAGAATAGGGGAACTCTGTAATTACTCGTGTATAAGTATTACTCGGACAAATGTAAAAATAGAGTCGTAAAGCAGAGGAACTCTCATTTTTCAGAGGGAGAGGGTAATCAGCTTCTACATGGGAACAATTCATTAGAAGTATTCCTGTGCAGTCTGACCATTGTGCTTTCGTGTACATACAATTTTAAAATTAGCCACTTGAGAGATCAAAGGTGTAAGTACCTCTCTCGTGACGGAAGACCATCAAAAAGGTCTTGGATCTCCTAACAGCAGGGAGCAAGGAAGGATGTTGCGAAATTAAAATCTGCAAGAAATCCATGAAGGACACACTGAAGAGTCAGCACTGTGAGCATATGAGGCGTATCTAGGAATCATGATGGATGCACAAGAGGAAAGAAGACACTCGAGAATGTGAACAACACAAGGAGGAGGATTTTGGGGGGATTGTGCACAAGAGAAAACTTCTCGGAGAGATTGTGTACAACAGAAAGAATGTCGATAGAGAAGTCTCTTGGTGAGAAGATTGTTATCTATGCAAAGAGATAGGACATCACGCAATTCAATGTCCAAGGCATGACGAGGAGATAGCTACGAAACATAAACTAGTGCATAAAGGATGTACAAAGAGAGAAAGCCAAGGCGTGGAGATTTGAGAAGCACCAAAGAGAAGGTGAGGTGTAGATGAAAGGAAAGATGGTATCACGAGGAGATAGGCAAGAAATACTCCGCACAAGGTGCAAGACAAAGGGCAAGTGTTTACTGGTCGTAGTCGACAACAAGAGCACCGAAAATCTCATTACAAAGTAGATGGTGTAGAAGTTAGAAGTTGGGATTGCCACACTGGAGGCATCTTAAAACCATACATGCCGACTTGGTTGGTTAAAGGTTAGGAGGGAATTATGTGCGAAAAATGTGAAGTGGAGATGTAGATCAAAAGATTCACCGATCAAGTATTGTGTGACATCCTACCTATGGATGCATGTCAGTTCTTATTGGGTTTAGAAAATTTGTAGTCTTAACCAGCAAACAACAAAACTTGTAAATAAAAACAAATTAATACACAAACCAACACTTTTGTGCGTAATCATTAATTATTTTCTTCAGTATCCAAGTTTTAGCTCATTACATTCCAAGCTATGCATTCAACAATTTCTCTTACATATACAACTTCAGTTGTGTGCTTCTAATGCAATTACAATTACTGGTAATTATATAAAATTCACTCCAACTAGACTTAACTGCAAATTGGTCTAAACAGAGCTTTTACAAAAATAGAACTGCAGCTTTACAATTACCGCAAGTTCTGCATGCATAAAAAAAATATTGTTTATTTTATTTAATTCCTAAACAATAAGACAAAGGTGGAGTTAATTAATGCATAATAAATCTTAACTTATCCTTTCTAAAAAGCTACGAGAGAAATTACATGTTTCACATGCATGCATATTTCCAACACTCCCCCTTAATTTCATCCGTGTAGCTTTCACTATTTTAGAGCTGAGTTTGTATTTTAAGATCTACAATATGGAAGATCACGAAATCCCAAACAACTTCCTAAATATTCTAAAAATTCATTTGCCAAAGATTTTGTAAAGATATCAACAAACTAATCTTCAGATATGTAAAATTCAAGATGAATTTCATTTTTGTTCACCAACTCTTGATGAAATGATATCTTGTATCAATATGCTTGCTCCTCTTATGAAAAACATGATTTTTGGACAACATTATTACTGAGTTGTTGTCACAATAAATTTGTCTAGCGTTTTCTTAATTCTACCTCAAATATTTCAACACTCTTCTCATCCACACAACTTGACATGCCGCCCCTGTTGTTGTTACATACTCTGCTTCTATTGAAGATAACATGAAAATGGGCTGCTTATTTGATGCCCATGAAATTACTCTTGTTTCAAAATTAAAAGTATATCCGAATGTGTTTTCCATGTCATCTATACTTCCAACACTATCAATTTCTGTATAAACATTGACTTTGAACTCATGTGAACTTAGATTAAGAATTCCATGATTCTTTGTTCCACACACATACATTAAAATTATTTTTCCAGCTTGCCAATGTGAATATTTTGGAGATTCCATGAACCTTGGTAAGAGGCTCACAACATATATAATATCATGCCTTATTGTCGTCAAATACAGAAGACTTAAAATTAAATTTTTAAACAATCTTGGATCCCCCAATGATTTTTTGTCCTCTTTGCTTAGCTTCAAACCTACTACAACTAGTGTTGGTGCTAACTTACAATTCGACATGTTAAATCTTTTCAAAACATCATTAACATACTTTCCTTGTGAAATAAAAACTTCACTTTTTGATTGTTGAACTTCAATTCCCAAAAAGTAATGCATAAGACCAAGATCTATCATCTCAAATTCCTTCTTCATGGATGATTTCAATGACTTTGTAGATATATTTATAGTAATGATCACATCATCTATGTATAAACAAACAATTAGAATCTTACCTTGCTAATTTATTTTGGTGTATAAAGTAGGGTCACTACTTCTCCTACTGAAAATATTCTCAATCAAATAAAAATCAATTCTATTGCACGAAGCTCTAGGTTCTTGCTTGAGACCATAGAGCGCTTTCCTCAACTTGTATACTTTTACTTTGTGAACTTCAACCTCATAACCATCTGGTTGATTCACATAAAATTCCTATTCAAGAAAATCACTAAAGAATGTTGATTTTACATCCATCAAATAAATAATTCATTTGTTTTGAGTTGATATTACTAAAACCATTCTTACCATGTCCAACTGTGTTAGTGATGCAAATGTTTCATTGTAGTCAACTCTATATTGTTGCATAAAACCTCTTGTTACTAGCCTTGCTCTATGTTTTTGTGATTTTCCATCAACATTGTATTTGGTCTTATAGACCCACTTCACTCCTATCATGTTGTTTACTTTTAGAAGATCCATCAACTCCCATGTATGATTCTTCTCTATGAAATCGATCTCATCATCCATAGCTTATGGCCAAACTTCATTCTTTATAGCCTCTTTAAAATATATTAGATTTGCAACTTGAGAAAAAAATGCAAAAACGGAAAAATGAGTTATTTGTATTAGCACTATAAATGTCACTAAGATTCCATGTTTTACATTGTGCATGACTATTCGACGATGTACTGCTTTGTGGTGATGGAGCTGTTATTGGTGTTCTGTGCGATGTATCTTGCATGGTTGAAGATGACTAAAATCTTAGAGACCTCCTTGTTATAGAAGGAGGTGTAACTTGTGCTATAATTTTTGGTGCATGTCCAAGACTAGAAGTTACATTACCTTGCTTCTCTAATGTTTCATCTTTCGTATCATCATGTCAAATAGTTTCTGCTATACTGACTATTTTCTCAATACTTCCATCCCATACTTCATTTTCAATAAATTGTACATCTCTGCTAATCACAACTTTTTTAGTGACTGGATTGTACAACTTGTACACTTTTATCCTTTGTTGTCTAACTTCTTCCTTAGCTCTTCAGGCGCATGTGTGTACGCCACACAACCAAAAAGTCTGAAATGAGAAACACTATGTTTCATATTTGTCCATGCTTGTTGAGGAACCATGTTCTTAATAGTTTTTGTTAGACACTTATTTAAAATGTAAACAAAAGTTGCTATTACTTATGCATAATAGTCATTTGGAAGGTTCTTTTCCTTCATCATACGTTTATTGATTTCCATAATGGTTCTATTCTTCCTCTCTGGCACACCATTCAGATTTGGTGCATACCTGGTAGTAAATTGCTTGTCTATGCTATGATATTTGTAAAATTTTAAAAATTCATTGGAAACATACTCACATCCTTTGTTTGTCCTTAAAACTTTGATGTAGTATCCACTTTGCTTCTCCACTAAAGCCTTAAACTGTTGAAATGTATCAAAGGCTTCAGATTTGTGTCTCAGAAAATAAACCCATTTATTCCTTGTATAGTCATCAATAAATGTCATAAAATATGAACAACCTCCAATAGAATTTATTTGCATAGGTCCACACAATTCTGAATGTACAAACTTTAGAGGTTCTCTTACTCTTGTTGTTTTACCAACTGGGAAAGAATCTTTGTGTTGGTTCCCCAAAATACATCCTTCACATACTCTTTCCGGTTTTTTGAATCAATGGAAAAACTTTAACCATAATTTTTCTATGAAGTAAATTCAAACCTCCAAAATTCAAATATCCATACCTAAGATGCCAAATCCATGATTCATCTTTCACAACTAATTGAAAATAAGACTGTTTCCCTTCAACACAGGACTTAACTGTATTTGAGCAGGACTCATTTGCATTAGCATATACCTCCTTTACATTTCCGCAGGACTCATTCACCTTAGCGCAAAACTCATTTTACTGAGTGTGGTACTCAGTAGAGGAATCATTTAACCTAGTGCAAGACTTGGCTATGAACTGAGTTGTTGATTTTACTACAAACAAGTCTGATTTTCTCTTTTTTTCTAGTTTTAATATCGTAGGAAACATCCTATTGATGTTTATCTTCACTTTTGCAATCAACTCAGTGCTAGGAGCTTTGTCCATGATCATGCACTCATTTTATTCCATATAAACTTAGTATCATTTCTGTACCAAGTGTCTAATACTCATAAGATTGTGCTTCAAACATGTAACATAGTAAACATCATGCACATTTTTTTCTCCCTCTGTTTAGTTAGAATATTAACCGTGCATTTTCCTTTTATAAACACAATATTGTTATTCCCAAGAGTAATATCACTCTTTACTGACTCATCCAAATTGGAAAATAAATCTAGATTACCTGTCATGTGAATAATTCAACCAGAGTCCAAATACCATACATCACATGGAATATCTTTTGATATATTGCACTCAATAAAGGATAAATAAGGTATTGCTTCGGAAATATATTTGCATGAAATAAACATAGATGTAGAAATAAAAATTCCAACTTGATTTTTAATGTCTGTCCTAGTCATATTGATTTTTCTTACAATCATAAGCATAGTATCCTGACTTATTGCAATAGTAGCATTGAACATGAGACTTATCTTATCTCTAAACATAACTTTGTTATGGACTTTGTCCTTTTCGACTTGAGTTTTATGAAATCTTGTTGCGTCCTCTAGAAGTACTTCTTCCTCTGCCTCTGGGGTTAAAACCATCTCTCCTTTGTCCATGACTACCTATTTCTTGGGATACAAAATCCTGATCTACAACTCCATGTGATATATTCATCCTTTGTTCCTGATTCATTTGTGATGCATGATGTAGACACCTAAATTCCACTTTTACAATCTCATTTCCAAAAGCACACAAATCACTCTCATTCTTATCATTTCAGTTATAGTTAGTGATTTCTGCTATTTAACTAACATTTCTTCCCATTTTGGTCAATTAACAAAACATTTTTTATTGCCCAACCTCTTTCACATTTAGGATGTCGATTCATGACAAATCGTAAATAAAAATTCTCTTCCAAAAAGATAATTAACAATTATTAGCTAATTAATTAATCCTATCTTACTCTTATTTTGGTCAATATACCATATTATTGGCTCAAACCCCTCTTTCAACCAATGAAAATCAGCGCACTACCCTCCACAACATCGCGTAAGGCTTCCAAAACTTATCCTATCCTCCTAATTGACCCTCAGTGGTTGATTAGGGCTCCTCACATCCTAATCATTTGTTGATTCACTAATCATGATTAACGAGACTTAATTAGGATTAACATTTCTTAATCTAATTTGTGCTTTTAGTTCCACATGCACCAAGATTCTTGTTTCCCTCAAAGGAAAAAATATAAAAAAAAACAAACCAAATACCTTTAAAATTTACATCTGCTTTGATTTCATATCATATAAGAAATATGATTAATAGCCAGTGTCAATCCTTGGCTCAAGTTTTCAATGGGGTTAGTAAATAGGTATCCGATATGATCTTGTAGTCATTGTTGGAGATACTATCTCACCTTCCTTAGAGTAGCAACAAACGCCCAACTTGATTTCTCCTAGATCTATTTAGGTCTATGTTAGTTAGGAAATGAATATTCTAGTAGGCATGCTTTAAGCTAAAATAGATTGATATATCATGTTAGTTCTTTCATGTATCCCATTAAGATTTAATCATTGATGTAACAATTTTTAGATTCAATAAGCATTTACTCAATTAGACTATGTGGTGTTAGTCTTGTTAGTTTAGATTTTCTTGTAACTTTTAGTAGTTTTCGTTTGGCACGCCCGATAGTACATTACCCCATTGCATTCATTCTTAATCTTTTTAATTTAGTTTCAAAGTTTTTAATTTCAATATTTCTAGATTAGTATCAAGATTTCTAGATTGGATTCCATATTTTTAATATTATTTTCTCAAGATTTTAGATTACTTTTAAGTTTTTAGAGTAATTTTCAAAGTTTTATAGATCAATTTTCATTTTGATAGTTCTTTAAAACTAGATTTTTAGCAGATGTTTCATTTTGATGTTCTTTGCAGGATATAAGGAGGATAAGTGATGTAAAAATTCTAATCGGAAGTTAAAGATTTGAGATTTTTTCAAAATTTTCTTCTCAAAACCCATGTTTTGACCACGTATAGGAAGGTGCATGCTCATGCCTAAAGGTGCACACTCACACCGAAAGGGGAGATATCATGATGTAATGTACACGTTCATGCTCTTAGGGATGTGCTCAAGCTCCACTAGACGTGCTTGGATGTCAATGCATTTTTCCTCTGTGTATAGGCCACACTGATACTCTTAAGGGCATGATGTTCTCTTAAGGGTGAGATGGTGCTAAAACGAGTGCACTGGTGCTCACAGGGGCACACCTATGTTAGAATGATTATATAACCTATCTTTCAGAGGCCATAATGTTTTCTCCTAACCTCAAAATGACTCTGATTTTTTGCATTGGAAAGGTATTGAAGTGAAATATGCAATGGTAACAAAATATAAGGTTTTAAAATTACCAAAACATGAGGGTATTATTTTCTTGAAAACTAGTCATTTTCTAACATATCTACATGTTTTGATAAATTTTGTTTTTCTATGCTTTACTTGATGAAGACAAAAGATTGTATATGCTCTTCTATTACACCTTTTTGTGATCTTGAGAATCAAAAACAACTTTGATCTCTATATTTTTAACATTATCTTAATTTTTGGAGAATGATTTTGTTTCCATCCTTTGTATGACTTTGGGATAAAGTTGTGTATGCTCTTCACTTGCACCTCGTGTGATACTGAGAATCAAAAGAACATCTAAACCTTATTTTGATAAACTTAGAGTAAGTAGGACAATTTATCATTCATTCTTATGCTTAAGGGAATAAATTTTCATTTTGGCATGTATATGAGCTTTTAATTTAAGATTTTTTTCATTTGATATATAACTAAGGCTAAGAATTATGTATACTCTTCTCTTACACCTAGTGTGATCTTGAGAAAAAAAAAAAACCTTAGTTTTTGACTAAAAAATCTCTTGGATTAATTGGGAATAAACCTTAACTTGCAAAGCATTATGGTATTTAATTGATTTACAAGGTTTTTTATTTCTATTTAGTTGGGTTGATTTTTTTATATGATCTTCTCTCTAGTCCTTGGATGATCTTGAGAATAAGAAATGGCATTTAATCCTCTTTCTATAATATTGTAGTTATTTTGTAACTACTAATCGTTTTTGTGTAGAATCTATCGCTAGTCAAAGAAATGAGGACCTAAACAATTTTCAAATTACACATGTGTTGTAAGTTGCCAATTGTGGTCTAAACCAAAATTTTTAATTGAAAAATATTAAAACCACACTAACATCTATTAAACACATTGTATTATAGGTTTCGGTTAACATCTATGACTCGTCCACTTTGAACTAGGAAAATTCTCTTTGGCATAAGCCTTAAGCTACAAAAAAAAAGTTGTTCCTAGGAAACTGAAAGTATTCCACACAAGAGGGAAACTTGTGGATGAAAGGGGAAAGTGCTCCAATTACCGAAATGATTAGTACGCCTTGGTGAGTTTAGAGTCAAAGTTATTTCCATTATGACCCCAATGAAAATACAACTGAACACATTTTTATGGTGATTGTATTGAAGGGGGTAAAGTAACTCCAGGGTACTCCAAGGGTCACCCCTTGGAAAATTGAACACGCAGAGATATCTTGTAACACCTTGAGAGAGAAACCCTAGGAAATCTTTTGGCTTGGAAACAAAATTTTTTTGACATCATTTTCTATAGAGCTCTCACAAAGTTGCAAATTTTTTGGAGTAAAAACCTTATTATACTAACAAGGTGAGAGTTCATTCAAGTTAAAACCGTATGATATTACTCACGAAACCTACGAGGTGTTACTCTAGCCTAGTTTTTCACTTGTTGCAAGATAAGGAAAAAATGTGCCAAAGTTACATATAGTTTGTTTCACCACCACTTGGTTTACAGCTCCCATTTTGGACAAAAGGAAACAACATACGTGGATACCGCTAGAGATAATCATTTCCACCACTTTTGTAGTCTACTTGCATGACTAGGTTACAATATCGGAATGCAAGTGTTGAAAGTGTGAATGGTACATCTTTATGATCTAGGTGGCTGTATTGTCTCAAACCCATTTCGAGACTTATTATTATTGTAGTTAGGTGGTATTATAATTGAATTCCTTTGAGTTTATATGATTCCCACTTTATATCCATAAAATTGTGATATTTACTTCTTGTTTCCATTGTGAAACTTGGCCTATATCTCTACATTGTATTGTTACACTGCTCGCACACATAAAAATTCCTTGATAGACTTGGGCATTGTTTTACATCCTAGCCTTGTCTTGAGTTTACTTTTTTTGCATCACTATAATGCCATTTTAATACTAAAATATTAATTTCTTACAAATCTTGATTAACATGTCTAAATAGCGTTATTACACTTCTCACATTTGTATCTTCCATTTTACAAGACTTAGACTTTGTTAGCATTTGGAGATTGGTTTTTAGTATACCTTGTTAGAGGATTGTGTTAACACTCTCTTAACATTTAGGCCTTGTTTGTTTCTAACTTGACCTAATTGGTGATATTGTGTTG
The DNA here is from genome assembly GCA_019776745.2 of Taxus chinensis. NCBI lineage: Eukaryota > Viridiplantae > Streptophyta > Pinopsida > Cupressales > Taxaceae > Taxus > Taxus chinensis. Next base: position 275,089,318 of record CM034148.1, read on the forward strand.
TCACTATTTTGTTTCTAACGTATATAAAAAAATCATGAGTAAAATTTTGTTGCGACTAAATTTGAGTTTTATACATCAATCTATTGTCCTAGATAACTCTTGTCATATATTACCTTATTAGGGTAGGTCATTATTTATTATTTTGTGTCATTAGGTTCATATTGATCCTTTAGATTCATGACCATTGATTGTTTGGTATTATTTGCAGTGATTTGACATCGTTACACTGCTTGGTTTGTCATAAGGCCCATGTTTTCCAAATTTTTAGCTAGTTTCCATTGCGCTGCCAAAATCTACGTTGGGATTCATTCAAATTAAATGTTTCAATCAAACTATCTCCTTCTAGAAATTTTTATCACACAAATGCAAAAAATTACCAACTATCGTTAAGTTACGTATATGTACGACAGTAAGGAATAAAAGTTTTGGTATTGTCATCAAAGGATCCCCATCATGGCTAATCTTGGTTTGATTCTTTACACTAGAAAACCCATTTGGGTACTCTGTTTCCCGTCTTCATCTCATAGAAAGTGGTATGGTTTAGATGCTTTTGATCCAAATTATTATTCGGGTCACCCCACTGTTCTTCTAATTCCAATCTAAATTATTATTCTAATTCTTGGGATTCACCTCGATCTTCTAAAGATTCTCATCAGAGTTGTTCATCTCATTCGAATCGTAAGCCATAGTTCTCCCTCTCTTCCCAGGGCTTCCCTTATTATTCAACTAAATGAACTATTCCTTTAAACAATCATGCGGAACCAAGTATCACTAGTCAAACATCTAATTCGATTCCTAAGCTATGGTCCTCCCTTGCTCTAAAATACCTCCATTATTCTTCTCCTCGACAACCTCTTCCTTTGTTGAAGATCTAGGTGAATCAAAATTCTTATAATTCGACACCCACATCATATTCATATAATTTTACACCTATCTTGCAATCATCTAAGTTGACTCGCATGAAAAAATCATTTAAGTCCATGTATACATCGCAAAGACCTCGAACGACTCCTATGTTACAATCATATGTTGATTTTCTACATGATCCTCATTTTTTCCTAGTAATATGTCATATTCTAGGAAATCCAATGCCCATAATTTTTAATCTACATCTTATTCTACTCCCAAGACATCTAGAACCAAATCTACTTCGTCTCTTGAGTCACCATCTTCTCAAACTTCTACACTAGTTGGACCCATTTCTTCTAGTCAACCTCTCATGGTTGATGAAAAAATACCCATGTTGATCGATTCATTTTAAAATGAAGAATAAATCACATAAATCATGGGGTCAAATGATGACATTCCCATACAGGATCACATGCAAGAATTCTCTTTATACCTTGCTCTGTTCTCATATTATGGGGAAGAGGTTGCTTCCACTTGTTAGACCTTAAAGGAAGACTCTACAATCATCTAATTTGATCCTCTTCTTACTCTTCCATATTCACATTCTTCATTATGTAATTAAATTCCTTGGTATGGCATTGATCCATGACCTATCTTCCCATTACCTAATCACTCTTTATCTATCAAAATTCTTCAATTGAAAAATCATGTTGAGTCACCACCTAGAACTCCATTATCTTCTCCAATATGTGTCCCACCTCCAAGTAGGCCCACATCATTTATATGTGGATCACCTCCTAGTAGCCCATCTTCATCTATTATTGGGCTATGTCCTTGTAGCTCATCATCTTCTACATATGAGACACCTCCAGGTAGTCTTTCATCTTCAGTCTATGGGACACCTCCTTGTAGACTATCCTTTTCTATCCTTAGCCACCTCTAAGAATCCCTTCATTGCATTTATGTGGCTCACCTCTGGGTATCCCCTCTTCATCTATACTTGGGAGCACATCCTATAAATCCATCATCTTTGATTCTTTCGCCGCGTCCTAGTATCCCAAAAACTTCGATATATGGGACACCACTAGGTAGTTCTTCATTTTCAATCGTAGGGCCACATCCTAGTAGTCCTTTATCTTCAGTCTATAGGAAATATCCTTATATCGCATCCCCTTCAATTATTGGATAGTATCCTTCATTTCCACCACATTTTCCTTGTATTAATGATTGTGGAAATCCCACCATAATTTATCACATAAATTCTCTTTGTCCACTTTCTTCTCCGACTTCTCGAGATCGTTCAAGTCACGCAATAGCTTATAAGAAACCCAATTGGTTCCTTCATTAGGCTAAGCTCATAAATTACAAGCCCTCCAAAGATCACAACAATTTAGACGGTCTTAAAGTTCAAAATAAAATGCAATTCAAAACTACACACCAACACACCCATAAAGTATGGTGCAAAGTGCATAAACCTCTTCATATGGAAATCAATTTCCTAGAAAAAAAATCAATATTCCAAAATAAAAAGTAGTCATCTATTGAGTATGAGATCACCATGATCATTGAAATCAAAGATAATATGACTCTTGATAAGAAATCATGCTTAATCATACTTTTCAACAAAATCGTGAAATTTGTTGTTTGATCTTATCACGCAAATTGATATTGATCCATCCCACTTTTCAAAAAAAGACAAAAATGTAAACAAATTAGAAAAAGTTTCAAAAAATAAAAGGGGAATGAACACACATTGCAATCAGGTATTGCATATACATGGATGTTCTTTGTTCCCTTCCTTTTTATTGTTCTACAAGTCTTCCTACCATTTTCATTCCTTCAGTGATATTTTAGTTATCTAATTTATACAAATTTTGTGACATTTATGTCTATGGTATCCATTGGTCTTGGTCTTTCATCACCTTGGTAAATTAAAGAAAAATTGGCCTTATAGGGATCATATCACAATCAACATCTAAAATAAACTTGTTGAGAAGAAATTTTGGACATATTTGTTGACACCATCAAATATTGTCATCACAAGAACTTCCACCTCCTTCCATCAAGACATCAGTGATTCTTAACCCCTCGTCGAATAAGAGAGCTGAAATAAGTTTTGAGAAAGAAAAACAAAATCAATCAAATCAAAAAGCCAAAGCTAAAAGAAAAATCAAATTGATATATAAATCTCTGTTGGGGTGTTTCCAATAATCTCTACCAGGGCTATAAACACCTAACTAGCAGTAGATAAATGTTGAGATTACAATCAAATACATCTCTATCAGGGATATAGATGTCTAGCTGGCAGTGGAACAATGTACAACTCTCCCTCAATAATCCATTCATAACAAAAATCAACTTTGAAAAATAAATCATTCCAACATATTGGCTAGGGTGTCTTCTCTTGTTGTCTATCAAATCTTACCTCTAGGAGGTAATAAATTTCCACCTACACACACTATATCTCTTTGAGAAAATAGGATTAGTATGTTACTAAGTGTCTACTTTTGGACCTTTTTCAGAATCTTACTCTAGTTCGTATCTTGGCTCAAGATTCGTGCCTTTAGCTAATCATTTCTTCATTGCGATTCTTCTAAGCTATATTCACAACATTCATGTTGTTATTCTACTTCATCAGAACATCTATGTGTAGAATATTCCATTTTTACGGGAACCTTTGTCCCCTATCTCAAAACAATCTTCAACTTCATTCTATCATGTGATTCTTGGTCAGCTTAAGTTAGGGAATCCTTACTCCTTCCTAACACATCACTGGGTTACGTTCATCATCATGTTGAACCGATCTATAATGGCCTTGATCCAAATTCTACACATGAAAAGTTTTCCTTTGAATATTCTTATCTAATGATAGGGTTAATTTCACATCTTCACTTTATTACACATACACATGGAATTCTAACCTTGTACATCAAATCTATTGTTGGGGCATCCACATTTCTTTGTTTCATGTACAGAAGTTCAGAAAACTTCTCAAAAATAAAAAAAACATTCAAATATGTTTCTAAAATAAAAAACATTCAAGTATGTTTCAAAAATAAAAACAATCTAAATAATCATTCAAAAACCCAAACAAATTGGTAAAAAATATTCAAAAACACAAAACATTAGGTAAAATCATTAAAAATCTGAAAAAAGTGTAAAAATTCAAAAAAAGTCAAAAATTGGTAAGCGACAGGCACACATTTGAAGCCTGTATTAAATGCATTCTCCTAGAACATAAAAAATTTTAATACAAAAACATCTTTCTTAGCTTCTTTCTTGTTCTTTTGTCCAAGGAATTACAAAATTATCGTGATCTACCTCCATTAATGAAGTTGGCTTGCTTACTATGTTAATAATCTCATGCAATAGTGAGTTATTTTAGATTCTGTCATAGTGAGTGAATGCTTTTCATGGGATTGCTTGTGTCCTCCTTTATTCCCATTGCATGTTTCCTTTCTTGGGGAACCATTTTTAACCCTCATCATTAGAACAAAAACATTCAGAAACTGAAGCTTGATAAAACAATTTGGTGTAACTATCTTGAACATTGTTTGTTTGAGTATGTGTGATTGTACTTGTTTTTCTATTAGGTTGGCTGGTTTACTTTCTCATATTGCATTGCATTATGTATGTTGCATGGAGTTAAACATCATTTTACTTTCTTATATTGCATTGCATTGTGTATGTTGCATGGAGTTACATATTTTTAGTGATGAAAAAATGTTAGTAATATAGCTTTTCATGTTATTTTACAATTTTTTTATTTTAATAAAGGTCGATGATGTAGATCATAGGGGAAACATGATGAAATTAAAGTTCGTTATTGAGTATTAGATCTAAATATCTATTCCTATTATCCACTTTCATGTCTTATCATTATTTATTTTTTCCAAATCACTTGGGGCAATAAACAATCATGTTTATTCCTATCCTATTTCTTATATTGGTTTTGATCACATTTTCGGTCATCGATTGACATCTTCTATCACCCATCAACACTTAAGGGGCCATCCTTAATTCTAATAATTTTTCTTCAAAATTTTTAGTTGTTTATGCTTGTCTACTATATATGAAGTGAAGTTACTTACTTCACCTCAAACATGGACAAATGTAGACACCTAAATTTAGATTTTACAATTTTAATTCCAAAAGCACACAAATCACTCTCATTCTTATCATTTCTAGTATAATTAGTGATTTTCGATAATTAATGTATGTTTCTTACATTTTTTGTCAATTAACAATGCATTTTTTATTGCCTAAACTCTCTCGCATTTAGGATGTCAATTTATGACAAATCGTCAGTCAAAATTCCCTTCCAAACAAATAATTAGCGATTATTAGCTAATTAATCCTATTTAACTCTTGTTTTGGTCAATATACCCTATTATTGGTTCAAACCCCTCTTCCAACAACTCAAAATCACCCCACTTCCCTCCAAAAAAATTCAACAAGTTTCAAATGCTTATCCTAGCCTCCTAATTGACCCTAAGTGGTTTATTAATGCTCCTCACATCCTAATCACTTGTTAATTCACTAATTTTGATTAGCAAACTTTAACCATGATTATAAATTCTTAAACTACTTCGTGCTTTTAATCCCACATGCACTGTGATGTTAGTTTTCCTCAAACAAAAAAATATAAAAAGGAGTAACCACATACCTTTAAACTTTACACCATGCTTTGATTTACATAACATATAAGAAATATGATTAATAGCCTAGGTCAATCCTTGCCTCAAGTCTTCAATGGGTTTAGTAGATGGGTATATAGTATGATCTTGTAGTATTTGTTGGAGAGACCATCTCACCTTCCTTGAAGTAGTAACAAATCCCCAGTTTGATTACTCCTAGATCTATTTAGGTCTATGTTAGTTAGCAATTGAATATTCTAGCAGACATGCTTTAAGCTAAGATAGATTGATATATCATGTTAGTTCTTTCAGGCATTCCACTAAGATTTAATCATTGATGTAACTATTGTTAGATTCAATAACAATTTTCTCAGTTAGACTATGTGATGTTAGTCCTGTTATTTTAGCTTCTCTTTGAACTTTTAGTAGTCTTCACATATAACTCATCAATTGAAAACTAACTCAAATCCTTAGTTTCTTCAATAGTAACAACTAGAGGATCAAATTTCATAGGAAAATCCTAAGCAATTTTTCAATAATTCTTCTGTCTTGAATAGTGTCAATATGGGATTTTATTTGATTTAATAATCCAACTACATAAGTAAAGAATGATTTTACAAAATTGGAATCTTTCATTGATAAATTCTCAAAATCTATATGAGGTAAATGTAGCTTGGAGGCTTTTACTTTCTCCTTTCCTTGATATGCAATTTGAAGTGTGTCCCATGTGGCCTTTGCTTGATTAGTTGCTACCACTCTAGGAAGAATTCTTTCATGCATTTCCTGATGAATATAAAAAATTTATTTTCCTTATTTCTTCTATAATTCCTTCAAAGTATCTTTCTCTTCTCGAGAAAGTGCAATATACGTTGCTACACATAAGGGCTCTATGTTCCCATTCTCAATGATGTCCCACACATCCTGAGATCTGAATACCACCTTCGTGGTCAATGACCAGTCTTCATAATTATTTCCATTAAATTTCATTGTCTGCATATCGTATGTATAATCCATAGCTTTCTACCAATCTCCTAAAAAACAATTGCTCTGATACTAATTTGTAGAAGATATGGAGTCTTAAACAATGAACAACAAAACAAATAATAAAAATTACAAATAAAAATATAGTAATATCCAAACCAACAATGTTGTGACTAATCATTCATTAATTTCTTCATTGTCATAGTTTCGACTCATTACATTCCAAGTTATGCGTGCCACACTTTCTCTTACATCTATAGCTTCAGCTGTGTGATTCTACTAATTTTAAAATTATTTCGAATTATATAAAAATGACTCCAACTAGACTTAACTGCAAACTTCTCTAAATAGAGATTTTACAAAAATAAAATTGTAGCTTTAAAACTACCACATGTTGTGCATGCATAAAACAAATATATATATTTTAATTTCATTTATTTAATTCCTAAACTATAAGAAAAATCTAGAATTAACTAAAGAATAATAAATCTGAACTTATCTTTCCTTAAAAGATATGAGAGAAATTACACGGTTCACATGCATGCATATTTCCAACATTGGGGAGGGCACAAAAATATGACAAATAAATTATCTATGATGGGAGAGAAAATAAACTGAAGGTGTGTCTTGATGTGAAGAAAGTTTTTCTATCCCCGATGAGAGAAGAAAGAAATATGGAGCACCAAAGCCACATGGTGTTGCATAGAAGAGATGATGACTGAGCATGCACAAGAGAGAAATAAGGTAGTGCAAAAATAACATGAAGAATGCCAACTTATGAGTTTAGCAAGAGGTGAAGGGAGAAGATGAAGTCTCCTCAGAATGCATAATGAGAACAACTTAAGGAGGGAAATGTAAGTGGGTGTATTTCATCCTGATGGACTTATCTACATATATGTGCAGGAGGAGAAACGTGAAGATGATGAGAAGGTTGTCAGAGACGACTAGGAGAACACAAAGAAGAATGACTTGATGTCACAACTAGAGGCCATATAGAAGCAATGACGATAATTTTTTGGAGTTCTAATAGATGGAACAAAGATCACAATAAATTGCACAAAATAATATGCCTTACTATGCCCCAAAGTAAGGACAAATCAGGTCCGAAGATAATAGCACACAAGAGAGGAGAAGAAAAATTTATTTTATCCACGATGAATAGGAGGGGATAATTATTTGAACAATTGGATTGTGGCCTAGTAATGGTGAAGAAGAGGATAAGAGAAGGAATATAGCACCAACAGATACTAAGCAATAAAGGTGTAGACTTCGTGAAATAATAATGCAAGGTGGAGTAGTCAGAAAGGAAGACACAGTGTGCAAGATATCCCTAAGAGGAGAAAGGAAAAGGTAGATAAAATATCGAGACAAGAACATTATATATTGGGTCCAAGCCCACGACTTTACAGAAAAATGGATGTGGAAAGAAGGGGAGAGTAGGAGAAGATCACACAACATACAGTGCAAAGAGGATGTGTGTAGGAGAAACACCAAAAACAAGTGCACAAAAAGATAATTTTTAGAGAGAATAGTTTTTGGAGGAAAGGAGATGAGAGGTGGAAATCGAAAGTGTACAAAGATAGACTATGTAGAGGAATCTCACGGAGAGATGAAGGTCATGAAGGGATAGAGTGCAAAAAAGAATTGTGTGAAGGAGAGACATAAAACGGTTTAGAGCCTAGACGTGAACTGAATGAAGAAGAAAACTCTTGAAGAATTTTAGTGGAGGTGAATGGAAAGTTGTGAGCCCAAAATTATGTAGGATATATTTCAAGGAAAACACTAAATCGGAAGAGAAAAGGCTCACTGGAGAAGCGTTTAAAGGAGGAAAGTTCATGAAAAGTAGAAGCTTTCAAGGGCGAAAATTTTAGTGGGAAAAGAATTAGAAAATTATCTAAGATATAGATGTATTTATAGGAAGAGATCAAATGGTGGTGATTTTAAGCTCAACAAAGTATGCAGGATAGCACAAAGGAGTCATCGAGAAGTGGTGAAGGACTATAAGAGATGCAGAAAGAAGCACCAAGTCCACGATATGAATCAAAGGATGAAGGAGCTAGAACTATTGACCCCGATAGTTTTATGGGTAGTTATAGCACTCACTCTATCTACTTAAGGTAGAGCTGAAGTATTAAGAAATTGAGGTGTTTGATACAGTAGAATCTAATGTCCAAAGCAATCACGAATTATTTTGCCTAGGTGTGGGTGCATCGAATGTTAGCAATTGTATGGAACATGGAGAGGGAAAACAATATAATGAGAGGGTGATTGCGGTGAAGTTTGCTAGTACTTTTCATAATGGAAATTAGTAAAGAGCACATCATAGATAAGAGTGTGCATTAGAAGTAGACGTGCAACCATGTGCGGAAGGTTTTGAAAAGAATTATAACAATGGAGGAATAATATCACGCCATACTAATATAATTTTGGGAGATTAGTAAGAGTTGGCCTAGGTTAAGAGAGTGGATACGCAAGGATATTGTGGAGGAAGGACGATATGCTCAAGGAGAGTGTACTAAAGAAAGGTAAATATTTATCTCAAAACAAAGAGTGCGCAACAGAATAGAGAATAGGCATGATAGAATTGGTGGTTAGAAGAAAAGATAAGATAGTTTTCAAAAAAATTGTAACAAAGGATGTTGAAAAGGAATCAACAGTCACAGGATTTCAATGAAATGATTGATGTGGCACAACAAGGAAAGATATAGATGGAGGTATCCCAGTATATTTAATGAGCTCAAGTGCAAATTTGAGTTGGAGAAAGAAGATCTGGAAGTATCTAGAATGGACTAGCCCTCCCAAAGGATATTCAAACAAAGAGAGATAAGAGAGACAATGCATTTATAAAGTTAGGATGAAATCACAATTTTCAGACTAGTCAACAAAGGAATAGGAGACACAAAAAGAGTGAGAAAGATATATGTGGGAAAAATTATTAAGATGGATGTGGGAAAAGAAACTATGTTTTTATTGAGGAATGATTAAAAATTTACATGAATTTTGGCATATTTTACAAATCATATACCATTAGTAGTTGTTAGGAGAGTGAAGTTTTAACCAAAAGGAATCGACCTTTAAATATGCCCTTACTTGAAAGTGTCAAATTTCAGAAAAAAATTCTAGTAATCCAAAAAACTATGATATTTCCCTTCACTTTTCGTCAACCCTTTCTACATCTTATTTGGGTGGTCGAAGTTCATTTTTAGGGATTTTATATTGGATGTACACAAGAAATTGTCTTCTCATTCATTTTTCATTGATGACTGTCTCTTTAACCATTGTTTATACCCAATGTCAATGTTCATTATTTTCTTGTTGCATCAGATTATTTCTTCTCTTTACAACCTTCATTCCATCTTCAATCTACCAACACTTTTTCCTTAAATTCCCACTAAATAGTTGTACTCTATATTACCTACCTACCTCCTTTTTCACATGGTTGGTAAATGCATGGTTGCAAGATGGTTAAAATATTTGTCAAAGATTCCATCTCTCCTCCTACAAAGTCCTTATATATTGGTCATCCTTTTGCTTTTCCACATATATTTGTTTTTATCTCTTCGGGTCTTCCCCTGCATTCACTGAGTTTCAAAAATAAGACGACATCTTTTACTGTTGAAACTATTATCTCCAAAACACACATGGGATTATATCTTTGAACTAGAGGCAAGTAATCCATTTTCTTCATCAACTCATTCTAAAGGCTAAGTTGCCTACCCGGATCGACTTCGGCCATCCAAGTGGAAGATATATATTTTTTATGGCTTATAATACTTCTCCTCGATCATAAAATAATAGACACACACATGATGACATAAAATGAAAGGCATGGTCTCACTATAACCTAAAAATTTTACACTGCACACACAAGAAAGTAGTGAGAAAATGTTACAAGACAGAAATGTAATGGAGACACATTTTGCGTTGTTAGGCCCGATGCATCGTCTGCAAATGAATAATAGCCATGTGTATTTTACATGAGCCCAAATTGAAATTAAGATAAAATAAAAGGAAGAGATATGAGGGAGAAATTCAATGAAATTTTATTTTTTTTACTGAATTCATTTTCAGAGATTTTCTATGAATTAAATTTTATGTTTTTAGACTCCTAGAAAGGTGATAGGGTTTTTATAGTTGTTATACTATATCTTTTTTTATTATCACATTCTTTTTTTTTTCACGATATTTAATGATTTTATCAATTTTTTTAGGTGTCCTTTTTTCCCCAACTACATTGTCTGTGGGAGTTGGGGGAGTGCATTTATGGTCATAATCCATTTAATTAGAGAAAGTTGACAAAAAATTAATAAGGTCTTTAGACCATTTATAAGAATATAAGGGAAGGGAAGTTGACACAGAGTGGGAGGAATAATTGAAGGGATGTTAAATGTAAAGTACTTAATGGAAATTAATTTTGATAAGTGCACATAAATTATATAAAAGTTTTATTAAAGAATAGATTAGAAAGTTTTGTTAAATTCTTTTCCAACAGTCAATCTTTGTCTCACTGTTGATGTCTACATATTCTTTCCTAATTATTATTTTAAATTGCCCTAATTGTTAAAATATCTATTTATTTGCATGTATGTTAAGTGTGGAAGTTTGATAGGTTCTTGTAAAGTGTTTTACCAAATTAAATAACGAGACAACTTCTCATGGAATATGATTATGCTAAAAAATAGAACACATCAGTTTCCTCACGAGACAATCACTGTTTCACTGTATGCAATAAACTTGTCTCTAACCAGTTTAGTTTATAGTTTTCAGCATACTTCCAACCTATGCACAAATATGAACTTTAGAGAAGGGTGTGGACATCCATCAAAGCATAAAAGAAAGAGGAATTGTAATTCCCCTTTTAACGTTACTCATGTTCATAGTTTGGTGACCTTGTTGCTAAGTGTTGAACGATGTGGTGCTTCTGTTGATCTTTAGTTGGCTTTGCCCTTATCGCAGAGAATAATTAGCATCCTCCCACTTCATCGTGTCTTCTTGTGTCATGTCGAATTTTTCTATTGCTGGCCCCCGCAACCTCCTTTATGTTTGTCCTATTAAATGAAAATCGTGTTCCCGGATTGCCGAGCTTTCTTGTCCATCATTATGAATATGAATTATAATTTGTTTTTAGTTGTAAAATTAATTTTTAAAAAGGGGGGATAATAATGATATTATTAATTTAGTTGTCGATCAACCATTATTTTATATTATTATTATTTTATTTTACTATTGATTGTAATCGATATTAATATTAGTTATCTCTATGTCATTTTTTTGTATCATTTTGATCACTCCCGTAGACTGAACCTCATTCCACGCTGATGAAGGGATTACCCCATCATGGCACCATGGTTGGTCATTGATTTGTGTTCACTTTCAAATGTCAACCTCTAGTTTTCTCCCCCTTTGTCAATTAGGCCTACTTGCACGTGTTGTTTCGATCATTTAAATTAAAGGAAAGTATGATTTTTTCTCCCCGAACATGTTAGTTTGTATGTTTTTTTAAATCTTCTAGGTTGGCGTAGGAGGAAGGGGTTCCTTTCTTCCTTGGTTTCTTATTTGTGAATGCGTAGGGAGGTTTTTTGTGGAAAACATTGATGGGACTATTTACTAATCTTTATTGGGATAAAAAAAAATGTGGAACCTAATGAATTTCATTTCCAATTCCCGCAATCTTAGCAGTGACTTATTTTGTTGTACGTGGATTTTCCTCCAAAAAAAAATCATTTCATGTTGGGCACCGATTTGAATTTCCTTATGCTTAAATTTTTGTTTTGAACTAACAAAGGGTGAGTGGAGTTGGTGGCCTCCTGCATTCATTAAATTTTATTGATGAAGACTCGCGCATTGGTTATCTTCTACCGAATGAAATCATGAAAGAATGTGGTCATGTGGACTATTTTAGCTTTGATTTTATGCAAACTAGTTCCTTGTTTAAGAAGGGGCATTGAAAATTGTTGGAAATGCGTTGGTTGGTTTAGAGCCTCCTTCCCTGCTACTTACTCGCTTACTATACCAAACGTGGAAGTGAATGGAGTATGGACGTCCAACCAGCGGAGAAAAAGGGAAATATTTCCCGTCATAGCAAGCTCATGCCTCTTTCAAGTGTGTGAGACTTGGGGAAAAGAATGCATTTCAAGCATGCTAATTCTAAATTGTGCAATATTTTTCTACCCTTTTATAATATCATGCAACGAATTGTCTTCCTTCCTAAAATGGTGCCTAGCAATTGATTTTGTGGTTGTTTATTTATTGCTTGGACTGTGCTGGTGGCCCCTCTATTTTCTTTTCTGCATCACTAGTTTTGGATGACTGAATTTCTAAAGAGGGGATTCCATTTATTTTAATTTGTTACTTTTATTCTTAAAGGGAGCTATGTTTATGGCTTGACATTATTGTATTTTTTTATCATAACTTTAGAAAATCCTGTTGTGTTCTGTGGCTTGCCCAACAAAATAAGTTTCTTTTAGCAAGCTTTAAGTTTCCGCTTGATAGCCGATCTTCTGTTATCTTACCTTGTGGGAATACTGGTCAAATTTCATTATTTTTTGGGGAATCCATTCAAAGGATTGTGCATACATTTTTTTTCTAAAATAGATCCCTAAAATATAAAACAAGGAAATGGTCATTTGTAACTCAGAGATGATAACGCCTGATGGGGATATAGGGTGTTGAAAATTATTTTCTTCTGAGTGTGAATGTATTTTATTATTGGTTGTGTTTTCTCTTGTTGTGGCTGTCATAGTTGGCAACTGTTAAAAATTGTAAACTCTCTTAAAGACCATTGAAGTGTAAACAACTTATAGATGTAACTACCTTGTCAATAATTTTATAAATAAGCATGATTACCTTTTTCTTTACTAAACTTCTAGAAATTGATAACCTTGTGATCTTGAGAAGTTATTCAATCTATGAAATTTTCCCTACATTACCTAGGATGAGAATCTGTTTTACTAGTTGAGTGGTTGTATTATATATACTGAAATGTACCATGCCCATAGATGGGTGTAGAGAGTGAATTTTGATAACACCATGTTGCTAAGCTCTCTCACCAAAATAGAATTGGTTTGATGGCTCTGAATGTAAAGGTTTGGTTGCATGATTGATTTTCCTTTCTTTGATGTGTTCATGAGGAACCATGATCTCGTAAAACATGGTTAGTTGTTTCAAACAACTGAAAAGGGTTGGGAAGTAATGTTTTGTCTTATACTTTGTTGAAACCATTAATTTGAATACCGAATCTTTCAAATTTAGGTATTGCACTTGGATTATTTTTAAGTATTGGGTTATTCGGATGAGTGTAGTTATATTTAATTCATGGAATTGTGTTTATTTATGTGGACTGTTAGTGAACGTATTATTAAGGGTCATAATTTTATGACCAAACCTCTGTGTTGGTTTTGGAATTTGAAATGTGTTTAGGATGACTGTAGTCATTTTTTAAATAAGATTCTTGTTAACTCATGACTTTGGTAATACGTTATGAGGATAGTCATGAGGTTACAAATTGAATATATTTATTTAAATACATTACTGGCCTATGTCAGAAAATTGTTAAAAATTATTAATAACATTTGGGGATTACTTTTCCTTTATATTATTTAGATAAGTTGATGATTATGATGGAGTTGTTAAGATTAATGTTTTTTTGTGACTCTTTTAAATGCATTTGAAGAGTGGTTTCGATTATGTTAACAAGTATTACTTTTGAAGAGATCCTATAAGGAGGTGGTGAACTCCTTGGTTAAAACTGAAACTATAGATTGTTTTTTTTAGGAGGGTTGTGTACCCATATTGCTATGAAACCTGCCTCTTGGAAGGATTGAATAACTTTGTTTTGTTTTGCATCTATGGTCGTAACTAGTATGTTTTGACTTCTCATGTTTTTATTTTGAGATGGATGGATTGAGTATTAAATTTCAATCATGTAATCTATAGGATAACATGATTGAAACCCCAATACTATTGACCTTTTGTTCTCTAACCTACGATCTTGCCTTGATTAGCTGAGATATTGTTCTTACTGGAATATGTGGCTGCCTTCTTGTTGGATGGTGTAAATATTTATCTCGTGTGAAGAAATTTGATTAGAGGTTTGTGCTTTGATCCATTCTTGAATTATAACATTCCTTTCATTATATTGTTAAATGTTAGCTTACTGTTCCAATGGGTATTCTTAACATGCTCAGTTCTCGTGAACTGAATTGAGTTCATACTTGTGCAAATGGCTTGTGCAAGTAGATAAATGACAGATTTGTAAACTTTTCGTCGATTTGATTTATGAATTTCCATGTATGAATGTCAAATGTGTTGTAGATCTTGCAATGGTGCTTTTGAAGGAGTTTGGAAGGCCTCTTGTTTTGGAATTTCTGTATTTGTGAAATAAGGTTATCTTAACCTTTTGTAGCTAAACTTGCAAATGTTTTTGTGAGGAATAAAATTCAATCACCACCTTGTTATGAGTATTCATTTTTTGATATTATTTTAGTCATGAAAATGTTGTAGTGTGGATTTACCAATTTTGTTACCTTCTTGTTCTCAGCCAAATTTTAATCAAGTCTGTTGATACCTTTGGTTTGTGTGCCATGTTCAAAAGAAAATTCATAACCGTATTTAGTTTTCTTGATAAGTAATGCTAATTTGTTCTTTTGAGCCATAAAAATTTCTGGTATAATAACCATCGTTGGTCCTGGCATCAACGCAATTCAAGGTACATCTTTTAGTGGCTTGGTAATCCTTTTTCTAAAGTAAATAAAATAAATAACTACATACATAGATGAATAAATAAATAAGATACCAATGAATTTGTGATTTTTTGAAAAAATTAAGAGTCTTTAATAGGAAAGAAAGTAGTTATCTACCGGTGTAAAAGAATCTACCCTCTTTAACCTTAAGCTACAGATTTAAATTTATCCTCATTGTTGTGAAACATTAAGTAATTATAAAAAGTAAGATCATTGTTGGCCTTGTTGGGGGATAAAGTTAGATCTTAGTTAATAGGGGAACTTTGAATAAGAATACATTAAGTTTAGTGCTTCCATTTTGGGAACCCCTTGTGTATCCTTTGATGAACTTAATCAAGAGATTGCTAAGTGAAGTTGTTACCCAAATCTAGTTGAACTCTTAAGTCTCATTAAAAGATAGATTAATAATTGAAGAGATCATGATGATGAAATAAATTGACCTTCTCACTCTAACCTTTTCCAAAATACATTGTAATCTTCTCTTCATCCTAGTTAATTGTTGATCCTTGCAAAAGGAGGTTGTAGTTTTGAAACTATTACGCTCGTTTCCTTGTGCAATAGAGGTCTGAATAAAGATTCAGTAGCTTGGTTATACATAAGAAACCTTGTGAGAGATGGAAGGTGTCCCTTTTGATCAATTAAATTTAGCAAGTTTTGTCAGTCTTTAGTTGAACCTCATTCAGAAAATTTTTCCTCAAGCTAAGTAGTCAATAGTATAAAATAAATAAGTTAACCTTTGTAAGAAGAAATGCTTGAATCAAACCTAAATCTCCTAGATCTTAAAGTCAGGTCTTGTAATATGTTTTTAGTGAATACATAACCTTGAAGGACTTTGCACCATGGGGTGTACTGAACTATAACTATGTATTTGTGGATTGGTCCTTTTTGTGGTGCCTTGTCAAAGAGAAAAGTGAATTGTCCTTGATGGGTGTTGAATGCTTCCTTGTTGTCTATGTGGTTATCATTGTTTCAAGATGTTTGAAGAGTTATTTGTAGCCATTGTGTTTACCTGTTGTGTCATCCTCTACTTTGAACAAGTACGAAAAAAATTATCTTATACTTTGCTATGTTGTGTTGTATGTCTAAAATAGTGGGTGTTACAGGAATTTTGTTAGATGTTGTAGTTCCAAATGATTTGGTAGACATGTATGCAAAATTTGGAACATTACAAAAGGCATGTGATCTATTTGACAAAATGCCTCAAAAAATTTTGGTTTCATGGACATCGTTGATTGCACTAGGATATGCAAAATGCAATTGGTAGGTGTAGAGACAAATTTCACATAAACCTGTAGGGGTTATGTGGATGTGTTTACTTGGTTTTTGTAGATCACGTATGAGTATAGGCTTAGGATTATTTACATCTATATTGCATTTTTAATTCGATCCTAAAATTATGTAACTTATTTTCTTCTCTCAAACATCTTTGCAGACATGGATAAGTGAGGTGAGGCTCAAATGATACAAAGATTAATGAAAGATAGAGAAATTAAGAAGATTCTTTGATGTAGTGGGATTGAAGGCCAAGAGACATATCATAAAGCATAGATCACATCTACAAACAAAGGAGATCTATGCAAAGTTGGAGAAAATGGCTTGAGAGATAAAGGAAACGAGTTGTTTTTCATATTAAACACATTTATTTAATGATGTGAAATTGGAGGAAAAACAATTATTTCTCGACCACCATACTAAAAATTTGGAAAATATATTTGGTTTGGTAAACACACCCCCTGGAACAACTATTACAGTTGTCAAGAACCTTCAATTATGAGGTCATTACCAGATTGCAACGAAAATTAACTCCAAGATTGTTGTAAGAGAAATTGTTATGAGAAATGGGAACCATTTCCTTCATTTTAAAAAGGGTGAATGTTGTTGTGGTGATTATTGGTGATGCTAAACGAAACAATATAAAAAAAAAAGGTTGCATTATAGTAATGTGCCATGTGCTCGATTATTCTCAATTTCTAGAATTTTTTGTTTAGTTCTTAGTTTGCATACACTTTGTTGGAAATGAAAAATCCAACAAACTTAACATTGTTATTCTCTCAATTTACAACTCGTAAGAAATTGCTAATATATATAATATAAATGATGGCCTAATGCTGCATTAATACTGTTAATTTTGAATTTCAGATTTCGAATATCATAATAGAATCTCACATCATGTATAAAATGAATGACAACACAATTATAAATGTTACTAGTAAATCAGATATTAGATTAAAATATTTGTTGATTTATTGGGTTTTAAAGACTATATCATTTTGTACACATCTAGAAGGCATTACTTTTCCACTTTCCCACAAAAAAAAACACAAATACGTTGGTGACCCACTGTTTTGTCCACAAATACGTCAATTTCTCCAATATTTTAACATTTTCTTAACTTAAGTAAGTGCATCTAGAAGTCATTACTTGTCCAGTTTGCGACAAAACACAAATGAGCTGGCCTAGCTACTCTCTCTACAGTATGTTCTTTTAAAATAACATAGCTGGGATTCATCCAATTGATTACAATTTCTTTCTGATATCGAAATGACAGTTTCATGGTAATGTAAAAGTATAATTCACACTACTATCAAGCCTCCAAATAACATTTAGCGTCGCATTTGGATAACCATAATCCTTTGACATGAAAGTGATTATACATTATTCACATTTTGGGAAACCATTTATGGAACCAATCAATTCTTTTATTAATTTGTTATGGTATTAGACCATCATACAAATGTAGTGCCCACTTCCCTTTGACACCTTTTGATACTAATCATGAAACTACTGATTATATTATGGACTTGATTATGGACCTTATTATAGTATGATGATAGATGTTAGATCATGGATTATTGTTGACTTGATTTAGTTATGATGCATGATGATTATTAGACGCATTTTGGATATTGATGATGATATACTATTTGACATGGTTATCTTATGGATGTTCTTCAGACATGTGATATTTGGATATTGTGAGTAGACCTAGAAATGGAAATTATTGGATGATAATATAGTTGTTGATAAAATTGTAAATGATATTGTTAGATTGCTTTGATGTTGTTGTGATTCATATATCTAGATTATTTCAGGAATTATATTTATATTATTTTGGATATTCTAATATGGCCACGAGGCTGAAGGAGGTATTTTTCTTTCGTAGGTTAAAAATATCACAAAAAACATTGGGGGATTGGAGACCAACCACATTGAAATTCTAGATGAATTCAACAAGGTCACCATGGAAACTTGTTTTATTTGTGTGTGGTTGTTTTGTTAGGGGTACCCATGGGGGGGAACCACCTTTAAATGTGATCGATGGGTTATGTGTATTTATTTATTTGACTCTTTTGTTTTATGTTGCATGTGTTTATTTTGTGATGCTTTTACTGCTTTCATTAATTATTAAATGGTCTGTAAATTTTGTGAGTATCATATTGTTAGAATAAATAAATGAAATATGTCATAAGAAGGTAATCAATGAGATTTTTTGGCCATGATTTAAAGTGATATAAGTATTTGTAAGAGATATGTAAATGATGTGTAAGTTAACTGTTGAGTGAGAAACACTCCACCTTATTGGAAATTCCAAATTGTCCTTGGAGGCTGATTTTGGAGGATTGTGGGACAAGTTAAAATTTTCCCATACCTCTTATATTTATTTACCAAACATACCTATGGTTGGAGAGTTAAAATTTGAATTTTATAATACTTTTTGAGAAGGCAATTTGTAGGTTTTAATTGCACTTTTCTTACATGATGTATCTTCAGTCCTTTGGGGTGTGGGTTTGTTTTGGAGTATGTAAGTAAACTATCTTATTATTCACCCACCTATATATTGTGCATTGGAGAATGAAGTTGACCTTGTGTTGGGGTTAAGGATTTGTGATGTGGCATCCTTCATGGATGCACCTCATCCTCTTTCCTTCCCTCTTCTAGATAAAATTTGATTTTCTTGCCTTATTTCGTGTTGCTTCACTTTGGAGACTTACTTCTTGGGTGAATTATTTTGCTGTTCTTAGGAGCTCTTCCTTTTGGAGAAGTTGTAAGATTGTGGAATACTTGTGCTTGGTTGATTTTCGGATTTTTTTCTTGGAAAAAGCTGTTGTTTCGAACTTGGGAAACTCCATCATGGAGAGGTAGGAATTTGGCTCTTGAAATGCTCTTCTTGTATGAATGTAAATGTTAATGTATGAATGTTTTTTGTATGTTGTGGGTTGTTGGGTAGATGGCCTAGGAATGGTGTATGAGAAGACTATGGGATTTAATTTATGGGAGGCACAAGTGTGTTTTAGGGAGGTATTTGTGTGGAGGGAGTTGGGATTTGGATTCCACCTTGCAAAGAAATAGTTTCTATTTATTTACTCGTTATGGGGTACCATAAGAGGTTGGAGAGGCATAAGAAAATGTGAGGAATAAGGGGTACTTTACGGAGGCATAAGGAATGTCAGGGCTCTGATATACTATATTTTGGTGGTTTGTAATCCAGCTGGTGATACCCATTTCCCCTTTTGGGAGGTATAAGAAGCATCCCCCATAATTTATTTGTCCTTTAGCTTGCTTGATGAAGCCTTAGTATTGTTTGTCATGTGTTAATGTAGTTTTAAAGTACATTCAGTTTTTGGAAATGTGTTTTATTGTGAAAGTGTTGCTTTCATGTTTTGTGGAAGCCTATTATTGCCATGAGTTGGATCACATGTTTTATTGCATTGTGGTTGGGGCTCCGGGGCCAATGAAGAAGGATGGCTTCTTCTCTTCATTGGATGTATTTTTTTTGTGGAGAGCGTTTCCTTTCCCCTACACTTATTGTGATTACAACGTGGGAGAATGAGATATATTTACCTGTTGTTATGGAGCTGAGAAAAAGACAATTTGAGAGTACCTTTCTGAGATAAGTTTATTGTAACCTTTCCCACTTGTAATGAAAGAACTTGTAAATGTTTTGTAATAGAAAGATTTGGTATTTTTTATAGAAGTTGTGAAGTGAAATGTAAAAGGAATAAAGTCTGTGTTCAGTATTTGAAAGAATGTGAATGAATTGCATTCTGTATGATGAACTTGAAGAATGAAAGAAAGGTTGTAAAGTTGTATTTTGGAATAAATAAAGTATTGCATTACCTTCTCAATTTGTTTTGTTGTTTTAAAATTGAACATCTAAATGTGAATTTAAATCTCTGTTTGAAACAAGTAAATGTGTATGAAGGAAAATGTAGAACTTTGTCTTTTCAAATGTCTAAAGTTGAAAATCAGAATTGTATATTGTTTTTATTTTTGAATGGTTGGAATTGAATCAAATAAATGTATTAGATTTGAATTGGTGCACATTATAATACTTGGAAGAAGAAAATGGCAATTAAAACCTTTTAAATTTGATCTTTGCTATGTATTTTCAAAATGGCAATTACTTTACCTAAAATGCACAATTCAAACCTACAACAATGAAATAATAGATTAACTGATTAAAATGAAGTATTTTACCCTAAAGGAATCCAACTATACAAAAATACTTAAAATAAATCTTTCAAAACCTGGCAAAACCGAGTTCAAAGCTTTCAATGTTGTTTTGTTGTCAAAATTGTAAACTTTTGAATTGGAACTCTATCAAATAGACCTACCTCACAAAATTAACCTAAATCCACCTAAGAACAATTCTCCATGTCTATTTGACATGTTGAGAGAGGAACAAGAACAAATTGAACAAAATTTTATAAATTAAAATTTACCAATTCAAACTTTAAAATCCTACAGATCCTTTTCACAAAATTGACCCCTTAAACTCCATCAAAATTTACAAATAATGAACCCATTGCAAAGATGGTATTGATAGCTTTCTAGAAAGTCCTCATTTTCCCAAACCTGAGCTCTCTATCAAAATTTATGGCCTACTGAATTTTTTCTTCACTTGGCGTGAAAAAAAAAATTGGGAAAAATTTCCCTGGTAGGTCCGTGGGCCCGAATCTTTCCCTTAGAACTTTGGAAATTTTTTGGGAAAATTGTTTAATTTTTCTCCACCACCCGCCAACCTATCACAGGATGCCACATGGCACCATGAGGTGTCAGTGAAGGGAAGGATCTCTTTTAAACTTAGTGCTCCTAAATTTTTTTCGGAAAATATTCCAAATTTTCTCCGTCATCCTACAGCCAATAAGAGGCTGCCACGTGGTACAATGAGGCGTTGGCGGAGGAGCAGACCCCTTTTTTCCCTTTGAGCTTTGGAAAATTTTTTGGAAATTTTTCCAAGTTTCCCCCGACCACCCTGCCAACATGCAACCAATAAAAGGTTGCCACGTGGCATCATGAGGCGTCGACAGAGGGGCGGGTGAATTTATCCCTTTTTACCTTCGAGGCACAAAACCTTATTTCTCCCTGCCGCTCCATTTTACCCGCATTGGCTTAGAAGGCACCACATGTCTCTGATAGAATCGCGGGGCTGCGGGTGCAAAGTTAGTTTTTCACCACACATGGGAAACTTTCCAAAAGTCTCCCCACAGCCTACCGACCTGACCTTGGGGAAAATTTTCACCCCTGGGCGCACAAGCCCGCTCTTGGGAAAATTTTCACCCCAAGGCCTGTTGGCCCTTAACTTGGAAAATATGAGGAGTTAGGAGGACTTATTTATATAAATAGAAAGGTGAGAAAATTTCCTATCCAATGGGAATAATTTAAGGAAATTTTGAATGCGTTAAGTTTGAAAAAATCTAGTTGAACCTTTAAGCCTATTAGAGAGTGGGTATGGTGAGGAATTACCCTCTGAACCTTATTGAATCTTCTAACCCTAATTTTTTTACCTTATGACCCCTAATAATTGTTTATAAAGGAAAATTATGTTTTAGTGAATTAGAATTGTTCTAGAACTTGTTAGTGACAGTTGTTTCCTTTTAACCTGGTTGTAGACTCTTTTAAAGAAAAAAAATATTCCATAATTTTCCTAACTAATCCTAGGTTGTTATTGGGTCTCAAGTGGGGTTTTTTTAGCAGGCATCACACTTAGTATCAGAGCAGTGGTTCAAAATCTTGGGCTATTGGGCACACTAGAAAACTTGAGACATGAACCTTAAACTTGGCACACTTGTAAATCTAGAAAACAACTTAGTTAGAAATTACATATTTTAGTAAACCTGGAAACTAAGTAAAACCTAGAATAAGGAACTAACTCTCTTCTTACTCTATGTAGCAGGTGTAGACAAAATGAAGAGCCTTTTCACATAGACCTAGGCATACCACCACTAGATCATGATATAGCAGCCATCATACCCCATATTTTACAGACTCTTTAGGATGTTAATGTTTTTCTACATAGAGGATCAGTAGTTAGACATGTAGCCAGACATGATAGAGTCACTTCTATTGAGGGTCATGTATCAACTCAACCCAGCAAGGAACATGGAGGACATAATTCCTATGCAGAGTCAGCCAAAGCAGAGTGACCACAAAGGGGACATGGTGACCAAGTTTCAGGGCATAGAGAGAGGTCTCAGAGCCCTAAGCTTAGGGATGAGCATACAGAGAGACCTAGAGGTTGTCAGACCATAGTTGCAAATCACATGAGGGAGATCCTGAAGCTTCGGCCATCACATTATTCTGGTGACATAGGTGGATTTCAAGAAGAGGCTTGGTAGGTGAGCTTGAGCAGATGCTTTAAGCTTTTTCCTTGTTCTAGTAACACGAAAGCTCATGTTACGATCCATCTACTGAGGGATGGAGTTGGTGTCTGGTGGCAGACAGAGGAGCATAAGCTCCATGTTGATTGTAAGACAATTACCTAGGAGCTCTTTAAGGAGTATTTCAAGAGTAGATATGTGTCATAGAGGTTCATACATCAGCGGATAGATGAGTTCCATGACCTCCAACAGGTATCTCTTACAATTGTTGAGTATGAGAGTAGATTTTTGGATCTACTCCAGTATGTTGATTACATGCAGGATGAGTAGGTGTGGATCCATATGCTCATCCAGGGCCTGAACCTAGACATTGGAGGTGCAGTGCATATCCATTGTCCACAAACATTAACTGAGGCCATCGAGCAGGCCTATATAGTAGAGGAGACTCGGGGAAAGGCCCAACAGGATAGAGACTGAGTCATGAGCCACATACAACAGATGTAGGACAGCAGATCGAGGGGGTTAGTACCTCTCCCTTGAGGTGGATAGGGTTTAGCACAATCATCTTTTAGACCACAACAACAGTCCCACCAACCTTATAGACCTCCACATATATTTGATGCACAGAGAGGTCGGAGCATGGGGCCACCTCCTAGGGGTCCCATTAGGAAATAAGATACCCAGAGAGCTCACGCAGTAGGAGTTTTCCAGCAGATACCTCAACAGACCACATTCGAATCATCAGAATCCACACCACAAACCTCTAGAGTACTGGTCGGACCTACTAAATAGGGAATAGGATCAGGTGGTTGTTTTGGTTGTGGTATTACTGGAAATTTTGTTAGAGATTGCCCACATAACCCTAATAACAAGGGTAAGACATAGATCTTAGAGCCTATTGTTGGTGGTATGGGGCACAAGAATAGGATGTATGTAGCAGTCGAGAACCACCTAACAGACCACCAAAGTACATTTATTTTGACTGTAGGTAACATTGGTGGTATTCCTACCTCTATTTTGTTTGATTCTAGTTCTTCTGATTCTTTTATTACACCATCTTTAGTAGAGTGATGTAGGCTCATGGTAGTTAGTTAGGGTCATAGTTGGGATGTTGAGATGGCTTCTGGAGAAAATATCTCTATAGATTCCTTAGTTAAGGAGTGTGTGGTGGATTTGGGTCCTTTCACCACTACCTTGGATCTCCGTATCTTTCCTTTGGGATCTTATGGAGACATCTTGGGTATGGATTGGTTTTCTACACACAGGGCCAGGATGGATTGGTACCACAAGATCATATCTTGTGCAGATAATTTGGGAGTTGAGTCGGTACTTTCCGAGGTCAGGAGACCGGTTTCTATTTGCACCATCTCTATTATGCAGCTTAAGCAGTGTGTGCAATGGGGTTATCAGTTGTATGTTGTTACAGTCAGTAATAGATCACATGATCGATATAGTGGACCATCGCTATAATATCACCCCATTTTGAGATATTTTTTAGATATCTTTCCAGGGGAGCTATCAGGGTTACCACCCCTACGTGAGATTGATTTTCACATAGATCTGGGTCCTGGAGCAGAGCCTATCTCACGAGAACCTTATCAGATGACCACCCTAGAGCTCTACGAGTTCAAGTTGCAGCTTGAGGGCCTTTAGGAGAAAGGCCTTATCCATCCTTGTGTATCCCCTTGGGGTGCACTAGTGATCTTTTTAAAAAAAAGGATGGATCCTTGTAGTTGTGTGTTGATTACTACCAACTAAACAAAGTAATAATGAACAATCGTTATCCCCTTCCATGTATTGATGATTTGTTTGATCAGATGAAGTTATGCACAACTTTCTCTAAGATAGACCTTAAGTCACGCTATCATTAGCTGAGGATTTCGGAGGTGGAAATTCATAAGACCACCTTTCATACGAGATATGGCCACTACGAGTTCACAATGGTGCATTTTTGTTTGACTAATACCCTCACATTATTTATGAGTTTGTTGAATGAAGTATTTAGGACCTTATTAGATCGTTTCATGCTCATATTCCTTAATGGCATTTTGATTTCCTCACGTACGCATGAGGAGAACGAGGGGCACCTTTGTCAGGATCTTCAGTGTCTTCGGGAGTAGAATCTTTACGGGAACTTGGAGAAGTGTACATTCTTTCAGAAGGAGGTGCATTATTTGGGTCATATCATTTATGGGGAAGGTATCACCATTAATCCTTCCAAGATTAGAGCTATTATGGATTAGCCAGCACCCACTACGGTGACTGAGGTATGCAGCTTCATGGGGTTAGAAGGTTACTACTAGAAATTTGTTAAGGACTTCTCTAGGATTGCTCACCCCATCACTTCCCTTCAGAGGAAAGGGAAGAAGTTTGTTTTTTCGGAAAGCTCCGAGAAGGCCTTCAGTACACTGAAAGAATGTCTCACTACAACACCTATTCTCACAGTGCCAGATCCATAGGGTGAGTTTTTCGTTTGCATGGATGCTTCTTTAGCAGGGCTTGGAGGTGTGTTGATGCAGGAGGGCAGATTAGTGGATTTTGAGTCTCGCAAACTCAAATATTACGATCTTAATTATCTGACTCATGATCTTGAGCCTATGGAAGTTAGGCATGATTTATTTTGATAGAGGAACTTTCTGCTTGGTCAGTGATTCACACTCAGGAGAGATCACTTGAGTCTTCACCACCTCTTTATGTAGCCAAATATCAATGCTTATCAGTGGTGTTGGATGGAGTTTCTTTGTGAGTATGATATGGAGATAGAGCATGTGAAGGGGAAGGAGAATGTGGTGATAGATGATCTGAGTAGATGAAGACATGTGGTTATGGCTACTTTAATGGGCACAAATTTACAGAGCAGGATACTTCAGTAGCTTCCTCTTCACATCTTCTACATTGTAGTTTGAGCATAGATCGAGTTTGAGAGACCCCTCGAGGGGAATTTTTATGGTTTATCACTAGAGGCAGATGGCATTTTCAAGCATAGGGGTCAAATTTATGTTCCCAAAGAGGGAATCTTAAGGTAGGAAGGACATCTTGGCAGAGGCACATCATGCACTCTATTCATCCCATCCTGGGTTGAAGAAGATGCATGCTACTTTGAGGTAGTTGTATCACTAGAGAGGACTTCACAGAGATGTGGCTCAATTTTGGTCACAATGTTTAGAGTGCCAGAAAGTGAAGGCTGACCATCAGCATCAAGTTGTCCTTCTCTTTCCTCATTCTATACCGAAATGGAAGTGGAACACCATTTCCATTGACTTCATTATTGGGATACCGATGTTGAGATATCATCACGACTCCATCATGGTCATGGTTGATAAATTATCAAAAGTTGCTCACTTTTCTCTGGTGAAGACCACTTATACAGCTAGTGTAGTGACACGGACCCCGTATATTTGGATGAGATTGTTAGGCTACACGAGATTCCATGCAAGATCATTAGTGATAGTGATCCTTTGTATACTTTCCCTTTTTGGACTACCATGTAGCACGCCCTTGGGATGAGAATCAAATTTAGCACAACATATCACCCTGAGACAGATGGACTGATTGAGTGAGTGAATCATATTTTAGAGGACATGCTCAGGATGCACGTGATGGATCAGTAGTCAAGATGGGAGAAGTACCTGTACTTGGTGGAGTTGGATTACAATAATAGTTTTCAGATTTGTATAGGCATGGCTCCTTTTCAGGATTTGTATGGTAGAGACTAAAGGACACCTCTTAGTTAGGACATGTTAGAGGACAAGATTTCTCTTAAATCAACTTTGTTAGAGGACATGGAGTAATATGTGGTTTTGATCAGATAGATATAAGAAGTATGCAAGTTAGCATAGGATGGACCGTAGTATTGATGTGGGCATGAAATTTTTCCTTCGTGTCAGGCCACACAAGATCCCTATCCGTTATGGAAAAGGTTCGAAGTTAGCTCTTAGATTCATGGGTCCTTTTGAGATCTTGGAGCATATCGGCCCTTTGGCCTACCGTCTAGCATTGCCACCTAGATTGTCTCATGTACATTATGTGTTTCATGCTTCAATTCTTAGGGGATATGTTATAGATCCTTCTCATGTGTTAGATTAGACATCATTGTAGGTGTAGGATCAGGGGTAGGTGATGGTAGAGCCTATTCACATCATAGATCACAGAACCCTAGGCCTTCGAGGTAGAGACGTTGATCAAGTTTTGGTGCAGTGGGACAGATATGATGAGACGACAGTTACATGGGAGGATGCTACTTTGCTATGAGTTCAGCTTCCACATTTGTTCCAGTGACTT
This sequence comes from Taxus chinensis, assembly GCA_019776745.2. Classification (NCBI taxonomy): domain Eukaryota; kingdom Viridiplantae; phylum Streptophyta; class Pinopsida; order Cupressales; family Taxaceae; genus Taxus; species Taxus chinensis. Next base: position 275,116,408 of record CM034148.1, read on the forward strand.
CCATGAGGAAGTCAAGTTTAAGGGGAGGGGGATGTAGTGGCCGCTTCCCTTTGAAACCTTTTCATACTAATCATGATACTACTGATTATATTATGGACATGATTATGGACCTTATTATAGTATGATGATAGATGTTTTATCAAGGATTATTGTTGACTTAGTTCAGTTATGATGCATGATGATTATTAGAGGCATTTTGGATATCGATAATGATATACTATCTGGAACAATTATCTTATGGATGTTGTTTAGCCATGTGATATTTGGATATTGTGAGTAGACCTAGAAATGGAAATTATTGGATGATGATATAGTTGCTAATAAAAATGTAAATGATATTGTTAGATTTCTTTGATGTTGTTGTGATTCATATATCTATATGATTTCGAGAATTATATTTATATTATTTTGGATGGTCTAATCTAGCCATGAGGGCAAAGGAGGTATTTGTGTTTTGCAGGTTAAAAATATCACAAAAAACATCAGGGGATTGGAGACCAACCACATTAGAATTCTACATGAATTTAACAAGGTCACCATGACAACTTGTTTTGTTTGTGTGTTATTGTTTTGTTAGGGGTAACCATTGGGGGAACCACCTTTAAATGTGATTTAGGGGTTATGTGTATTTATTTATTTGACCCTTTTGTTTTATGTTGCATGTGTTTATTTAGTGATGCTTTTACCCCTTTCACTAATTATTAAATGGTGTGTAAATTTTGTGAGTAATCATATTGTTAAAATAAATAAATCCAATATGTCATAAGAAGGTAATTAATGAGAGTTGTTGGCCATGATTTAAAGTGATATAAGTATTTGTAAGAGATATGTAAGTGATGTGTAAGTTAACTGTTGAGTGAGAAACACTCCACCTTCTTAGAAATTCAAAATTGTCCTTGGAGGATGATTTTGGAGGCTTGTGGGACAAGTTAATATTTTCCCATACCTCTTAGATTTATTTACCAACCATACCTATGGTTGGAGAGTTGAAATTTGATTTTTATAGTACTTTTTGAGAAGGTAATTTGTAGGTTTTAATTTCTCTTTTCTTACATGTTGTAATTTCAGTCCTTTGGGGTGTGGGTTTGTTTTGGAGTATGTAAGTAAACTGTCATATTATTCACGCATCTATTTATTGTGCATTGGAGAATGAAGTTGACCTTGTGTTGGGGTTGAGGATGTGTGATGTGGCATCCGACATGGATCCACCTCATCCTCTTCCCTTCCCTTCTTCTATAAAATTTGATTTTCTTGCCTTATTTGGGGTTACTTCACTTTGTAGACTTTCTTCTTGGGTGAATTATTTTGTTGTTCTCAGGAGATCTTGATTTTAGAGTAGTTGGAAGATTGTGGAATACTTGTGCTTGGTTGATTTTTTGATTGTTTTCTTGGAAACAACTATTGTTTAGAAATTGGGAAACTCCATCATGGAGAGGTAGGAACTTGGCTCTTCAAATGCTCTTCTTGTATGAATGTAAATGTTAATGTATGAATGTTTTTGTATGTTGTGGGCTGCTGGGTAGAAGGCCTAGGAATGGTGTAGGAGAAGACTATGGGGTTTAATTTATGGGAGGCACAAGTGTATTTTAGGGGGCTATAAGTGTGGAGGGAGTTTGGATTTGGGTTCCACATTGCAAAGAAATAGCTTTTATTTATATACTTGTTATGGGGTTCCATTAGAGGTTGGGGAGGCATAAGGAAATATGAGTAATAAGGGGTAATTTGGGGAGGCATAAGGAATGTTAGGGCTATGATATACTATATTTTGGTGGTTTGTAATTCAGGTGGTGATACCCATTTTCCCTTTTGGGAGACATAAGAAGCATCCCCATAATTTCTTGCTCCTTTGGCTTACTAGATGAAGCCTTAGTATTGTTTTTCATGTTTTAATGTAGTTGTAAACTACATTCAGTTTTTGGAAATGTGTTTTATTGTGAAAGTGTTACTTGCGTTTTTTTTGGAAGCTTGTTGTTGCCATGAGTTGGATCACATCTTTTATTGCATTGTGGTTGGGGATCAGGGGCCAATGAAGAAGGATGGCTTCTCCTCTTCATTTGATGTCTTGATTGGGTGGAGAGCATTTCCTTTCCCCTACTCTTTTTTTTATTACAATGTGGGAGAATGAGATATATGTACTTATTGTTCTAGAGATGAGAAAAAGACAGTTTGACAGTCCCTTGCCAAGATAAAGTTTATTGTAACCTTTCCCACTTGTAGTGGAGGAACGTGAAAATGTTTTGTAATAGAAAGATGTGGTATTGTTTATGAAAGTTGTGAAGTAAAATGTAAAATAAATAAACTTTGTGTTTAGTCTTTAAAAGAATGTGAAAGAATTGTATTTTGTATGATGAACTCGAAGAATGAAAGAAAGGTTGTAGAGTTGTATTTCGTAATCAATAAAGGATTGCATTACCTTCTCAATTTGCATTGTTGTTTTAAGATTTACCATCTAAATGTGAATTGAAATCTCTTCTTGAAAGAAGTAAATGTGTATGAAAAAGAATGTAGAACTCTGTCTTTTGAAATGTGTAAAGTTGAAAATCAAAATTGTATTTTGTTTTTATTTTTGAATGGCTGGAATTGAATCAACTAAATGTATTAGATTTAAATTGGAGCACATTATAATACTTGGAAGAGGAAAAAGGAAATTAAACCCTTTTAAATTTGATCTCTGAGCAGCAGGTATTTATTTTTAAAATGGTAACTACTTTACCTAAAATGCACAGTTCAAACCTAAAAATAATTAAATAATAGATTAAACGATTAAAATGATTTTGTTTTCCCTAAACAAATTAAACTAGACAAAAATACTTAAAATAAATCTTTCAAAACCTGGTAAAACAAAGTTCAAAGCTTTCACTGTCGTTTTACTGTCAAAATTGTAAAATTTTGAATTGGAACTCTATCAAATACACCTACCTCACAAAATTAACATAAATCCACCTAAGAATGATTCTCCATGTCTATTTGACATGTTGAGAGACTAAAAAAAACAAATTGAACAAAATTTTATAAATTAAAATTTACAAATTCGAAATGTAATAGCCTACAAATCTTTTTCGCAAAACTTATTGTTATCACTGAATCATAGCACCCCTGTGCATATACTTGAACTCACAGTGTGATTGCATAACATGGGTACTATCTCCAAGTTGTGGGACTTGCTACTTGAGATAGACCTCCAGAGAAAGCTGGTTCTTGCTCCTAAACTACCTGCCACAATCTACTCTAATGCAGGGTAAGCTAATTGTTCTAATCTAAATTTTCAAGGGACCAGGGAGAGAGAATGCGTAAAATGAAAGCCTACACTAAAGTGGTGATACACCAGAAAAGGAGGGTGTGAGAGTAATCTCCAAATGTGTGAAATACATGGGCAAAGTGCACACTAGAAGAGGTGATGACAGTTCACCATAATCTAGCAAAATGCATTCACAACAATATTCCAAGCATACATAATGTTAATGAATCCCTGCAAGAACATAATAAATAGACACAATATTCTTATAGAAAGATCAAAGGGGCAAGAATAATGCAAGAAAACACAGCAGGGGAAGATACAGCCACAAACTTGTATTTTATTGCTTCCTGGTATGCACAGTTCAGTCTATTACAAGATGAGGGCCTGGATCACCATGCAAGGAGTCCACTACAAGGGCCTGCAACACAATGGATTCACAAAGCAATTTTGGTAGAGCTTTGCTACCTAAAAACTCTCCCTTTTACAATGAGCCCAACACTCCAATTTATAGAAAAAATGAGAAGGAGAAGAGAAGGGAAAATGGAAATCCCGAAATCTATCCTTCAACCACCTGTAAGAGGAATTAAATTGAGTGAAATGATTGTATATTACTTGCAAAAGGCTCCCCATACTGTCCCATGTGCTGCAGCAGAGAAAGAAGGATGACCATGCCTCTTAATTGCATTCCCAGCTACCAAATAAAACACTGTTCTGAATCCGGCCACGTTTTCTTAAAAATATCAAACAATTTCTGATAAAATCCAGAATTTCTTGATTTTTGTGCATTGGAATCAGAACCACGATTCCAACGGTACCAATTTTGTGTGATTTTGTTGAGAAATGCAAAAGTTATGGCCTTCTGAGTGCAGACAGCTATTTTGGGTCTGGCAGGGGTTTTCTGTCATTTGACGGGAAGGCGCATTAACTGACTAGAGCCGAATACATTTATCTTTTTTAAATATATATACCCTCATTAAAAATAAAAAAATCCAGTTTTGGTGGTGTAGAGGACGTCGTGCTAGTTCCAGAAAGTCCAATTTTATCAAAATCGGAGCTCGGAGTCAAAAGTTATGGCCGTTTGAAGTTCCACAGGTCAAACGTTGACTTTTCTCTTCTGCCTTCAGCCGCTTTGGCTTTTCGTGTCCCACGCGTCCCTTTGTCCCATTTGGCACAGTGCTGAAATTTCCCATTTCGGCCGAACCAGCCAGTTCGCGTACTCGCGGCCCAGATGTCCCATTTGGCTATCGGGCCGTTTGGGACAAATTTTCCCGATTTGCCTGGTTTGGCCGGTTCGCGTACTTTTGTCCCGCGCGTCCCAGACTGAAAGTTCTCATTTCGGCTAATCTGGTCGGTTCGCATACTTCGCGTACCTTTGGCCCAACTGTTCCGGGCTTCCTTGACTCATTTCGGCCGATCCGGTCGGTTCGCGTACTTTTTACCCAGATGTCTTAGACTGCCTGTTTCAACAGTTAGCCAAATTTTTCCATTTTTTGGCCAGTTCAGATTTCTACGTCCCACGTGTCCCTTTGTCCTATTTGTCCCAAATGCTGCGCAGGCCACCTTGTGGCCTTTCGACCGGTTCGCGCCCTTTTGTCCCAACTGTCCCGACTGTTGCGAGGACTAGGACTTAGCCATTTTTCATGATTTTTTCTGGCCCGAGCCTATTTTTTGCAATTTTTCTTACCTTTCTTCAGAACTTGTTCTCTTCTACTTGGACAGGGAAGTTAGAAAAAATATGAGGGGACCCTAGAAATATGACTTTTTGCCTGGACTCAATATAATTGCTTGGGACAAAAGAATTTGATGCACGTTATCAAAATTACCTGGAGGGGTGAATTTTGGATAACACTTACCCCTTAATCTCTATCAAAATTTAAAACTAATGAACCTTGTACAAAGAGGACATTGATAAATTTCTAGAAAGTCCTCGTTTTCCTAAAAAAGAGCTCTCTATCAAATGTTATGGCTTTCTGAAGTTTTTCTTCATTTGGCGTAAAAAAAAAATTGGGAAAAATTTCCCTAGAGGGCCTGAATTTTTCCCTCAGAGCTTTGGAAAAATTTTGGTAAAATTTTCCAATTTTTCCCCGGTGCCTCGCCAGCTTGCAAACAATCGAAGGATGCCACTTGGCACCATGAGGTGTTAGCGGAGGGGCAAATCACTTTTAAACTTAGTGCTCTCAGAAAATTTTGGGAAAATTTTCTAAATTTTCTCCACCAACCCGTAACCAATAAGACGATACCACATGGAACAATGAGGCATTGAGAGAGGAGCGCGCCCCTTTTTTCCCTTTGATCTTTGGAAAAAATTTGGAATTTTTTTCCAAGTTTTCCCTATCGCCCCGCCGATCTGTAGCTAATCAGAAGCTGCCACGTGGCATCATGAGGCCTAGGCGGAGGCGTGGGTGAATTTATCCTTTTTTTCCTTCGAGGTGCAAAACCTTATTTCTCCCCACTGCTCTCTTTTACTTGTGTCCCTTGCAGACTCGTGGGGGAAGGGGCGTAAAGTTAGTTTTTCATCCCATGCGAGAAACTTTCCAAACATCTCCCTGTGGCCTACCGACCTACCCTTTGGGCAAATTTTTACCCTTGGGCCTGCAAGCCCACTCTTAGGGAAAACTTTCACCCTAAGGCCCACTGGCCCATAACTTGGAAAATATGAGGAGTTAGAAGGAATTCTTATATAAATGGAAAGGTGATGAAATTTCCTATCCAATGGAAATAATTTAGGGTAATTTTAAATGCGTTAAATTTGAAAAAAAATCAAGTTGACCCTTTAAGGCTATTAGAGAGTGGATATGGTGAGGAATTACCCTATGAACCTTATTAAATCTTCCAACCCTAAATTTTGGACCTTATGACCACTAAAAATTTCTTTGGTGGGACTGAATTTTTCCCTCAGAGCTTTGAAAAAATTTTGGGAAAATTTTCAAATTTTTCCCCACCGCCCCACGAGTCCATAACCAATCAGAGGCTACCACTTGACACCACGAGGTGTCAACGGAGGGGCAGATCACTTTAAACTTAGCACTCCCAGAAAATTTTGGGAAAATTTTCCAAATTTTCTCCACCAACCTGTAACCAATAAGAGGCTACCGCGTGGAACAATGAGGCATTGGCGAAGGAGCGGGCCCCTTTTTTCCCTTTGAGCTTCGGAAATTTTTTGGGAAAATTTTCCAAATTTTCGCTATCACCTTGCCAATCTATAGCCAATTAGATGCTGCCACATGGCATCACGAGGCCTAGGTGGAGGCATGGTTAAATTTATCCCTTTCTGTCTTTGGGGTGCAAAACCTTATTTCTCACCACCGCTCCATTTTAACTATATTGCCTTAGAAGGTGCCACGTGTCCTTGGAAGACTCGTGGGGGAAGGGGTGTAAAGTTAGTTTTTTGCCCCACATAGGAAAATTTCCAAAAGTATCCCTGTGGCCTGCCAACCTACCCTTGGGGAAAATTTTCACCCCTTGGCCTGCAAGCCCGCTCTTGGGGAAAACTTTCACCCCAAGGCCTACCGACCCATAACTTGGAAAATATGAGGAGTTAGAAGGACTTCTTTATATAAATGCAAAGGTGATGAAATTTCCTATCCAATGGAAATAATTTAGGGAAATTTTGAATGTGTTAAGTTTGGATAAAAATCAAGTCAAACCCTTAATCCTGTTAGAGAGTGGGTATGGTGAGGAATTACCCTACGAGCCTTATTGAATCTTCTAACCCTAAATTTTGGACCTTATGACCCCTAATAATTGTTAATAAAGGAAAAGTATGTTCTAGTGAATTAGAATTGTTCTGGAACTTGTTAGTGACAGTTTTTACCTTGTAACCTGGTCATAAACTCTTTTAAATGAATAAATAAATAAAAATTATTCCATAAGTTTCCTAACTAATCCTCGGTTGTTCTTGGGTCTCAAGTGCGTTGTTTTTAGCAGGCATCACAACAAACATGGTATATGGAATGAAGACTAAACCCAAAATCACTTTTCGGAATCCCCCATGAATGAGTACATGGGGTCATGGATTTGGATGTATTATGTAAGGAGGTATTTCGTTAAGGTCCATATTCTTATTATTGGGTATCAAGTATTTATGTGTTATTAGTTGTTATTTAGATATTAGTGTGCTAGCTTTAGAAAAAAATAAAAGAAAATATATATCTATTTAACTTTCTCATGTATCAATTAATTTTATGTATTATTGGGTACTATTTAGATATTCATTTACGGACTTGACCAAATAAGTAAGGAAAAAAAAACTTTCCTCATCTAAACATTCGTAATTTTCTTGCATTTTCTAATATTTCACATAGATTCCCTGATTTTGGTAAGCATTCGTTGTTTAGACTAAGTCATTTCTTAGAGCAGTATGATTAATGATTATGTTATTATAGGATTTATGATAATTAGGATTAAGCAATTGGAAATATTTTTTTATATTTATGAAATATAGCACAAGAGACGTATATATTCACTACCATAAATTATGGAACCATCATTAAATGATGGAAGAGTGTCGAAGGAGTTCACATTAGCCTATCACATTTCTTCAATATATCCACATAATTTTGGTACCCTTGCATTTCCCTAAGTAGTCTTAGTATTGGTGTTCAAAGAAACTTATTCACAACATTATAATGCCCTAAATTATGATGTTAGGGAAACCCTGATGATGCAAGGTTAAGAAAATCACTTAGAAGGATTTATTTAAATCCCTAGTGTCCCTTTATATACTAATGGTCGTGGGTTGATTTATTCTTATAATGATCCCTAAATATATTATAAGGGAGCTAACTTAGTACTTTGAGCCTGTGAAGTCATGATGTTATGCCACAACTTGAGTAGATGCAAATGGAACATGTGACATTTCAGAATTTTTCCACTTGGTAAATGCAAGACCGGATCATATTTTCCATTGTTTTCATAAATAAAATAGACATCGGGGGATGTTTTAATCAAGGATTATAAAATTTTGGGTTCCACTTCACATGCCCTTCCTAAATTTCAAAGAGATGTTGTTGGTGTTGTGAGCACAAGGACCCCATGATATTGATGCGCAACAGAATCACAAAGGGGGTCTTATGCCTATTACTTAAAGTGAAGGAAGAATGACATTGGTGAATTTGATGGGACATGATTTTCACAAGAGGGAATGCATGTGCATAGATTTGGTCTCATTGGAAAAATATCGTCAAGAGATTTTGATTGTAATAGGACTCAAGTGCAATTCTTATGCATGTCAAACCCAATACGGGTCTATACATCATATAAGCCATATTTCTATTTTGGTATGCAAAGAGTCATGAACATAAATTTAGTTGGGAACCAACTGTAGATATCCATGCAACTCATAGAGTTACACGTAATTTGGAAATTCACTTAGGATAGACAGGACTCTATCCTAGGGTAGACATCATGAAAGAGAAAGGGTTTCTAGAATAAGCTAGATAATTATGATCAAATTACATAAGAGATAAATTGATCTTAGATATACAATTCTACATTGATTAAATTTAGGGAGTTCAAGAAAGATGGTGTAGCCCTTGAAAAAATATGAATTGGGTCACATAGTAGAAGGATCTAGAGAAAATAATATTTAAGTGTTATTATTTACGATAAGAGGCTCAAGAGATCTAATGAGAACCCAATGTATTTCATAGTTTTTGATGACTCGTTGTAAGAAATTTTGAGACTCGTTTAGTGTGTGTAGGAGATACTCAAGAGCCAAAATTCTTGTAAATATTGTATTGCATGGATGTATTACAATCCAAATAGAGTTTTTATCCCTTTTCACATTTTGTTACACATTCATAAGCATCTATTAGTTGGGACCCCTTATTATAACTACAATAAATTGTATTAGACTTCACTAGTTTGATTTGCGAAAGAATTATTGTGAAGAGAATTACAACAGTAAAATGCATTGAGTATTTAGATTGATAGGTGTGAAGTTGAACTATCACCAAAATAAAAATATAGAATATAGGTGATATCCTTATTGGGTTAGAAATCTATAGAATAATTTATATCAGATTTCTTGATGAAATATAGTGACATGTAAGATTATTTCATTAACCACATTCCAAAATATAGTAATACACAAGAAGATAGATTGTGACATAGATACAATTAGGGTACTCAATGAAGATCCACATTAGATGACTCAATGGCTATCAAAACTGGTCTGATGGTATTCATAATTGATTTGATAGTAATGAATGAGTTTTATAGTGAAATAAACAAAGTTCAAAATATTGCTAACAAATGTGCCCAATTTTAAGGACATGTGTTGCAACTTTAATTAAAATGTAGAAGAATTTATTGATGTGGTTTTCCTAATATCACATCATAATACCAATTTCTTTTCCATGATGATAAAATGACATGAGACATGGACACTTATCATGGTGATGCATCATGCTTAGGATATCCAATGGCCAAATACTCTCAAAAACATTGTTAACTTGGTCTTAATGTAACTTATCTACTTCATAACTATCATATCACGAATGTACCAATACTAACCCGACGTTTTAAAATTACTTATATTTACACTATATATAGTTATCAAATTAATTACATTATCAATGTGCCACGTTATAAGTTGCATGGAGTATAACTACTAAATCTTGACTAAATACAACTTTGGTTATAATCAATGACCTAATTATTCCTCATGATGTTAGAATCTCATTTCTTATTTTTTATTTCTATAACATAATGGTTGATATTGAATACATAAATTAAAAAATTATGTTTTTCTCAAAAAACACAACAATTTTTTTCAATATTAACCCAACCACATTCTAAACCTACGTGTAATTCTACAATGTTTGTTATTTTGTATTCAAAACCATTGACTCTTTTAGATTGAGAAAAACTTCTAGCTCATGGTTACTTTGATTTTGGTACGTGTCCAAAGGAGTAACAATATAGAAAAAATTGTAGGTACACAACCAAACTAATAAACAAGGGAAATTGACTATACTCTATACAAAATGCACTATCCTAAGCATGCATATCCCAATGTACCATTCCATCATAGAAAAAAACCTTTTTAGCATGATGACATGACAATATGAGATGCACATCCCCTGCCACATCTACAAATGCATTAACATTGAAACTATGTCCTTGTAATTTAGTAAAATTTTTGAATCATGTTTAAGCTATATTAAAATTGATTTATTTTGTTATTGTCAAATAAATGAAGGGGGAAATGAAAAATGTAGGAAATCTCAACCCATTAGAGTACATGAAATGATATTTCCTAAAATAGATCTAGGTAATCAAAAACCTGAACCAAATATGTTTTTTGAATAAATGCCTCAAACAAAATCAAAATAAACATTCCTTAATAACAATGCTTAATATAGAAGAGTTATTGTAATCACTGTCACAAATACATTCAACCTATTCGTATCTAAATTTATTCTCCTACAAGGGCTGAGAAGCATCAAAAAATTCGTAGGATGCTTAGAGACAAATGAATCATGACACGAGTCATTGTGTAGCTAGGGAGGGGATTCAACTAATTCTTTGTCACTCAGGCATTGGAGAAAAGGATAACACCTTATTGAGGGTTTGATATACCCTCACTACTTTAGGTTGTGCCTTTAACTAGGGTGATCGGACCCGTTCTATAACCCATGTTGGTGAAGGATATCAAGAGATCCTTCTTTGCATAATTTTCATGAGAACCTTGAGAAAATATGATCAATACAACACAATCTACCTCTCCCGAGTTGTCACACTAGAGAGTGGAGATGTTTCCTGGACAAGGTTTCAGGTTACTAAATATAATAATTGAAACCTGATTGTCTCTACATACTTTGGCAATGGAATTTGTTCATTTGTGGATACACAGTACAAATAGGGGTAATTAATGTAGGATTTATCATTTGAGATGTTTTTGGTGGGAAGCTAAGAAAGATGAAGTTGATTTTACTAGATCTTTGAGAGCCTTTACAAATATTGGAAGACTCACAGACAATATGTTTCAGAACAAAACAAAATATTCCTTCAACCAAAAGATCTGAATCAGTGGAAGCCTAGAGATGCATCGTTTTACATATTCTTCAAGAATTCAACACAAAGTATCATTGTAAAGACTCAATTAAACGTTAGAAATCCCTGGTTCGTCACGACTAAGATACAATCATAGGCTTACAATCAATATTTATCAACATAATGAGAGTAAAGTGACTTTAAATTTTTTATTTGCATCACAAGATGAAAAATCTTGTCATAATGAAATTCCAAATTCCACAATACTAACACACATAAAATATATTTTGTGACTTTGAGATATTTTAACATAAGATTGCAACATGAACAATAAAAACTATCTGAAAACATTCTGGAATACAAGCAGACACAATTATGCTCATCATCAACACAAATTTATTCAAGGTTCATTAGATTCATCAGCAGGGGAAATTCTCTTCAACAATCTCAGAGCTTGTAAATGGTTGTACACTTGCAACCATATTGACATGAATAAATCTATAAACACATGGAAATGAACTAGTTTCTCAAACTGTCTCTCGAGAAAATGGTTTTCCTCAAAATTTCTCATAAAATTAACCCCCCTTATGCAAGAGTATTCTCATTGCATCTATACAGTTTGCTTCACTCACTCATCCCAAATTTCCCCCCTAAAAGAAGAATATTCAAGGAATCCTCTGTTTTTTACAAGTTTGTTCCAAAAAGTGATGTTTAACAAATTTTTACCCAAAAGCTGTCAGGTGGATAAATCATGCATTGATAACATTTTTTAGTCACTCAACTATGACTAGGATGCCATATCATAAATTTTGATAGTATTTTTAATCATTCTTATATTTGTTTGTGCAAAATATCTAATTTTTAATAATTCTAAGGAGGCTCCATATGGCTTGATCTGAGAAGCAATCCTTTTCATCTTTGAGAATACACCTTGAGAAATGAGTGCCCTTATATGGATACCTACATTCATGCCTCTCAGAAGTGAGTTTTTTCGCATCGATTATATCACATATTTGTGTTGCGATTCTGAGTCGGCCAAGTATAAGGAGGAACCAACGGAAGCCTCCGCGTGTCTCCTTGGCACAACTGCAAAGGTGAAGTCGAAAGGAAGGTTCACAAATGAGCATGGGCCCTCCACGTGTCCATAGCCCGAGATAATTGCAGTAGTCATTGAAAATTCTAAGCATGGGAAGGTCCAGCTGAAGCTTCCACGTGTTTGTTCGATGCAACTTCAAAGATGAAGTCTCGATGCAGGACCTCAAATGAGCGCAGGATCACCACTTGCCCTAGGCCCAAGAAAGTTTCCACAACCATTGAGAAAGTATTAGTATAAAGAGGAGCCATTGGAATCATCCACGTGTCTCTTTAGTGCACTTTTGATACGGTTCAGAAAAGTGGAGACCCAAAATAAGCGTGGGCTATCCACGTGTCTCGACCCGAGAAAGTTGTTGAAATTTTTTAAGAACCAACGAAAGGTGCCACGTGCTTAAGGTCTAAGAAAGTTACATCAAATGATTGAAAATTCTAAGTATGGGAAGATCCGGTAGAAACCGCCACCTGTCTCCTTAGCACAACTCCAAAGGTAAGACCCAGAGGTGGATCCTCAAATGAGCACAGACCCTCCAGGTTTCCTTTGGTCTAACAAAGATACAAAGTCTGAGCATGGGAAGAGCTAGCGGAAACCTTCCTGTGTCTCTTTGGCTCTCCTTCAAAAGTAAAATTCAAGGGCAGGTCCCCAAACAAGTGCGGGCCCTCCACATGGAAAATATTTCATTTGAAGTGGGCCTGAGAAACTCATAATGCCCCGGTGACCCACCTCTCCACTTTTAAGTTTTGATGTGGGCCCCAATAGAGTCTGTTATCACCAATCTGACACTATGATAATTATTCACTGGGAACTCCTCGTGCTATGATTATTTACTAATACACAACTTTTAGTTTGGTGGATGTAATCTGGAAACACAACAAACATAACAAAAGAATACCATAGACTATGATAAGAAGGAATAATGATAAATCTGAAATATCAGTGTAAATTATAATATCAACATGAAATTGTTACAATCTCACCCATGAGGTACTTCAAGTGTTACTGACTTCACTTTCCTTCCAACAATAACTATGGGAGAAACTTCACAATTACACCTCTTAATGGCTTCTTTAACACACCTTCAAAATGATGGCTTCCTTTACACACTTACTCATATAATATTTCTCACTACTTCCTTCTATATCAAACGAGAGGGGTGGCCTCTTTATTTACAGGAATTTAGGCTTATCCACCCTATCTCTAAGATAGGATAGGATATCTCTTCCGGCCAATCATATTCCATGCCTAAACTCTTGCCTTTACATGTAGGCTTATCTTCTAAGATAAGATAAACCTTATCATCTCACATGGGTTCCACCTTTTTAGAATTTTCCACAAATAAAATACACAAAATAGTAATGACATCACTCTTTGTCCTTATTACAAATATAATATTTCTAATTCCTAATCATGTAGACCCTACTTCTCTACTTATCTCAATTTTGACATTTTAACATTACCGAACCACTTATGACAAATATTTATTTTTTACAACATTCCTATTGTACTTCTACTATTACCATACTCTACATTACTGGCGGCACTGTACTGATGACACTGTTATCTTCTATTGGACGCCATTGCTAATTATACTTAACAAAATCCTATTCCTAATACATTAATAAAATAGAAATTATGGAGTAAAATTTTAATGTCGACAAGTCATAACTCACTTTTATACTTTTATTTCATCTTAAAACAGAGCTTAAAAACTCCAAAGTGCTCCAGCGACCTACCTCCCCGCTTTTAATTTTTAATGCTAACTCAAACATGTGACATTAATTTATCCCCCACAGAGTCGTGGATCATTTTATAACTTTACTCCTTTTCAAAAAAAGGCAAAAATCTTCAAAATGCTCCAACGATCTGTGTCTCTACCTTTGACTTTCAAACCACCACATGTCCATCTTTGGGGTCAAATTAAGAAATTTTATTTTCCGCTTCACATTGTTGAATAGCCAATTAGAAACTATTGGGGTTGTGGGACAAATTTGGCATTTTTTACAATTGTGACAAAAGTGACAAGTTCACCAAATAGATCCTCTATGCCGCATCCAATTAAGGACGAACACATATCCATAGATATCGGGACATGATTTACAAAGGAGACATAGTCGTGGAAGATGCCCAACATCAAAAAATTTCCCCATGGAGAGAAGACTGTAAATAATAACAAGGCTCAATGTGATCCACGACCTAAGGAAATGACTGAAAACAAAAACCAAATGAAGGAGAAAGATTTCACACATCCATATAGGGAGAAAAAATACTTCAAACTATTTAGACTGAGAAATTTTTAACAAACAAAGTGAGATTAAATTGAGCACCAACATTGGCTCCAACTTGAGGATGGGAAGTCCCTGCAAGTACTGCAAGAACAACATGATAGACCATGTGCAAAAAATCCATTAGGAAACGGAGTCAAGAACTGAACTCCAAAAAAAAGAAATGAAAACCAACCTCCCAATATTAGAGTGAGAAACCAACAAAAACTGGTCACTAAGGACTAGAAGAAACCGAAAAAGAAAAACATGAAAATAGAACAAAAACTAAATAATATACATTGTATAATGATGCATACCTTGATTATGAGAAATCAATCAAGGAAATGTTTCAAGTTCCTGCCATTAATAGGTAACTCATGCAATTCCCCATCTAATTCCTTTAGGAATAAAGTGTTCTCTCCAATCCGAATTTCAATAGAATAAGGGTCCATCCATAATACATCAAACTTTCCATGTTTTCCCTTATCCTTGTGTATGCTATCCCAAAGTAACACCCAATCTCCTACACTGAAGACTCTTGGGGTAACCTTTTTGTCAAACAATTTCTTCATTTTCTCCCTAAACTTCACATATATTTGATGGGAATCCCTTCTCTCTTCATCTAATTTGAATGGCTTGGCATTAGCTTCCAAGGGTATTTCATGTTGAAAAAGGTATTTCTTGTACACTTTCAGTTCTGAATATGACTAAGCGAAGCATTCCTGGTACTTTTTTAGCACTTAGACATATGACTGCTTTTCTTCTCTGTTCGATTTGTTGCCCATCCATATTCTCCTAGGTTTATCCTTTGTTCCTAGGTTATATTCTTCAACATCTATCGAGGCTGACATATGTCTATTAACAATATGGTCAAAATTATCAAAATTTGATTCCAATACAACAAAACCTCATGGAATAGTATTGGTTTTAAATTGGATAATGTCTTTACCAAATAGGGTCTCCTTTCCATCATTTACACAAACCATTGGTTCCTAGTCCATACTTTGATTGGTAAATTTTCCTTTATTTTGCAAAGACCTTTGGACCTAGGAATCATCTTCAAAAACTTTTCAATTGTTGATATTATCAAGGACAGATGGCCTGCTCAATATTTCAATATCATATTCACAATAGGGAGGCATTGTAGAATTTTCAAACCTAGATCCCAATACTACCAATTTGTATGCTACAGTATTATACTTCCTATCATGATGTATTATATTGAAAGAATCAAACATTTCAATGAAGTCCGAAACTGCATGCTTATAGTGCTTCGTTATTTAATTCTTTGTTGCGTATAGTTTTCTAACTTGCTTGACTTTCAGCTCTAAATCCACTTTAACAATAATATCCTTGACACCATATTTCCAAGCAATCCTTAAACCCAACAACAATGCTTCATACTCTTGATAATATTGTTTATGCACTCAAAATTGAGTTTAAAAGAAAATTTAAACTCCTCTTGGCTTGGAGATATCAACACAACACCAGTGCCATTACAAGATCTAGAACAAGCCCCATAAAACATCAAGGTCCAAGGAGATACAACCTGCTCGAGATTGACATCGACATTAACATCTATGTAAAATCCTTCATAAGAAGCACTCTCATGGTCATCAATGAGATGTAACATCTTCTTCTCACCATATAACTTCACAAGGATGCCGTCAATTTTTAATGGTTGCATAAGCCATGTCCATTTTCACACTTCCACCCACACTAGCTGCCCATTATGTGGATAATAACATCCCCCATTTGGCAGAACAGTCCACAATAACCACATTCATGGTTAATCACTTTCTTGGAAAAGTTGTCAGTTGCACAAATAATCCCTTGACATAACCAACTACTAGAACTTCTCTTGATTCCATAGTAGTACATTTCTCAAAATCTGATCTTTCCTTGATATTTAACTCATTCATGACCTCAAAAGGAATTACATTACATGAGGCTCCTGAATCAAACATGTGGTTATGTACTAGCCTATTTATAATAATCAAAGTGGTAAAAATGGATCAAAATCCAATAAAGATTTAACCAAAGAAGTTCCCAAATATACCTGAGATAATTCACCCAGTTCCTCCAATGCTTGTGGTAGTTCTGATTCTGCAATAATATGAGAAATCTCTACATTATTAACACTTTTTCCCTGAGTAATATTTTCTTCCTTAAATCCCAAATATTCGAATGCCCTTTTCCTATACTAAGGGATCCTGAGTAATTCAACAATGGGAATAGTGACCTTAATCCAACTAAATATTTAGGCCATGTCACAAGGAACATATTTGGGTAGGTTAGTATTAGGAGGAAGATTCATAAATTCTTCTGATAGTATGGGAATTTTCACAGTCTGGGCATGGGCAAGAGCACCAGTTCTATTTGGGGAAATAAGGCATTTTCTAGATGTATATTTTTTAGGAAGGTCCTTTGGGATATTGGTATTTAACTTGAACTTTTCGCTTGGTTTTTTGCCCTCCCCCTTTGAAAAACTTACTTTTGGTGTTATATTATTTTTTCCGAGCAACTACTACACTCATCAACAGTTACTTGTCCTCTTCGAAACTGATCCCTCCATCATACTTTTTGATCATCAAGTCCCTTAAGTATTCAATATCATGATTAGGAAGATCATATGCTTGCACCATATCAATTTCAAAAGTATTAATAGGAGGAAGAGGTAATACCCGGTGGACACAATCCAAAAAAATTTCAACATTTCTGGCACTTTTCAATTCAATTGAGGTTTCCCCCTATCGTGAGTTTGTAGGGCTATCCATTATGCACACATCATCATACGTCTCATCATCATCTACTTCCTCAACTTATTTATCTACATCAAATGGGGAGTGTGGTAATAAACACCTATCACACCAATTAATAACATTAGTCTCCTCCATAGTAGCAACCTTGACAGTCAAAGGATTCGGAACCAATCTATTCTCCCTGGGTTGAGGCTAATTATTAACTGATCCCATGAGATTTTTCACTCTGTCATCTATTTTTTGATCACCTCTAGGATGATTTCCAAATCTCTCCTAACCTTGTGGCTTATGTTGACCTTGGGAATTTTGTCCTATCCCTTTTTCTTCTCATATGGTCTCTCAGGAAAATGGTTTTTCTTAAACTTTCTCTGAAAAATTAACACCCCATTTTGTAAGAGTATTATCATTGCATTTATACAATTTCACTCACTCACTCATCCAAAATTTCCCCCCCAAAAGAAGAATATTGAAGGAATCCTTTGTTTGTTACAAGTTTGTTTCAAAAAGTGATGTTTAACAAATTTACACCCAAAAGATGTGAGGTGGATAAATCATGTACTGACCATGTTTTTTAGTCCCTCAAGTATGACTAGAATGCCATATCATAAATTTTAACAGTCTTTTTAATCATTCTTTGATTTTTTTCATGCAAGAAATCTCCATTTTAGTAATTCTCAGGTGGCTCCATATGGCTTGATCTGACAAGAAATCCTTTTCACCGTTGAGAATACACTTTTAGAAATGAGTGCCCTTGCATGGATACCTACATTCATGCATCTTAGAATTGAGTTCCCTCATAAGAATATTCAAGGAATCCTTTGTTTGTTACAAGTTTGTTCTAGAAAGTGATGTTTAAAAAATTTACACCTAAAAACTGCCAGGTGGATAAATCATGAACTGATCATGTTTCTCAACCCGTCAACTATGACTGGGATGCCATATCATAACTTTTGATAGTATTTTTAATCATTCTTTGATTTTTTGGTGCAAGACATCCCCATTTTAATAATTTTCAGGTTCCTCCATATGGCTTGATCTAACAAGCAATCCTTTTCACCTTTGAGAATACACTTTGAGAAATGAGTGCCCTCGCATGGATACCTACATTCGTGCCTCTTAGAAGTGAGTTCCCTCACATGGAGTCTATCATATATTTGTGCTGTGAGTATGAGTCAAAAAAATACAAGGAGGACCCAGTGGAAGCACCCATGTGTCTCCTTGGTGTAATTGCAAAGGTGAAGTCCAAAGGAATGTTCCCAAATGAGCGCGTGTCCTCCACATGTGCAGAACCCAAGAGATTTGCACCATTCGCTGAAAATTATAAACATAGGAAGGTCCAACAGAAGCTTCCACATGTTTGATAGGCATAACTTCAAAGATGAAGTCTAGAGGTAGGACCTCAAATGAGCATAGGGTCTCCACGTGCTATGGGCCTAAGAAAGTTTCCTCTACCATTAAAAAGTCTCAGTATAAAGAGGAGCTAATGAAAGCCTCCACATGTCTCTTCGGTGCACTTTTGATATGGTGCCCAAAAGTGGAGACCCCAAACAAATGTAGGCTCTCCACATATCTCAGCCCTGAAAATTTATTGAAAAAGGTTAAGAACCAGTGGACATTGCCACGTGCCTAGGGTCCAAGAAGGTGTCCTTGGCCATTGAAAAGTATAATTATGGGCAGATTCAGGGGAATCTTCCACGTGTCTCTTCGGCGTGCTTTTGGTATGAAGCTCAAAAGAAGGACTTCCAAACAAATGTGGGCCTTCCACATGTATAGGGTCCAACAATGTTGAACCAGACACTTAAAAAGTATAAGTATGGGAAGATCTACTGGAAACCTCCATGTTTCTCCTTAGCTCAACTCCAAAGGTAAGACCTAGAGGCGGGACCTCTAACGAGCGCAGGCTCTTTATGTGTCTATGCTTAAACAAAGATACACTGGCCATGAAAAATTCTTAGCATGGGTAGATCTAGCATAAACCTCCATTTGTCTCTTTGGCACACATTCAAAAGTAAAATTTAGGGGTAGGTCCCCAAATAGGTGCAGGCCCTGCACATGTCCTGGTCCCAAGAAAGTCGCTTCGACTGTTGAGAAGTCTCAGTATAAAGAGGATCTAGTGGAAGCCTCCACGTGTCTCCTTGGCACAAATCCAAAGGTAAGACCCAGAGGCAGATCCTTAAATGAGTATTGGCCCTCCACGTGGAAAATATTTGAGTTGAAGCGGGCCTAGGGGTGCATTTCACATTTTGTATCACTTTAAGAAAATGTGCATTTTTTGGAAAATTTGAACCACCTCCCCACTTTGAATTGTCAATTCTAACTCAAACATATAATATTATTTGGTCCCCAACAAAATCATGGCTAATTTTATAACTTTTATCATTTTCACAGAAAGGCCAAAATCTTCAAAATGCTCTGACGATCTTCCTCTTCGCCTTTGACTGTAGAATGAACACATGGCTTTATCTAGGCACTTGCGGGGTCACGCTTCACTTTTATATCTTAGTCATTTTTTCAAAACAAGGCTAAAAGTTTCAAAGTCCTCTGGTGACCCACGTCCCCACTTTTAACTTGAAAAATGGTGAATTTTCCATCTTCAGGGTCAAACTAAGAAATTTACCTTGCTGCATCACATTGTTGAATAGCCATTTAGAAACTATCCGGGTAGCGGGACCGATTTGGCATTTTTTACAATTGTGAAAAAAGTGAAAAGTTCACCAAATAGACCTGCTATACCACTTCCAATTAGAAAATACCATGTATCCATAGATATTGGGATAGGATTTACAAAGGAGACACAGTCATGGAAGATGCCCAAGAAAAAAACATTTCCCCACAGAGAGAAGACTGTAAATAATACCAAGGCTCACTTTGATCCACGACCCAAGGAAAAGATTGAAAATTACATCTTGGTGAAAGAAAAGAATTACACACACCCATACAGGAGGAAAAAATGTGTAGAAAACCAAGCGGGCTGAGAAATTTTGAACAAATAGTGTGAGATTAAATTGAGCACCAACATCGGCTCTGACTCGAGTATGGGAACAAACACTATACAATGATGCATGCCTTGATTATAAGAAATCAATCAACGAGATGTTTCGAGTGCCTGCCATTCTGAGTATGACTAAGCCAAGAAGTATTGATATTATTTTAACTGGACATATGATTGTTTTCCTTCTCTCTCCGAGTTGCTACTTAGCCATATTTTCCGAGGTTGATCTTTTGTGCCTTTACTAGATCTAGAACAAATCCCATCACACATCAGAGTCTAGGGAGAACCAATCTTCTCAGGATACTTGCACTCCTTAAAAACAACATAACCCACCAAGTTTTTGACATTGACGTATGCATACAATACTTCATAAGAAGTGTTGTTAGGGTCCTCAATGAGATGTAGCATTTTCTTCTCACCATAAAACTTCAAAAGGTTCCCCTAAATTGGTATGGTTGCATATGAAATATCCATTTGTACACTTCCGCCCACACTAACTGCCCATTTTCTAGATAATAACATCCCCCATTTGGCAGGACAGTCTACAATAACCACATTCATGCTTAAGCACTTTCCTGGAAAAGTTACCAACTGCACTACTAATCCCTTGACATACCCAACTACTGGCACTTCACTTAAATCCATAGTAGTACATTTCCCAAAAGCTATTGTTACCTTGATATTTAACTCATTCATGACGTCAAGAGGCATTACATTACATGAGGCTCCTGCATCAAACTTGTAGTTATGTACCAATGTATCTTTAATAATTAAAGTGGTAAAAACTGGATCCAAATTAAGCTGAGATTCAACCAGAAAATTTCCCATGTACACCTCAGATGACTCCCCCGGTTCCTCCAATACCCGTGGTATTTTTGATTTTGTAATAATAGGAGGAATCTCTACATTATTAACACTTTTTCCCTAAGTAATATTTTCTTCTTTACATCCCAAATATTCAAATGCACTTTTCCTATTGTAAGGGATCCTGAGTAATTCAACAATGGGAACAATGACCTTGATCTAACTCAATATTTGGATTATGTCACAAGGAATGTATTTGGGTGAGATAGTATTCAGAGGAAGATTCACAACTTCTTCTGAAAGTATGGGAATTTTCACAGTTTGGGCATGGGCAGGAGCACCAGTTATGTTTGGGGAAACTAGGCCTTTGCTAGATGTATCTTTTTTAGGAAGGTCTTTTGGGATATTGGTAAGAATTGGAACTTTTGGCTTTGTTTGTGTCCCTCCCCATTTGACAACCTTACTTATGGTGTTATATTATTTCTCCTGAGAAACTCTTGCATTCATTGACAATTGCGTGTCTTCTTCGGAAGGGATCCGTCCATCATACTATTTAATCATCAAGGCCCTTAAGTATTAAAAATCATGATTAGGTAGATCAAATTCTTGCACCATATCAATTTCAAATGTATTAATAGAAGGAAGAGTTAATACCTAGTTGACACAATCCTAGAATTTTTCAACAGTTCTGGCACTTATTAATTCAGTTGAGGTTTCCCCTTTCCGTGAGTTTACGGGGTTGCCTATTATGCACACATCATCATATGTCTCATCATCATCTTCTTCCTCAAATTATTGATCTAAATCACATGGGGAGTGTGGTAATAAACACCTATCACACCACTTGATAACATTGGCCTCCTCGATAGTAGCAACCCTGAAAATCAAAGGATTAGGAACCAATCTATTCTCCCTAGATTGAGGTTGGTTATTACATAATCCCATTAGCCCTTTTGCTCTGTCATCTATTCTATGATCACTCTGGGATGATTTCCAAATCTCTCCTGACCATGTGTCTTATGTTTACCTTGGGAATTATGTCATATCCCGTTTTATGCTCTGTCCAGTTTATAAGATGCATCTTTAACTACTCTAGCCAAAGTTTTTACAACCTCTTCCAAATCCACAGCCTTTCCTGACTAAGGCTTTTCAAGATTGATCAACTTAACACCTTCCCTTTTAGGATTCTTTCTAACTTCTTTGATGTTATTTTCTATTTTAAGGTCATGGGAAAAGCTTGCCTAATTGTTCCTACTTTCTTATCTCTTAAGTAATAAGCAGCCTTTTTATCAAAAGCATCTGAATATTTTATCAAATAACACACATCACTTGGTCTTAGGATTATAGGTAGCCTATTCAAGGTCTTAGTGAAATGAGTATTGAAATCATGGAAAGATTCATTTGGATTTTTATTAATATGTTCAAACTTAGATAAAAGGAACTTGGGTTCTATCTTGTATCCATATTGCAATTTGAAGACATGTTTAACCTCGGTCCATGAATCTACTGAACTATATGGTAAAGCCTTGTACCAGTCACATGTATACTCCTCAATAGTATGAATAAATAGTTTTATATACACGGCTTCGAACTCAATTTGAAAATATTCCATCATATTAAAAAATATTATTAAATGGTGGTCACCAATGATGGCATTATTCCCTTGAAACTTTGACAACCTATTTCTAACATCTTGTGGCACCATATTAGGATATCCATCCATACCTCTGAAATCTATAGGTCTAAGAGTATTGACAACAAAAGGAGGTCTAGGTGGAGGTTGGGCCATATTTCCTTGAGGTGGTGAATTTACAAGATAGACAAAATGATAAGGGATGAGGGGTCTCTAGGGCACAAGAGTATAAATCTCAAAGTAAATATCCTCTAATGAATCAATTTCTCAGAAAACCCTATCAGCCTTGGAAAAAACAAGGGGAAAAATGAGAGGCACACTTTTTAGACAAAAATGATGGCCCCTCTCTAGTTGGAGAACTCAAATTTATATAAATATTACTTGGTTAAAAATCACTTAAAGATGTATGGTAATCTTGAACCATAGATTGATCACAATTGATAATTGATATCTCCTCTTTTGATTCTCAATTTCCAACAACTTTCAAGACTTGTTTTCCTTCTTCCCTCCAACTTTGTAAATATCGATGAAAAATTTCACTTACACAGGTTAAGACACTGGTAATCATCAAAATTTCAATTCAACACGGAGTCGCCACTATGGATTTTCACTTGGATGGAGCCATTGACATGACTATCCCAATGCTACATAATTATATCAGGATGGTTTTCATGATATTGGAATGAGATGGAACAAAAATTATTATTATGGTGCTTCATCATGTTAGAGATGGTAAATTCTATATAGAGTATAGCTCCATTAATAATCTCGACTACAATTTCAAATTTCAAAACACAATATAATTTTACATTATGTATAAAATAAATGACAAAAAAATTATACATGATAAACGGATCTCAAAACTATTGGTAGTAAATAAGATATTATATTTACCTTTTTGCCAATTTGTGGTTTTCTCAAGTCTTTACAATTTTGTCCACATCTAGAAGCCATTACTTTTTTTGTTTGACAAAACACAAATGCGCTGGACTTCCACTATTTTCTCCACTTATTACTTTTATAATATTCCATCAAGAATGTCCTTATCCCTATCGTGTTTAAAAACAATAATCCCCCTATTTTACATATCTTTCTAGATCACTATCATGTCATTCTTAGAAATCACCTTCTCTAAGTATATCATGTCTTGTTAGTTAAATCCATCCCATACCTTCCGAATTTTTAATCAAAAAAGAAAATCCCGTTTCTTCCATCTCATTCATTTTGATTTTGTGATAAGATAAAAATTTCAACTCCTTTTCTATCCAAATATCATACTGCTAATTGATTGTAGTATGACTTCTTTTTTCATATGCGAGAGAAAATAAGTGACCAAGCTCAGGTCAATGATTCCAATATGACTTATTTTTTGGTATGGATCCTTGTCATGCCTTGTATGAGAAACCTTCCTGAACACCTTTGAGTTGGGATAGATTAGACGAAAAGGTTGTACTTGGACCAGTTTACCTTCAGAACTTGGAGCAACAGGATATTTTGATTAGGCAATCTCTTGAGAAAGCTAGAGCACACCAGATAGTGTATGTAGACACCAAGAGGACTGAACCTTGCTTTGTAGTTGGTGACAAATTATTCTTAAGACTTCAACCACATAAGATCCCAATCCATTATGGAAAGTTTTATAAGCTTTCACCTCAAATGGTGGGGCCATTTGAGATCTTATAGGTCATGGGTCCATTTGGATACTAGTTAGCCCTGCCACCATGCCTGGTCTGGGACCATAATGTATTTCATGTTTAAGTTTGTATGTAGATATGTACCAAATGTTTCGTATGTATTTTATTGTTCAACATTAGAGGTGGAGAATGAAGGAAAATAGAGACTGGAGCCCATGTGTACCTTGAGCACAGGAGGTTAGAGTACAGTGTTATGTATATGATGACATAATCACTACCTGGGAGGAGGTGACCCCATTAAGGGTTCGATAACCCTATCTCTTTTAGTGACTTCCATGATGAATTCTAATCTTAGGAGAAGGGGATGTAGTGCCCACCTCTTTCTTGCATCATTTCTTTTTTTCTCTGATTAAATTTAATAGATTATAGACATGGGTTTATCACTATTTGGATATTATGTGGTTTCATTATGGATCATTTAGTGACACATGTGTTGATTAGGGCATGTAATGCCAATCTAGTATTAGGATCATCATTTTAGTCTCTTTCACTTATGAGATTATGAGTACTTACAGGATATGATACAATTAGTTTTTATCTCATATATGATGGATGGATGTTAATGCATAATTTGATATCATTGGTTTAAAATGGTAAATTGAATGTGAGCATGCAATAAAATAGGTAGATATTATATCTTGATTTAGTATGTATGCATGTTGTTAGGATATAGTGATCTAATATTGATATTGATTGTTGTATAGTTAGAATGAATATCCATGATTGATTAAGTTATCGATATATTGTTATTATTTATCTGATTTATTATATCGAGCAGGTATGTTTAATGTGTGAATGGATTGTGTATATTTTAGGAAACACATGAGAACATGGATTTTAGAGTTATAACTCAAGTTACACAAGTGGCTAACTACGGCGAGTCCTTTAGCCTTGCATGACTGTTGTTTGACCTTTTGTGTGTACAGTATTCATGTTTGGACATCCTTAGTGATATCCTAAATTACCTATGTTGTATTTATTTGTTAATCCTTGTACTAAACTAGTTTATGGGCCTAATGGTCCCCTAACTCATTGATGATTTTATAATGCTAGTAAGCTTTTTGTTAGTGGTTTGTGACCACCTAATCACTATTTGGGTGGGCCCCACCACCTCTTCCTTTGAGCCACTTTACCCGATCTCGAATTTTGGCTAAATGTTGTATTTGTAAGGGTCTCGTTTCACATTAGGGGTCTCCCTTACACTAAAATGGACACCTTGGATCCTGCATATGGGTAGAGGTTCTCTTTTCAAGGTAAAATGAGATTTTTCCCCCATTTGACCCCTCTATTGTCACCATCTTGTGAGAGTGTTTTATTTGTGTGTTATCTTAAAAGTTGAAGTAAGTTGGATTATTGACATTTTCTGAAATTTGGGTTTTTTCTTCCCAAATGTGTTTTATTTTATGTTTAATGGGATTTTGGAAATCTTGTGTTGGAGAAAGATATGGGTGACACATGTGACCCTCTCATTTGTGAGGATTTTTTTTTGTTTCTTCTTTATATACCTCCTCTTGGAGAGGGGTAGGAACATTTTCTTCTCAATTTTCACTATTGGGAGTTAGAGAGAGCTTGAAGTTTGTGACAGCATGGTTGATCTCTAAATTGGATAGCTATTTTTTAGGTAGGCCTTCATACCTCTTTTTTTATTTATATGGTATAATTTGTAAAATAAAAATGGTTGTTGGAATTCTTGAATGCTTGTATGTTATTGTGTGTGTCTTTGTAAATCTTGTTTACATGCATTTTCCTCATCCATCCTAGTTTGTGGTGGAGTTTTTAATTGTAGGGGAAGAGGGAGGAAACCCCCTCTTACACCACATGTTTTGATGGGAAATCTAGATGGAATTTCTCTTTTTTTCCTCCCCTTATATGGTTTGATGTGGAAGAAGGACTTTTCATATGGTTTTAACCTCCTCTTCCATCCTATTTAAGGAAACCTTTCTTGGTTTGAAAATCCTTACAAGGAGGAGGGTTGGTGTTTGGGATGGAGCGATATGGAGTTTTGGTTTATTGATACTATTTTAGTGTTCCTATGGTTGGATCCTAATATGGATTATAATGGGCTCCTTGCCACTCTTCCCATTTAAGGAAAAACATGGAGTTCTCCTCTTTTGATTTTTGTGTTCTTATGGTGGTTTTGTATTGAAATTGTGTGTGTGTGTGTGTTTGTGTTGTCCTCATATCTCCCCTTTACTTGTGAAATATTGAGGAAAGAATTATCTCTCTCCCATAGTTTTCGAGGGAGGCTACAATGTCCTCAATTTGTGGAGATGGTATATGATGATGCCATTTGGTTGGGAGAAAAACATCACCCTTTTCTCTTGTGCATTGAATACTTTCATATGTTGTGGAACCTTAGAAAAATATTCTTGTATCATTGAGGGAAAAATTTATAAATTTTGGACATGTTGTTACGCATATTGGGGAGGCTTGTACACATGCATTTTAATGTTTTTGTAATGTTTATGTAATATATATGTATTTCCTCTTATAATCATGTATGTCTTGTATTTTAAGTCTTGTAATCATGTAAACTTGCTCCCACATTTTTTTAGAATGCCTATTTACTTGTACTTAAATATGGTGTATCATTGTTTAGTGGAAACATTGAGATACAATTACATCTGGTTGCAAAGGGTGTGGGAAATATTGTTGTATGGGTTGTGAAATTTTCATTTATCCTTCTATAAGTAATATTTGTTATGAGAAATGAGGATTTTTTTATATCGTAGTTCATATAAATGAAACATTTTTTTCTTCCTTATGATCTTTGGAAACTAAAAGAGAAATGTATACAATCATTTTGTTACTATTTGTGTTGAAATGCTTGCATATTTTAAGTTTAAAAATGCACTTATCTTTGTATTACAAAAATGGTTATGTGAAAAGAAATCTGGTATTAAAATTTTACTTCATTATACACAAATATATTTGAGGGAAAAGTGAGAAGAAGTGGCTTATTAAAAGAGATATTATCTTGAGACTTTAAGTGCATGTATTTCAGCTACATTTGAAAGAAAATTCTTAAATCTGAAATTTGAAAGTTTAGTTAGTAAGATAAAATTTGGTTATTCCCTTTTTAGTTTTAAAATATATAAATGTGTGTGTGTGTGTGTGTGTGTGTGTGTGTGTGTGTGTGTGTGTGTGTGTGTGTGTGTGTGTGTTCTCCTATACATGTTTTTGGGGTCTCAATATTTTTATTGTAAAAGTGATGAATCCATTTTGTTACCTCTTTAAGAAGCTATATAATCATAATGAAATCTCTTGTTCTTTTTACTATTGGAAATTTAGTGAAAAGAGTTTCTCATCTTGAGAAAAAAAATGAAAAGAAAACTTAATCTATATCTTCCTCTTATTAAAAGATCTATATTATAGTGTTATAACCTAGATAACCTACCTCATTTTATATGATTATATATAATTGTGAGTGTGTGTGTGTGTGTGTGTGTATTTATATATATCTATATATTTTATACAAGTCTGACATGTGTAATGGTTTTTAAAATTACGAGATTATGTGTATTTGTTTTTATATATACATATATACATATATATACACATATACACATATAAATACATATACATTTACATATACATATACATATACATATACTTTAGTGCCCGCTTCCCTTCGACACTTTTTATTATTGATTTCCGATACTGTCGACTATACTTATAGATATTACTGTAGTTTTTTTTTACTTAGTGTAATGTTAGATGTTAAAGATACTGGACTGTTGTTGATTTTGATTCATATATGATGTGTGCGGATTATTAGAGACATTTTATATTGATGATAATATGTTGTTGACATAGTTATATATTCTGAAATGCAATGTTTTCTTCATATTTTTTAGACCTTAACAATTGAAATAATCTTTTGATCATGTATATTGATGAAAGGTAGAATTGAGATGTTGTTAGAAATTGTAAATGATATCGTTACTTACCTAGATGATTCTTTGATTCATATACAAATCATTGTGGATTTATGTTGTATATTTTATCATAGATGTTTTGATGTAGCCATGAGGGCGAAGGAGGTGTTATGTGATTTGCAGGTAAACAATTCACAACAAACAACAGGGGGATTGGAGACCAACCACATTAGAATGCTAGATGAATTCAACAAGGGTCACCATGGCAGCATATATTTTTTTATTTGTGTGTGTTTGAATTGTTGTTAGGAGATCCCCATGGGGGAGGGGGAAATCACCTCCAATTGTGACAAAGGGGTTGTGTGTTATCTCTTTTATTACTTTCCTTTAATTGATTTTAGTATGTGGTTTATAGTGATGTATTCTCCTTTTATTAACTACTTGATTTGTGTCTAGATTAGTAAATTAGTCTTTTTACTAAATTAATTTTTAATGGGTTAAAAGGAATTCATTTATTAGATTAGATGGTTCTTGGGTTATGTGTTGTAAGTTGGATGCTTATGATCTCGAAAGGTGTACACTCTACCCCTTCTTGGAAATTCGAATGTGGCCTTAAGGGACAATTTTGGAGGCTTGTAGGACAAGTCAAACTTGTCCCACACCTCTTAAATTGCTATACCAACCCTACCTATGGGTTCGGGGGTCAAAAAGAGACCCCATTATGTGTTTTGTGAAAACAAAAAGGTAAAATATTATTGCATGCATCCTGCATGGAGCCACCTCACCCTCCTCTCTCCCTTTTCTATTTATTCAAGTTCTTTTTCTTGTTTGGGGATTACTTGATTCTTTTGTGCTCTTACATTTTGGGAGTTAAAGGATTTTAGAGTGCTTGTGGATTTGGTTGGATATTGTTGATGATATTTTGGGCTTGAAGGAGCTTGGTGTTGGACTCTTGGATCAAGTTATACCATGGAAAGGTAGGAGCTTTACTCTTGCTTATTATTTTTCTTTTATATTGTGTATATGTTTGGAGGGATTTTGCGTTGGGTGCCCCACCTTGGACAAGAAAATTCTTGCATTTTTTATTTGGTTATTTTTTTGAGGAAGCCATAAGAGTGTGTAGGGGTTTTGAGATGTTTATTAGAGGGTTATATAAGGTTGTCACCCATTTCCCATTCGGAGGCATAAGTGACCTCCCGATAGATATTTCTCCTTTGGCTTTTACATTTTGAAGCCTTGTATATTTTGCTAGTTCTTCTTATGATTGTAGTTTGATTTGTTTGTGTTTTGGTATGATTGTAAAAATATTTGTATTTTGATGTGGAAGCTTGTTTTGTTGACATGAGTTGGATCCATTTTTCATTGCAATGTGGTTGGGGCTCGGGGGCCAATGAGGAGGATGGCTTCTTCTCCTCATTAGAACTCTTAGCTAGGTCGAGACTGTTTCCTCTCCCCCATTTTGTTTTGTGATCAAATGAAGCATGGTGGAGCTCTCTTTTTGGTGATGTGAAACATGGAGCATTGTTGGTGTCCTCAAAAAATCCTTCCTTATGAAAAAACCTTATTGTTATTCCCACTCAAGGTGGAAGATTTGTAATATTGTGTTTTTATTTAAAGGAAATGTTGTATTGTATGTTGTAATATTATTTGAAGAAGTTCATAAAAGAGTTGTAAAATTTACCTCCTCTTTAAGTTATAGTATGGAAAGAAAAGAAATAAGATAGAAGGCTTGTGTAAAAGCTTAGTTTTTGTTTGTATTGTGAGAAAATAAGTTCTTTGTTTTAAAAGAAATTAGCTACGCTCGATGGGAAAATAAATGTGACTTTCATTGAGAAATTATATTATTATAAATGAGAAAGAAGAAATCTAAAAGATGTAAGATGTTAAAAATGTATGCATAGTGAACTTGAATGTAGAACAAAGTTTTTATAGACATTTTGAACATGTAAGTTATAGTGAAAATGGAAAGAGGCAAACAAATTTGAATTATATTATTATATTGAAATTTACTTTTTGTAGTAAGGAAAAATAACAATATTAGAAGAAGACAGATAATTTTTTATTGTTGGACTTGTAAGAAAATTTATTGAACAAAGTGAAAATGATGTTATAGTTGTTGTTGCTATTATTGGAATAGATAATGTTTTAAAATGAGTAGTTTTAACTAAGGAATGAATAAATGGGACTAAATCTTACAACTGGAAACTTTAGGCATATAAAATTAAGTTCAAATTGAAATTCAAAGAAACCCAGTGACTTTTTTTTTGGAAAATCTCAAATTTTAAGGTTTTATTTCTATGAAACAGGACCACCTGCCTTTGCAGAGTGGCAGTATCAGAACCACTGATTCGACAATGTGGCAGTTTGTGAATCATCACCTAGGTAGGAAAGTGGTCCTAGGACCACCGGCCTACTCTGGGTAGCAGTTCTGTCAC
Organism: Taxus chinensis; assembly: GCA_019776745.2. Classification (NCBI taxonomy): domain Eukaryota; kingdom Viridiplantae; phylum Streptophyta; class Pinopsida; order Cupressales; family Taxaceae; genus Taxus; species Taxus chinensis. The sequence continues at coordinate 275,147,196 of CM034148.1, forward strand.
TTACAGTGGAAAAACACAGATCCACACCTGTGAAAATTTTAACTTGTTCTAACTAAATTTTAAAGCATGTAAAAATTACAAGGAAACCTCCAGCAAACAAATAATGGCTAAATCTCATGGTTTTAAGAAAAATAAATCTTCAAATGGTGGATTCGAAGTACCCAAACTTCTACTTATTAATAGAATTAGGGTTTTTTCCAAATGGAGAACTCCTAATACAAATAATTTTGTAATAAAACCATATTTGAAAAGGAAATACCTTCAATCCTTGAATGAATTACATTACATTGATAAATCTACAATCTAAAATAATCTAAGCTTGATTTGTTTGTAGACTCCTCCATAGGCCTTCCTTTCTTGCTCTCATATCTTCCTTCTCTCCTATCTACAAATTAAACAAAGGAAAAGTGACCAAATGAGGAGACTTGAGAAAAGAAAAAGATTAAATAAAAATTCTTAAAGATTTTTAGGGTTAGCTTGGAACCCTAGGATCTAGTGGAAACAATTAAATCTATTCAAGGGTTGAGGATCAACCCTACATCTTTTTGGTAGGAGTATATCTTATAGATGGTTTAAATAAAAATAAAAGGAATGTGTAGATGGGTGAATGGGCCCATTTAAAAACCTTGGTGTGAAAATTCACTAATATAGTCCCTAGTATGTTTTAGAAAAATAATGAAATAGAAATTTAAGTTATTTAAATAATGAAATTATATTAACTAAGTATTAAGGTAGCAATGTTAGTTGTGGAGCGGTAAAAACATTAAACCAAGTAAATTAAATTATGGCACCTTCCTAGTTGAATGCTGATTAATTGACCTTAGAGATAAATTACGAATATTTAATCATTCAACTTAGGCATAGTCCATCCTTTGTAAACTAAATATTATTAATGTAAATAAATTTTAGTGCACACTAAGGGTTGATAACCTTGTAACCTTCTAACTTAAACAAAGAAAAAAATCCGCAACTTTGAGATTAAGTGTTTTAGGGTTTTAGCATGTTCCTTGAACATCATTTTTGTGGGCATTACGTATACATATACATATAAACGTATTTATAAATATGTTAGTAAAGATTCAAACATATAAACACAAAACAATGTAAAGCGACTGTGTGCCCAATGGAAAGGTTTCTTTGAATAAAACAAAAGGATGATGGGGAACAGGATGCAACTTGCCCCCAACACTCCTCTACCATTGTAATGTTGTAGTGCCACCCCAACCACACAACAGACCATGTGGTGTAACTGTGGCCACTCCACAACCCCTCCACCAGCATATAACCACAGTTGTCATGTTATATTCACTCCCCCGCACTATTATAGAAGACACATTCTACCCTATTAAAGAACCCTTGCGCTGATTTGATTATATATGCAAGACAAGAAATCCTGGTGTTTTGAAACAAAAAAATTCTTGAAACCCTAATTAGAATAACAAATCCAAAATTAATAATGGACATCCTCTCCCCTTCTTTTAAAAATATAGTGTTAAAAATGGAACTCACAATGGGGAAACCAGAGATCTATGGGTTTGGTGGAAGATCTCAAAAATGGCCTCCATAGATCCCTTTCTCCTCCATCTGCCTCCCAATAAAACCTGTGCAAATGAAATAAAACAACAAAGCCAAATGTTACAATAGATTTCCTTATGGAAGATTAGGCATTCCTAGGATACCTAAAATTTAGGGCCCAAATTTACCTAATCCAATAGTGGGGGTTTAACCATTTAACTTTTCAATTTATGGGAATAGTGCTTTTAATGGGGGTTTAGGGTGAATAAATTAAGTAGGTTCGTTTAGTTTTAGTAGTGTCAATGTGGTGGGTATAAGATAGTAATGTGGCACTTAGGAAAATATTTAAGTAAAAAAATATTTTTTGGGCATGAGTTTATTTGGGTTATCCGTCTAAATTTTCAATTTATGGGAATAGTGCTTTTAATGGGGGTTTGGGGTGAATAAATTAAGTGGGTTCTTTTAGTTTTAGTAGTGGCAATGTGGTGGGTATAAGATAGTAATGTGGCACTTAGGAAAATATTTGAGTAAAAAAATATTTTTTGGGCATGGGTTTATTTGGGTTATTATGGGACATGATAATTTTAGATTACTAAATTGTAATATAAAAAAATATTATTAAATAAAATTTACATGGGTGAGGTTAAGGTGGCCAAAATAAACACCTTTTTTGAATTAATTTAATTGAAGATTGACAAGAGGGTGTTTTAACCTAGAAATAATTATGGGAAGATTAAACGCTATTTATTAACTGTTGGTAGTAGTCTCACCCTACTTAAACATTAATAAAGTAATATATATTTGTTTAAATGTCAGGATTTTTAGGTGTTAGTGTTAGGGTTAGGTCATTAGAAATATAGGGCACTACACTTGTATTGCCTAGATATAGTATAATCTAAAATATCGTTTCTTTCCCTTTTCACATTTTATTATATCGTTACACATTCATAAGAGTCTCTTAGTTGGGACACCTTATTTTGACCACACTAAATTGAATTAGACTTCACTAGTTTGATTTGTGAAAGATATTATTTTGAAGCACTTGTGAAGAGAATTGTAACAATAGAATGCATTGAGTATTCAGATTGATAGGTTTGAACTTTATCATTAACAAAAATAAAAAGATGCAATGTGGGTAATATGCTTATTAGGTTAGAAATATATAGAATAATGTTCTATCAGATTCCATGATTAAATATATTGACATTCAAATATGAATAAATATAGTGACATGTAAGATTATTTGATTTATAACCACATTCCAAAATATAGTAATACATAAGAACAAAGATTATGACATAGATAAGGTTAGAGTACTCAATGAAGACCCACCTTAGATGACTCAATGGCTACCCAAACTGGTCCAATGGTATTCAAAATTTATTTGAGAGTAATGAATGGGTTTCATAATGGCATAAAAAAGTTAAAACTATTCTTAAAAAATGTGCCCAATTTGACGGAAAGGTGCTCCAACATTAATTTAAATGTAGATGAATTTAATGATGTGTTTTTCCAAACATCACATCATAATACTAAAAAAAATTTCCATGATGATAAAATGAAATGGGACATGGATACTTATCATGGTGTTACATCATGCTTGGGATAGGCGATGGCCAAATACTCTAAAAATCATGTTAACATGGTCTTATTATAATTTCTCTACTTAATAACTATCATATGACTAATGTACCAACCCTAACCCAAGGTTTTAATTACTTCTTCATAGAGTGTATATAGTTCTTGAATTAATTACATTATCAATGTGCTATGCTATAAGTTTAAGGGAGTATCGCCAGTAAATCTTAACAAGATCAATTTTTGGTATTAGTTAACGACCTAATTATCCCTCATGATGTTAGAATTTAATTTTTAATTATCTGTTTCTATAACATAATGGTTGATAGATTAGAATACATAAATAAGAAATAATATTTTTTTATTTAAAAACACATTTGTGTTTTTCAAAATGAACCTAACCACATTTTAAAATGAAGTGTAATTCTACAATGCTCGATATTTTGTATTCAAAACCATTCACATTTTTCTATTTATAAAGCCTTCTTATCTCATGGTTACTGTCATTTTTGTACTAGTCCAAAGGAGTGAAAACATATACAAATTTATAAGTGAACAATGATATCAATAATGCATGACCAAACCAACAGACAAGGGATATTGACTATACTCTATACAAAGTGGACTATCCTAAGCATGATGGAGAAACATAATAAGAATGCATATCCCAATGTATCATTCCATCATAGATTAACTTTTTTATCATGATGACATGACACAGTAAGATGTACATCACCCACCAAATCCATAAATGCATTAACATTGATACTATGTCCTTATGGTTTGGCACAATTTTTAATAATTTTTTTAACCTTCTTTAAGCTATATTAAAATTGATTTCTTATGTTATTGTTGAATAAAAAAAGAGGAAATGGAAAATATAGGTCATCTCAGCCCATCCAAGTATATGAAATGATTTTTTCTTGAAATATATCCAGGTAAACATAAACCTTTCAAGTAAATTGTTTAAAGAAGTGCCTCAAACAAAATCACAATAAACATTCCTTAATAACAATGGTTAATACAGAAGAGTGAGATTTGTTTTCTCTATATATAATACATGAATCGCCATAAAAAATTAATTCAAAACACATGTATGCCTATCCCTAACCCATTGAACTCTAGCTAGTCGGAAAAGGATTCTCAATGCATCGGGGAGGAAACGACATTTCATTAAATAGTTTACTTACAAAATCATTCTTTTGTGTAATTACCTATTCTCCACACTAAATAGTAAATGGATATCAATGTATAAAATAAAAGATGGCTACAACAAGCTAATACTATTATAAAGATAAGTAAATATATGCATTTAATTTTGTAGTGTCCATCTTTTAAAAAAATAGAAGAAAAATAATTTTAAAAAAATAAGGTGATGGGATGTGTGCTGACAGGGCATGGGGCACCATTTTTCATCATAACTTGGAGAGAGACACATCCTAAACGTCCTTCAAACCTGTCTTTTCCTTAAAAAATAATTCAATCACTTTATTTTAAATCGAGAGGTGCTAACCACTATTGAACCCAACTTAACATTGAGGATTTAGAAGTAATTGGATGGTTCTAGCAACTGCAGAGGGCGCACCATCTTATAATTAAATAAACAAAATTTATGGGAAGAGTGCAAAATAGAGACCCCACTATATCTGACGTAAAATCAGTACCCTGATGGGTTGAATCAGTCCTGCACAATGAGAGAAACTTTGATGAAAATATCTTGTCGTTTTCCTATGCAAAAATTGTTTGACCTAGAGTTGTATCTAGGTTAAAAGTAAGTTCATTTAGATATACGAGGATCTACAGCATGAGTTTTTATCTCCTTATCCAAGTCATTTCATTTCTAGTCTCTTGAATTTTTGTTATTGCATGTTTGAGAATCTGTTTTTTCCTCATCGTTGGGTTTTAAGAGTTTAAAATTATTTTATGTTTTATGGGTGTCACCAATTGGTTTGTTTGTTCTCTCAGTTTTTGAAGTTGATTAAAATAAATTATTTGATTGAATAGAACCTGTAGTGTTTTGCACTTGGATTATTTTTTATCCCTTTTGGATATTTCATGTCTGTGCACTTAGGTATACGAGGGGTGAATATTTTAGCCATGGTTTTCATCCATGTCTGGGATTGTGGGATATGCATTTCTACTTACATGGTTCGAGGTGATTGTTATAAAATATCCCAATAGAAGCGGGGATACGATTCAGTGAATGGATCGTACACGAAAAAAAAGAGTTGGGTTCTTTTTAATCTAAGTGGTTTCTAGGTTGAGTAAAGTTTTTCATGTCATGCTAGGAAACACAATGGGGTGATGAGAGAAAGGGAAATATCATTGATATTTTGGCTGGGAGATATGATATCATAGCATGATGCTAGGTATAGAGCTAGTAGTTATAGATTCAGACTTGGAAGATTGTTTAAATGTTTTATTTTCATTAGATTTTTTTAATTACATGTAGTATTTATTAAGAAACTATGTTATTAAAATAGAAAATAAAAAAACTCGAAGAGTCTTAAATAATTTAGAGAAATTGAGATTTCAAGATCCTATAATCGACAATGTTTAGAACATGTTCTCTACAAAGAATTGTTTCATGGTAGTTACTAGTGAGAAGTGTTGTGAAAGATATGTATACAAATATGGAGGCTAGAGGAAAATTTTGTGTTTTTTCTTTCAAAATTCCCCAAATAGTATACCCTCATGGAATGCTTCTTTTGTAGGATATGGATAATTTTATTTGTTCAAGTATCTTTAGAGACTTTCTAACAAAGTAAAAATGGGGGGTTTATTGAATGCCATGATTTTTGGATATGCATAAATGGATTTGTAGAAAGGGTATTGGGAAATCACGAGTGAATGAAAGTCACCATCCTAAATCTAGGATGAAAATCCCACTGTTGTTTTCCTTTTTCAATCATAAAATACATGTATGGTTTTCCCCTTTTCGGTTGTATTAAATTTCACTTCATCATTTCTAGCTTTTTCAAAATTAAATGTTGAATGATAGGGAAAATAATTCAAAAAATGAAAAACTATTTCCTTGACGTTAACTCTCAAAACCATCAACCAAAAAAAATATGATCTTAAAAGTCATGTGCATGGAGTGCCACACCCAAACGTACCACAAAACAAAAACTCTTCGCATGACCTCTGGTAGCATGGAACACATTAGGGAACCTTAACTGATTTATTTGAAATTATTTAATACTCTTGCAATTCATATTCCTAAACCCTCTTAGCTTATTCGTCACTTATGGTGACATGGTCATTTTAATAAAACACGATCAGTTCTAGCTTACAATTATCACTTAGCTTCAGCAAAACTAAAAACCAGTACCTCCTACCTCTAGAATGACACCGAGAGGATCATAACACACCTTAAATTCAATGAAAACACCTTCAGATACTAATTTTTCATGTGGGTTGAGAAGCCCAGTGGTCGTTGTGCAACAAGAGTTGTTGACACAATTACAATAACAGTCCCTGAAGTTACGCTTCTAACTTGATATTTTCTCATTGTAATCAACATCCGTAGGACATGCTGAACTCTCTGCATATGGGGGAATAAGTAGGAATCATCAAAAATTGTTATTTAACTTGAATTGAGTGTGTTCGAGACCACGTTATAAGCACTTCTATTGTTTTGGAAAATTTTCTCGACCTTAGCTAGAATCTCCTTTTTGAGTCTCATTTGACTTTTAGCCATGCGTATGACAACATACTACCAATAAAATGCTATGTCTAATTTTATCCAATATTTAATCTTTTATAAATGAATTTTGGAATGGATGATGATTTTCTCTCTCCACCCTCTTCTCTCTCTAGAATTTACTATGATACTTGATTGAATTGAAAATGTAAATGAATTGAGAAATGTGAATTGGTTTGAAATGAAATGAAAATGGTTAGGAAATTGTGAATGGAAAATAAAATATCTTTTAACTCTCTCTCTCTCATCCTTATTCTCTCTAGTACCAAAATACTAAGTGCAACTGATTGTGAAAGCATGAATGCATGAGAAATTAACTTTGTCTTGTTCCCTCTCCCAATATCTCTCTCTATTTTATTTAATTGAAAATTTTAAAAATGATGATTGTGTGGAATATACTTGAGTGTAGGTGATTTCTATACTCATTCTTAGGACTCACATAACGTTGATTGCAAGTACTCCAAACAAGAGGAATTTTTTAGATGTGATATGATGTAATTAATGAGTTGTAATTGTAAAGTTATATTCATCTTGCAATACATGTAGAAACCATACAATAATGATATGTATTATTGTTCAAAGAATTTTTCTTGGTATATTTTAAAAATGGAATACCAATGTGGCTATATTTTATACTGTCAAATTGGATGTAAAGTTGTACCCAATGTTGTACCTATGTTATAAAGATATTAAATTAATATTTTGTTATGTTAATTATTGGTATATTTCCTTAACACCCATAATGCTAGGTAGAATATCCTCTCATCAAAAATAACAAAATTAAAAGAATGAGTTACAATCCCTATTTTTCTTCCTCTCCCATTGAGACTTTTTCCACGGTATAAAACATTGATTGCATTAATAAAATACTCTGATCTCATTAATCATGTTTATGCTTCGCACCTAAGACATCTTACTAAAGAACATTTCCTAGATATTTTATGATATGGTGCATATATGTTGTGAAACCTATCATAATGAGACGAGTAAGGTGATCAAATCTAGGTTTTGTAGGTCTTACCATATCATGAATAAGTTAACCCCCTTTTGTGTAACCCTTGGTACCCTAGTCAGTGGCTAAAGACTTAAAAGATAGTTGGTGGTTGTACCTATGATTGATCTCTTTTGAAATCTAAAGTATGTGAGTGGAGACTACACTTCGAATTACTTGCGTATTTACCCAACAATTGATATAGGTCTTTAGGAGGCTTTTATAACTCATAAGATTATTTGGGATATCTCTCTTACAATATACACTTAATACTTGCATGTCTAACAGAAATAAAATGTAGATGTCTTGTGTGAGGCCCTACTCCTTGTAGTCTTAAATCCCTAAGTGTAAATTATGTGTTATTTAAAGTACAATAGTTCTAAAACAATACCCATAAGAGTCCAAATTAACCATGTAAGACTAAAGGGAAAAAAGATAAAATCAGATATTATTTAGGAATAAAGTTATTCTTGAATTCTTCATAATTGGTCTAGGAATTCTATTGTATTAAGAAAAAAAAATACGAATTGTTCTTGGAGAAATAAAAAATTTGAGCCAACAAAAACTCTTATATAACAAAAAAAGAAATTTATGACGTGTAAATGGTATATATACTTAAACCAACTATTGAATTATAGAAACCTGTAACAGAAAAAATAGGGTACTATGATGAAAGGATGTTTATGGGAAAAGCTATATTGAATCTAAATCACCCTTAAATCCTAATAATTCAATCCTTGATCTCACGATAGTTTCCCCTTTTCTAGAAAAGGTAAATTTTAAACATAGAATATACATAAGTGTTATAGGTATTACATTTGTTCCAAAGTGATGTTTATACAGGAAAAAAGTAACCCTGTAAATGTAGTTAGTAAAAGGTTAAGTAATATTAATCTATGAGATGGCCATTACAAACAATGGTACGCCATTAAATGATGTCAAAACAAGCTAAAATGTCAAATGTGATCATCAAAATGAATGTAATAAATTAGAGAGCCACAACTAACACAACAACCTAATAAATTTAAAAACCAAATATGATGCATGATCACATGCTTTGTTTGAATAAATGTGGATTAAACAATGATGCTAATGAAATAACAAAATGTAGTCTTCGGAAAGGGATAAATTTAGTTTTAGCCAAATTCTTGTGAGTTAAGGAAATTTCACTCTAGTTGGACTTGTAAAAGTTAGTAGAAACCTTGGCATAGATAAGAATATCTTAAATCTTGTATTACTCAGAAAGTAGAATTTATGGTTGAAACATGTAATTAACCCATTGCTATTGAGACTAAATGTGTAAGATGATGAAATAGAATTAGTTTGAAATGTGAAATTCATCACTTAAATTCAAATAAAAATATCTATAATGGGAACACAAGTGTAATATACCCTTCCATGTGCAATATGATTGTGATAATATGAATTCCTTATTGGAGCAATGGAGTGTGAATCAAGAATGATACAATTCAATTAGTTAACCTACATATATGATTGTAATAACTAGAAGATGAAAACAGTGTATTGTTAGTATTAAACAATGTTAGGAAATGAACTTGGAATATGTTTTCTATTCATCTAGTAACCCTCCTTTTTCTGCCCATGAATTTTTCACCATGTAAAGAGAGTATTTTTCCTAACCAACTAAACATGAATCATTCAAACAAATCTTTTAGTCAAATATTCGAAGACACATGTGTATATATACATTCATAATCACAATCATGCTATATAAAGTTATTTCCAAAAAGTAAATGAGTGAATTCTAAAGGAACCACTATAGGTGAAATGTTACAAAAAAACAAGTAGCCTAGTTATAAATGAATGAAGGGTCATATGTTATGTGTTCTTTAGAAAATTATAATCAACTAATAAAAATACAATTGTAATAAATATTTCACCATGAACAATGATGTGTTGTCAAAAGTGCATGTGAGTAAGTGTAAATTATAGTGGGTCATTGTTGTACTTTGTCATTTTTGAAAAATTTACACTATATGCATCACGTGTTTCAAGTTATATATGTGAGTCCATGGTTACGCAAACATCTCATGTGTTATAAATTATCCTATATGATCCTATGTGATGTTATGTATAAAGCAACATAAGCCAAAAAAATAATCCTATTATTATGTATGTTGTATTTGTGTGTGTAAAATGTTGGTGTTACATATGGTATCAAAGTGGAGGCTCATACTCTTAAACCTATGAGATAGATTGGAGTTCTAATGATCTTGCATGGTGGTGGTGGAGATGGAAAGAGTAATGTGATATTTGTTGTGATGTGAACAATGTTGTAATTTTGATATTATGAATGCACATGTTGGGCACGTCACTTAGTGTGTATTTGTTATCATGTTGATGTGCTTGTGATGAGAGTATTCAATCTCCTTTTCATGGATCCAATGAGTAGTTCACATCTGATGTACCACCTGGTTGTGTGTGAAAATAATGTTATTGTGGATTGTGGGGTGTTCGAGTGTTTTGGTTATTTTATGATATGCAGGTGTGCTGATGGGTTGTATAAATAAAAAGTGTTGTATAGTTAATTGGATTATATCATTTAATGTCACAAACATGTTGCGATGAATCGTGTGTGTCACCATGTTACACACTTTGTTCATTATACATATAATTAATGTAATATGTGATGGTTCATGTCATGAATTAGGGGCATATGGTGATCGTATGACCCTTATTGTACAGTGCTTGCACTTGGGTGCATTGTGTGGAAACATGATATATTGTAACGTGTGAAAGTAATGATTGTGATATATCACATATATATACCATGCATAAGATATTATGGTTAATGTGTGTGAGTCATCATCGCGCTAGTAATGTAGTTATGTGCTATGTTGTAAACCTTACACTAACCAACCCTAAGGGAAGGAATTGGTAAAAAAATGTATGTTGGAGAGAGGAAAGGAGTGCCATTGACTAGCCACTCAAGCTGAGTACAAGATAGGAGGTGGAGTATTACATAGACTTAAAATCCATGTGATTCTAGATAAAAACAACCCACTTGAGACCCAAGAACAACCTAGGATTAGTTAGGAAAATTATGGAATAATTTTTTTTTGTTTAAAGGAGTCTACAACCAGGTTACAAGACAAGAATTATCACTAACAAGTTCTAGGTCAATTCTAGTCCACTAGAACGTACTTTTAATTTTGTTAACATAGATTACAGGTCACAAGGTCAAAAATTTACATTTAGATGGTTCAATTAGGTTCAGAGGGTAATTCCTCACCATACCCACTCTCTAATAGGATTAAAGTTTCAACTTGATTTTTATCAAAATTAATGCATTCAAATTTTCCCTAAATCATTCCCATTGAATAGGAAATTTCCTCACCTTTCCAATGATATAAATAAGTCCTCATAAATCCTAATATTTTTCAAGTTATGGGCCGGCGGGCCTTGGGGTGAAAATTTTCCACAAGAGCGAGCCTGTGGGCCCAGGAGAGAAAATTTTCCCAAAGGGAGGGTTTATAGGGCCACAGGTGACTTTTGGAAAATTTCCCGCATGGGAGAAAAAAACCACCTTTGTGCCTGCACTCCCATGGGTTTGCAAGGGACACGTGGCACCTTCTAAGCCACGCGGGGAAATGTGGGGCGGCGGGAACATTTGAAAAATTTCCAGTGCGGGGCAAAAAGCCCTTTTTTCACCCTGGCTCCCATGAGTCCACAAGAGACACATGTCATCTCTTAAGCCAACACAGGAAAAATAGGGTGATGGGGAGAAAATTTTTTTAATGATTTGAAGGGAAAAAAGGATCACCTTCACCCAAACCTCCATCGGCACCTCACGATGCCACATGGTAGCTCCAGATTGGCTGTGGCCGGCGGAGTAGTGGGAAAAACTTGGAAACTTTTCCCAAAATTCTTTGGAATGTAAAAAAGGAAAAATGGGACCCTCTCCTCCTCCGATGCCTCGTGATGCTATGTGCCATCACCTGATTGGGTATGGGCTGACGGGGAGGCGGGGAAAATTTGGAAGATTTTCCCAAAATTTTCCAGAAGCGATAAGTTAAAAAGGGATCCACCACCCTTGCTAACACCTCATGGTGCCATGTGGCAGCCTATGATTGGCTGTGGGCTAGTGGGGTGGCGGGGAAAATTTGGAAAAAAATTCCAAAATTTTCCGAAGCTCCAAGGGAAAAATTCAGGCCCGCTAAGGAAATTTTTCTCATTTTTTTTTTTGACGCCAAGTGAAGAAAAAAATTCAGAAGGTCACAAATTTTGATAGAGAGCTTGGTTTTGGGAAAGTGAGGACTTTATGGAAATTTCTCAACATTCTCTTTCAACAAATTTCATTAATTTTTAATTTTGATAAATTGTAAGGGGTCAATTTAAAGAAAACAATTTGCAGGCTTTTACAGTGCAAACTGGTAAAAACTAAACTTAATAAATTTTCTAAATTTGTTCTTATTCCTCTCTGAACATGTAAAATATACATGGATAATTATTCTTAGGTGGATTTAGGATAAGTTTGTGAGGTAAATCTATGTGATTGAATTCCCATTCAAATTTTTACAATTTTGACAACGAAACGACTGTGACAGTTTTGAACTCGATTTTGCCAAGTTTTGAAAGATTTCCTTTAATTATTTTTTTCTAATTGATTTTTTAAGGTAAAACTACTTTAATTTAATCATTTAGTTTGTTATTTCATTGTTTTAGGTTTGGTTTGTGTATTTTGGATTAAATAATTGCCAGTTTGAAAATACAAGACATAGATCAAACTTTTAAAGGGTTTATTTGCCATTTTCTTCTTCCAAATATTATAATATGTTATAATTATAATATAATATATTTATTTTATTCAATTCAACTATTCAAAAACTAAAATACATCTCTGATTTCCAATTTTCACATATTTTAAAAGACAGAGTATTACACTTCCTTTATACGTATTTCTTCCTTTCAAACAGATATTACAACTCACAGCTAGATGATTAAATTCAATACAATGATACAATTAGAGGAAGTTCATGCAATCCTTTATTTATTCCAAAAGACAACTTTACAACTTCCTTCTTTTATTATTTCCAAAATCATATATTATATACAGGGCGGAATAATACATTTTCTTCTCACGTATTTCATTTTTTCACATTCCAAACCAGGATTTCATAGTGCATGCCAAACAAAAATTTCTAATGGAATAATATCATATCGATAAGACAAAACCACATCCATTAATTCAAATGAAACTCTTACAACTTCCCTTCCATTTGATTTCAAAATACAACATACAAAATATGTTTCATTCTTTCACATTCCAATTTACACTTCCATAACCACTACATCATCTTTCCAATTCAAGTAGGAAATGTTACAATAAGATTTCATTTCACAAGGGGTTGTCAAACTATTTTTTTTCCTTCCTCTAGAACAACAACATGTAAATTTCTCATTCTTAAAATTTGCTCACAAAAAGAGTAGGGGAAAGGAAATGCTCTGCATCCAACCAATAGATCCAATGAAGAGGAGAATCCATCCTTCTTCAACAACAGGATTCCATAAACACATAAGCAGCATTTCCATTATAAAACATAATCCAAAAAAGAATGTAGTTTATAACTAAATTAAAGCATGAAAAAAATTAGTGAGGCTTCATCCAGCAAGCCAAAGGATAAAGAAACTATGGGGGATGCTACTTATGCCTCCCAAAGGGGAAATTCGTATCACCACCTGAGAAAAAACTGCCTGAATATGTGTGTGCGTGCGCGTGCGGGGGTGTGTGCGTGCGTGCGTGTGTGTGTGTGTGTGTGTGTGTGTGTGTGTGTGTGTGTGTGTGTGTGTGTGTGTGTGTGTGTGTGTGTGTGTGTGTGTGTGTGTGTGTGTGCGTGTGTGTGTGTGTGTGTGTGTGTGTGATTTAAAATCCCTAACATGCCCTTATGACTCCCCCAATGTACCCTTTATTCCTCTCATTTTCTTATGCCTCCCCAACCTCTTATGACACCCCATAATGAGTAAAGAAATGCAAGCTATTTCTTTGTAAGGTGGAACCAAAATCCCAACTCCCTCTGCCCTTATACCTCCCTAAAACACACTTGTGCCTCCCAAAAAATAACCCCATAGTCTTCTCCTACACCATTCCTATGCCATCTACAAAACATCCCATAAAACATGTTAAAACATTCACACATTAACAATTAAATTTCTAAAAGAAGAGCATTTTAAGAGCCAAGCTCCTACCTCTCGATGATGGAGTTATTCCAAGTTCCAAAATCAGAAAGCTTTATCTTAATGCAAGCAATCCAAGAACATCCAATCAAAACCATGCAACAATCTTCCCATAACTTCTTCAAAAAAAGAGCTCCCAAAACAACAAGAAATTCACCCACGAATCTAGTCTCCAAAAATGAAGCAACCCAAAACAAGGAAAGGAATTCGAATAAATAGAATAGGAAAGAGAAGAGGATGAGGTGGATCCATGTGGGATGCCACAGCACACATGCTCAAATCAAATTCATAATTAAACTTCAATCTCCAAGGCACAATAAAAAAGCACGTGAATAAATGATAGTTTACTTACACACTCCAAAACAAGCCCACACCCCAAATGTCTGAAATTAAAATCATGTAAAAAAAGTGCAATAAAAACATTCAACTTGAGTTACAAAAATGAATATAGAAGTGCTAAATTTAATTCTCCAACAATAGGTATGTTTATTAAATAAATTTAAGAGATATGGGACAATTTTAACTTGTCTCACAACCCTAAAAAATCAGCCTCCAAGGACAATTTGAATTTCCAAGAAGATGGGTGTTTCACACTCAAAAGATAACTTCCACATCACTTACACATCTCTTAAAAAAATTACACATTACTTACACATTAATTATAACACTGTAAATCATGCCAAACAAATCTTATTAATTATCTTCTTATGACATATTTGATTTGTTTATTTTAACAATATGATTACTCACAAAATTTACACACCATATAATAATTAAAGAAAGGGTAACAACACCACAAAATAAACACATGTAACATCAATAAAAAGGAACCAAATAAATAAATACACATAACCCTTGGTCACATTTAAAGGTGATCCCCCCCATTGGAATCCATAAAAATCAAACACACACACGAACAATACAAGTTTCCATGGTGACCTTCTTGAATTCATCTAGAATTGCAATGTGTTTGGTCTCCAATCCCCCAAATTTTTTTGTGATATTTTTAACCTTCAAAATAAAAATACCCCTTTGGCCTCATGACCATATCAGAACATCCAAATGAATACAATATAATTTCAAAATCATCAATATATATATATATATATATATATATATATATATATATATATATATATATATATGAATCACATAAACATCCAGGCAATCAACAATATCACTTAAAATTTCATCAACAACTATATAATCATCAATTTTAAATTCAATTTTATCGATCTACTCAATATATCCAAATATCACATGTCCTAACAACATCCATAAATATATCTATATGAACATATCCAACAACATGTCAACATCTATATAAAATGTCTCTAACAATCATCATGCATCATATATGAATCAGAGTCAACAATAATCCATGATCCGACATCTAACACCATACTAAATTAAAACTATAATAATATCCATAATATAGTCAGTAGTATCATGATCAATATCAAAAGTTTCGAAGGGAAGTGGGCACTACATCCCCCTCCCCTTAGACTTGACTTCCTCTTGGAATCCACCAAAAAGAGAGATAGGAACAAATGCAATAGAAAAAGGATCACTCCATTATGGGATTACTTGCTTCAAAAAAGTGTGGGTCTACAGAACCTAAGTTTGGTCTAATGTAATTCAGTGAGGATGGAGATTGCAAGGGATGAGTTCTAACTTTCTACATGCAAGGCTACGTACATTTAAATATAGAGAGTAAATTTATGCTATCAACCAAGATACCACACATAACAATATAACATGAAGAGTTAAAAATATTATTTAGAGTAGCCACCAAGTAGAGGAATGATAAGGAGAATTCCATGAGTGTGAGAATGACCACATAGTTTCCCAAGGAATACAACATACAACATTAATAAAATTTAAGGGTTCTACTAAGTTTAAGCCATGATTTCAAGGTTTGTTTTCTTGACAAGGCTAACAAAAGTCAACCATGATGAAATTTACGTGAGGAAAAAATCTACTCAAGGTCCCACAATTTGAGGAACACAAAAAATGAGTTGAATCAAGAAGGACACCTAAATTAGAAAATCATTTAAAATAAAGGAACTATTCTAGGAAAGCACATCTATAACTCGAGAGGGTACAATTAACTTTTCATGGTAATAAAAGAAAATTCAAGACCACAAGTTTTCCTATAGTCTAATTTTTACAATTTTTTTTAAGAATTGAACACACCATACCAACCAAATCTAAAGAGTTCAACCATTTAGGAATATATATATATACATACTTATTTATAGCTCCCCCAATAATTAACATATCAATACAAATACCATACATTACAGCACAGTGGGCTTTATTTGTCTTATTTCCTACTCAAGCTCGGAATAACCATAAAGAGAGCACAAGAAAACTAAGTACCACTCATGGTTGCTAGGGAGAAAAACAATTAACATGGGGTCTAATTACAATCCAAGGGTGCATCGTATCAAAAGTGAATAACATCATCTTGCACTTTCCATCCTAATGGAAAAGGGGCAATAACAACAAGGTGACCTAAGAAAATATGAAGAAAAGAAGACTTCCCAAAGTTATTTTATATCCTCAACATATGTTGCATTAAAATTACAATAACTTAGGTCCCTAAGGACAAGACAGCATGCAAGGAGGTTTCTTCTCAAACAACAAATAAGTCACAATCCAAAAGGAGCACAACTCTCATTCATCGAACAATGGGACAATAAGGGTATGATGACCCAAAACTCCCACAAGAAAGGCACATACATATATGAACAATAAGTACTAAGAAATTAGAACACATTACTATCCACAAGGTGTTTCACAATTTCAGGTAGGAAACAGAACTAAAGGTTCAACTATACATTGCACTCAATACACATAAATATTACTTATTTTATAACTCAAATAATTAAGTCAAAAGTTGTAGTTTCATTTTTCCTAGCACATTCCTTTAAGAGTTTTCTTTATTAAAATATTCATTTTTATTCTGATATCACATGTTTGTGTTATAAGGATCACCACTAAGGTGGCCATGATATATCGCCATTCTGTATAGGCAGACAAAAAAAATATTTATTCTACTCCTAGGGGAGGTAGATGTATAAAGTTTTTCCTTCTCTATTCTTCTACATGGTTTTTATTCCTTCTATTAATCTACCAAGGTTAAAACAAGGACCATTTTCTCTTTCTATGTTCCTGTTTATTTGTTAAGCTTCAAGGCCAAATATCCTCAATTACAGTTTTATGATTTTTGGGTGAGACAATTTTTCAATTAAACAAAAATTAATGAGAAGGAACGGTAAACATATCACACATAGAAAGCACTTTATTAATTTGGTAAGAACTAGGAAACAATCAACCAACATGGATCACAACAATATTTAGAGATTTTTCCACTAATTACAAGTATCATAAAACATTACTAGTGGGTTTCTACAAGTTCTCAAAATAAGTTACGAGGAAGACCCATTAAGGAAGCATAATTACTTTTATTGATCTACTAGGGTTTAACATTGTTTGTTGTTTTGGTGAAAACATTTTACTCACCTGTTAAGACAAGGAAAGTTTTCAAATCTACACCCATATTAACACAGGATACCACCAACAAAGCTAACAAAATGACAAGGAATTATTTTAAGTATAAGAACACCACATACTCATTACAAGTGTCAAATGTAAGCAGACAATCAAACATCTTATTCAACATGGCTTTACGACCAAGAGTTACAGTTTTGCAAGAGAATAACATTATAAAATACCATTGAGATTAAATTATCAAGGTCTAATTACACTATCATCATCAATGTCATGGTCTAAAAGTCTCAAAGCATCAATAAGTGTCTCCACAATTAATAGGTCATAGAGTATTATTCATAGTAACTAAACAAAATTTAAGGAAAGGGTAGACATATTTATAGGTCAAGAGGGAAAACAAACACACTTAATTTACACACACAATACTCAAATGGGATTAAGTCTAACAATAATTACCAAGATGCATACAACCATCAAGTCACTACTTTATACAATGACATAAGAAAATCCTAATAAAACTTAGCATGCCATCGAAAAGAAGCCACTACAAGACACACACTTTTCCACTAACATCCAGAGCCAACCAAAAGTAACCCCATCCTAACATAATTCATCAACCCACAATTAAACACCTCTACTCTTACAATGTTCAAGCTCTTACTGGATTATAAGATAATCACCACCACCACTAAGAGACTACCAACTAGAATGCACAACACAATGAGCTCTCTATCTAGCAAGGTCGAGAAATGAAAAATTCACTCTAAGATCCTAGACACCCTCAAGGTTCCGTGCATCCAAAACCAAGGCATAACTTTAAGAACCTAAGAAGACATTCAAGACACTAAGGGTGTACCCCCATACGACGAAATGTCACAATACAAGAAGCATAGAACCAGCTCATCATCATGCAAGAAGGAACCACGTAATGTTTAGCTAAATAGTCAACAACATAATGACATCCGAGTCACCAATCAAAATAAAATCCAAGAAATGTCTACAATCAAGGAATGTGCCTAAGTAGCTATGTTGCAAAGTCTAAAATTTCTCACAAAAATATAAATAAATAAAATAGCTTTAGAGCTTCTCAGTCCAATCATAAAATAAGATGTTGGTCCTTGATAAAATAACACAAGATTACGAATGTAAAACATAAAATTTAACACCACATTCACTCCGCAACCCTTCATTGCCACCAATAGGGGTACTCTGCCTCAAGGTCAGTTCCAAGGAAACATATGTAGGATTAGGTCCAAAATGACACTCAAACCTAATTTCCACTCTCCCATACGGGTAACAAAATGGAAAAACTGACAACCAGACCATCTTTCCTAACCACTGAAGGAAGGACGCTCTAAACAATTTAATTTACTCTTCTCAACCCCAGATCACAATCACTATTGTCTAACCACAAGAATCACACCATACAACTTATCATTCTAACCACTCCAATAAGGAAGGGTCTTAAAAGGGCTTAACACATCATACAATTAAATCAAGATTTAGGACTTGTAAAATAACACATTTTCAAAGGAGAACCAAGTTTCCACTACACTAGAAGTTCACAAAAATCAATTTAATTTAACATTCTTAGTTACCCGGGTTCAAAAAAAACACCACTGAGCGAGTACAAAAATTCAAACAACTTATTATTTTATTATTATTTTAATTTTGGTAGTTCAAATGAACAAAGTAATGTAATATTTCTTCATACGTATTTTTGTTCAATTTTTTTTTAAAGAAGGTTGTTTTCTAGATTCAAAAGTGTGTTAGGTTTATAGTTCATGTCTCAATTTTTCTAGTGTGCCCAACGGTCCAAGATTTGAACCCGTGGCTCTCATACAAAGTGTGATACCCACTAAAAACAACCCACTTGAGACCTAAGAACAACCTAGGATTAGTTAGGAAAATTATGGAATAATTTTTTTTGTTTAAAGGAGTCTACAACCAGGTTACAAGACAAAAATTTTCACTAACAAGTTCCAGGTCAATTCTAATCCACTAGAATGTAATTTTCTTTTGTTAACAATATATTAGAGGTCAGAAGGTCAAAAATTTAGGGTTAGAAGGTTCAATTAGGTTCAGAGGGTAATTCCTCACCATACCCAATCTCTAACAGGCTTAAAGGTTCAACTTGATTTTTCTAAAAATTAACGCATTCAAAATTTTCCTAAATCATTCCCATTAGATAGAAAATTTCATCACCTTTCCAATGATATAAATAAGTCCTCCTAACTTCTCATATTTTCAAGTTATGGGCCAGCAGGCCTTGGGGTGAAAATTTTCCCCAAGAGCGGACCTGCGGGCCCAGGAGAGAAAATTTGCCCAAAGGGTGGGTTTACGGGGTTGCCAGGAGAATTTTGGAAAATTTTCTACGTGGGGTAAAAAAACCACCTTTGTGCCCGCACTTGTGTGGGTCCGCAAGGGACACGTGATGCCTCTTAAGCCATGCGGGGGAAAAGCACAGTGGCCACGGGAACATTTGAAAATTTTCCACGTGCGGGGCGAGAAGCCCACTTTGCACCCACACTCCTACGAGTCCAAAAGGGAAATGTTGTCATCTCTTAAGTCAACACGGGAAAAGTGGGGTGACGGGGAGAAAAAATTGTTTAACACCGTGAAGGGTAAAAAGGATAACCTTCACCCATGCCTACTCCGTTGGTACCTCACGATGCCACATGGCAGCTCCTGAACTAGCTACGGCTGACTGGAGCAGTGGGGAAAACTTGGAAACTTTTCCCAAAATTTCTCCAAAACGTAAAAAAGGAAAAAAGGGACACTGCTCCTCCACCGATGCCTCATGTGACACCATGTGGCATCACCTGATTGGTTGCAGGCCGGTGGGAAAATTTAGTTTCCAAAAGAAGTGCTAAGTTAAAAATGGATCTGACCCCCATACTGACAGCTCGTGGTGCCACATAGAAGCCTCTGATTGGCTGTGGGGTGGACGGGTGGTGGGGAAAATTTTGAAAATATTCCCAAAAATTTGCTGAAGCTCTAAGTGAAAAATTCGGGCCCACAGGCCCGCGAAGGAAATTTTTCCCAATTTTTTTTGACACCAAGTGAAGAAAAAACTTTAGAAGGCCATAAATTTTGATAGAGAGCTCAGTTTTGGGAAAACAACCTAAATTTTTAGAAATCTCTCAACATCCTATTTGCACATGATTCATTAATGTTTAATTTTAATAAATTTTAAGGGGTCAATTTAAAGAAAATGATCTGCAAGCTTTTCCAGTGCAAACTGGTAAAAACTGAACTTATTAAATTTGCTCAATTTTTTCTTGTTCCTCTATCAACATGTCAAATAGACATTAAGAATTGTTATTAGGTGGATTTAGGATAAGTTTTTGAGGTAGATCTATGTGATTGAATTCCAATTCGAAATTTTACAATTTTGATAGCAAAACGACTGTGAAAGCTTTGAACTTGATTTTTCCAGGTTTTGAAATATTTCCTTTAAGTATTTTTGTCTAATTGATTTTTTTTCTGGGAAAAATACTTCAATTTAATCATTTATTTTTGTTATTTCATTATTGCAGGTTCGGTCTATGCATTTTAGATTAAATAATTGCCAGTTTGAAAATACAAGACAAAGATCAAATTTTTTAAAGGGTTTATTTGCCTTTTTATTCTTCCAAGTATTATAATATGCTACAATTCTAAATTAATACATTTAGTTCACTCAATTCAACTATTCAAAAACTAAAATACATCTCTGATTTCCAATTTTCACATAATTCAAAAGATAGAGTATTACACTTCCTTTATACGCATTTCTTCCTTTCAAACAGAGGTTACAACTCACAACTAGATGATTAAATTCAATACAATGATATAATTTTAGGAAGGTTATGCAATCCTTTATTTATTCCAAAAGACAACTTTACAACTTCCTTCTTTTTTTTCCAAAATCATATATTAGATAAAGGGCAGAATAATACATTTTCTTCTCACATGTTTCACATTTCCATTTTTCAAACTAGGATTTCATAGTGCATGCTAAATAGAGATTTCCAATGGAATAATATCATATGGACAAGAAAAAACCACATCCATTAATTCAAATGAAGTTCTCTTATAACTTCGCTTCCATTTGACTTCAAAATACAACATATAAAATACGTTTCATTCTTTTACATTCCAATTTACACTTCCATAAGCACTACAACATCTTTCCATTACAAAAATATACAAGTTCATCCACGTCAAGTGGGAAAGGTTACAATAAGATTTTATTTCACAAGGGGCTATTCAAACTTTTTTTTTTTTCCTTGCTCAAGAATAACAACCTGCATATTTCTCATTCTTCTAATTTGATCACAACAAGATTAGGGGAAACACAATGCTCTCCACCCAACCAAGACATCCAATGAAGAGGATAAGTCATCCTTCTTCATTGGCCCCCGAGCCCCAACCAAAATGTAATAAAAGGTGTGATCCAACTCATGTAACAAAATAGGCTTCCATAAACACACAAGCAACATCTCCACAAGAAAATACAGTCCAAAACAGAATGCAGTTTACAACTACATTAAAGCATGAAAAAAATTACTGAGGCTTCATTCAGTAAACCAAAGGAGCAAGAAACTATGGGGGATGCTTTCTTATGCCTCCCAAAGTGGAAATGGGTATCACCACCTGAGGAAAAACTGCCTATAATATATATATATATATATATATATGCATATATGTATACATGTATCATTTCAAATCCCTAACATGCCCTTATGCCTCCCCAAAGTACCCGTTATTCCTCCCATTTTCTTATGCCTCCCCAACCTCTTATGGCACCCCATAACGAGTAAATAAATGTAAGTTATTTCTTTGTAAGGTGGAACCCAAATCCCAACTCCCTCCACCCTTATACCTCCCTAAACCACACTTGTGCCTCCCACAAAATAACCCCATAGTCTTCTCCTACACCATTCCTAGGCCATCTACCCAAAAACCCACAAAACATGCCAAAACATTCACACATTAACATTTACATTTATAAAAGAAGAGTATTTCAAGAGCCAAGCTCCTACCTCTCCATGATGGAGTTGTTCCAAGTTCCAAAATTAGCAAGCTTTATCTCAATGCAAGCAATCCAAGAACATCCAAGCACAAGCATGCAACAATATTCCCAAAACTTCTTCAAAACAAGAGCTCCCAAAATAGTAAGGAATTCACCCAAGAATCTAGTCTCCAAAAATGAAGCAACCCAAAACAAGGCCAAAGAATTCAAAATATATAGAAGAGGAAAGAGAAGAGGATGAGGTAGATCCATGTGGGATGCCACATCACACATCCTCAACTCCAACTCATAAGTCAACTTCAATCTCCAAGGCACAATAAATAAGCAGGTGAATAAATGACAGTTTACTTACACACTCCAAAACAAGCCCACACCCCAAAGGACTGAAATTAAAAGTATGTAAGAAAAGTGCAATAAAAACATTCAAATTGAGTTAAAAAAATGAATAAAGAAGAGATAAATTTAACTCTCCAACCATAGGTATGGTTGGTAAATGCAAATTTAAGAGGTATGAGACAAGTTTAACTTGTCCCACAAGCCTCTAAAATCAGCCTCTAAGGAAAATTTCGAATTTCCAAGAAGGTGGAGTGTTTCACACTCAAAAGTTAACTTACACATCACTTACACATCTCTTACAACACTTACACATTACATTACTTATAACACTTTAAATCATGGCCAACAACTCTCATTAATTACCTTCTTATTCCATATCTGATTTATTTATTTTAACAATATGATTAATCACAAAATTTACACACCATTTAATAATTAGTAAAAGGGTAAAAGCACCACAAAATAAACACATGTCAAACATCAATAAAAAGGAATCAAAATAAATAGAATACACATAACCCTTGGTCACATTTAAAGGTGATCACCCCCATTGGAATCACTAACAATCAAACACACACACATGAACAATACAAGTTTTCATGGTGACCTTGTTGAATTCATCTATAATTCCAATGTGGTTGGTCTCCAATCCCCCGATGTTAGTTGTGATATTTTTAACCTTAACAATACAAATACCCCTTCAACCTCGTGGCCATATCAGAACATCCAAATGAATATAATATAATTTCAAAATCATCAATATATATATGAATCATAACAACATCCAGACAATCAACAATATCACTTACAATTTCATCATAGCAACTATATAATCATCAATTTTAAATTCAATTTTCTCAGTCTACTCAATATATCCAAATATCACATGTCCTAACAACATCCATATATATATATATATATATATATATATATATAACCATGTCCAAAAACATGCCAGCATCTATATAAAATGTCTCTAACAATCATCATGCATCATATACGAATCAGAGTCAACAATAATCCATGATCTGACAACTAAAACCATACTAAATCAAAACTATAATAATGTCCATAATATAGTAAGTAGTATCATGATCAATATCAAAAGTGTCGAAGGGAAGTGGGCACTACATCCCCCTCCCCTTAGACTCGACTTCCTTCTAGAAGTCACTGGAAAGAGAGATAGGAACAAATGCAATAGAAAAAGGATCACTCCATTATGGGATTTCTTACTTCAAATAGGTGTCGGTATACAAAACCTTATTGCCTAAGCCTTATTGCCGATCTATCATTTTCTTGAGTATTCATCGTTTTGTTCACATCTAGAAGCCATTACTTGTCCAGTTTCCAACAAAAATAAATGCGCCAACCCAACCTCCCACTAGTTTCTCCACATATTACTTCTAGATGATTCCATTTAGAAGCTCAGTATCCGCTTCATCTTAAAAAACAAGACTACTCTTGTTTTACGTATCTTTTGAGATCAATATCATGTCTTTCTTGGACAGCAATTGAACAACACCTTCTTCAATCTATCCCGTACCTTCCAAATTATTAATTAAAACAAGCCAATCCCATTTCTTCCATCTCATTCATTGGTATTTTGTGATAATACTAAAATTTCAGCTCCATTTCTGTTCAAATTTCATACTGCTAATTGATTGCAGTATGACTTATTTTTTCATATACAAGAGGAAAAAAGTGACCAAGATAGGGTTATTATCCACAACATGATCAGTTGATGTGCTGCCCACTACCGAGACATACAAAACAGTGCCCTCTTTTTTCGTATACACCTCTGAACATAATCACCTTGTGTCTACTTTGATTGTCAAACTATGTAAAAAAGGTGTTGGTGAGTTGGTAAAAGGAATCAATTGTCTCCCACTTAAATTTTCAAAACCCCAAAAAATCAATAACATGAACATCTTAATCAAGTGATATAAATAATTTTTAAAAACTTTTATTTTATTTTATGAAATCAATAGCATGAACATCTTGTCATATTTATGAATTTATAACTGGACAATGAATATAAAAATATCAAGAAGGAAAATACGAACCCCAACTAGATAGAATAGAGACGTATGGCCCCAACCCTCTATTATATTGCATCATTTTTTTTTTGTATTCAGTTGATATATTCTTAGTTTTTTAAATTGGTGTCGCTTATAAATTTAAAAGTGGGGGGCCTCTACCATTTAATATTATTTTGATTCTTGACTATAGACTTTGAACTATAAAATAGTATTTTGGTCTCACGTTCATCCAAAACAAATGAGATACAGAAAATAACATAACATAATTTATTTAAAAATTAAAAAATTAAATTAAATTGGTATATAAGATAACTAAAAATTCCTTAATAGTACATACTATATGATATGGAAAATAATTTCTCAAATTAAACTAGTTTCTTATTCCATTATAACATTTATATTTTCTTAAACTTCAATTTGTTTTAGTATATATTACGATTGTATCATTGGTTTCCATGTGATTGTAAATCCTAAACAATTTTTTTAGTCCTTTAAAAAAGAAACAACTTAGTTGGAAAGGGATTTTTTTTTTTTAAGTCCTTAGAATTTTCATATGCAATTGGCTAGTGTAATACTTGACATGTTAGATGGTGTTTATAATATAGATTTTAACCAATTTACAATATTATGTAAGTTTATATTTGAACAATAAGATGTGTTCTAAAGAATTTTAAAATTGGAAAAACATGGAGGGAACAATAAGACGGGTTCTAAATGTTCCCAAAAGTCTGAACAAAGATGGCAATGAAAGACCAATTTATGAAAGCCGAGGATCTTTCAAAGTGGAAGTGGGTTGAAGGCTGATGTACATATGGTTGACCCATATAGCAACCTTCATGACATGAGTACATTATCATGTGTAGTGTGTGTATAACTTATATGAGAATGTGTAGTATTTACAAAAGATTTATCAAGAGTTGTAAAATAGCTTGATTGATTTTAGAGGAAATAGGATAATGACCTTCTAGTTAGAGTATTCTTGTCATTTAGAATAAGCAGACATAATATTGTACCCCACTGAAATATATGAACTATAGACAATTGTATGTTGATGAGAAGCTCTATGCAATGGCATATTTTTCAAACCATGGTTATAATATGGATAAATTATAGCTTCATAGCAATATTGTAACATATATGGAATATAATTTTATATTCCCTTATATAGTGTGTGGAATATATCATTATTTTTGTATGTATATCAAATTTAGGTATCAACACAAGTTAGTTTTGAGACATATAAACTTTTAATTTCTCCACTTATACATACTATTTTCTATGTAAATAAATACGATTTAAAAATTTACTTGGTGGTTTGATAATGGACATCTTTTATAGTAGCAAAAATTCACATCAAATGTTACATGTGATATGTATGAAAAATATTGTTAATTATAGAAACTTATCAATTATGAATCACAAAACAACACTTTAAATCGTAGAATTTTAGAAATGAGTTATCATTCATATAAAATATTTACTTTAAATATCAAAGATACATTGTGTTGACCATTAGCATATGCAAGCAAGCTAAAAAATTTATGCCACAAAAATTAAGTTTTTCTTTTTATTTGGTAAGGATCGCATGCTAGTATCTAAAAAGGGCCTAATAAAGAATAAAAATTGTATCTATTATTTTTTATAAACCCATAAGCATGGGCTTGAAACAAATACATCATTACTATGAAGATCTAAATCTGTGGGACATTTTAGGCTCACACTGAGATTTCAAAACTACAATTGAAGGTGTAACGCACATGCACCCATTTATAGGGATTCAACATTGTTTGGGCTTTATATTGTTCATCTGATATACCATGTTTGCACTATGACAGTTGAGAGAGGCTATCACAATCACGCACCCCAGTTTGGTGTTTTGGTGTGGACTTATAATTACAAGTTAATTGACCATAGACTATGCCATAATACAAATATTCATTTTAACAATTTGAAATCACTTTCAATTCAATAAATCTTGTTTATCGAGAAGCAATCCCTCTGCCTCACTTACAAAATATGCTATGTGAAGACTTCTTCATTTGTCAAACTCCTATACTATTAAAAAATATAAGGAATATTCTAAAATGAGATTACAATCAATAAATTAATGTCATCGAGCTCAAAAATCATACAATTCTTTATTTTTTTACACAACTAACTACCAAAATTTGAAAGTAATTTCATTACATCATATTTCTAATTTTCTGTTGACCATAGAAATTCATATAATAATTTTCAAAGAAAAAAAAATTGAGTACATTCAAAAAACTCCACTATACTCAAAAAGTTAGTACGAATATATACTAGTATACATATATTAAATAAATCTATGTAAAGGATGTCAAGAGGTGTCATTCTCCATGATTCTTATTATCTATAACACAAAAAAACATTATACCAATAATATTATCTTAAATTTATTATAAAATGAAATTACTTTTTGTAATAAATTATATTTTGTTATAATTTAAGTATATATATTAAATATCTACAATTACACTAAAATAAAAATCATAGTTAATTATAAGGTAAAATTAAATTACATTTGTATTTGTGTAATTCAGGTGCACCAAGTAAAATTATAATTGTACTTGTTTTTATTTTGTGAGTGGGCCCAAATTTTTATTTCATGGGAACAAAATAAGATTTAGACATGGCTACGACATCAGACTCTTTCACTTCATATATACAACTATAGATGTCTCTTGGTATAATTACATTTTTGTATTACAAGGAAAATGTCTTCTCAATCTCAAAAACGGAGAGACAGAGAGGACATAATATAATGAAGATGATGAACTTGGAAGAGGAGGGGCATATTCGCAATGAGCTGCTCTAATAATATCACCTCTTCTAACGACACTACACTTCTTTGGTTTCACTCCAATCCTTACACACAAAATTCTAGTAAAAGCAAAGTTGCTCATAACATAAGACCTGTGTATGTGCTACACTCCATTTTAGCTTGACTGAAATCAAATAACTCTAACAAAATTTAACATAGATTTAAGAAATGGGACTGCTAATCTCATAAAATAATGAGGAAGAATTGGATTGGATTCAAGAAACAAGAGATGTAACTCTAATAATTAGGGACAAGCTTGAGCAGAGCATCAAGATTTCGAGCAGAGTAATAAAGAGCTAGGGCTGATCTAGTAACAAGGCTAAACCAAAAACATCCTCTACAAAATAATAACTCTTAATAGATTTGAACCAAAAATTTTAAATCCTCAAGTAATGTTTTGAGTAGAATACAAAATTAGAAGGGAAATGGCTACTAGAGGTATCTCTAATACCATCTCAGAGAGATGAAAAATATCATCCCAAAATCACTAATGTAAAACTACCATAACCACAACTTCAAAACATGTAAGCTTAGACATATGCATAGCTGAAATATTAAGCCAATAATGGAACATGTAATCTCTATAGTTGTTAATAAAACAATTATACTCCTAAAATAAACTTATTGCAAATGAGTGGTGTTAACACAGTTAAAACGAAGTACATTGAAAAATATCCTAAACCTCTTAGCAGTGTGAACATATCAACTCCAAAAAATATTAATTAGGTTTTTTTGTTGGGGCTTTATCAACTTGGCACTATGTTGAATGATATATTTACATGTCACTCCAGCAACATATTTGGACAATGTGCATGACGTTGTTCAGGGGGTAAAACATAGGTGAAATAATAATTTGTTGTAGCTTCCATCAAAAGGAAGTCAATGGGGAAGAGGAGAATACAGCTATGGTTACCAATTTTTGACACTTTCCAGTAGTGTCGTGCCATCTATAAAATGGACGCCTTCTAGCAAATTATTTAAATAAATTAGGTCTACCAACTTACTTGGTTGTTTTGTCGCTTGCTTAGTTTTTTAATAATGGGCATCTTTTATAGTAACAAAAATTCATGTTTATGGAAAACATTTCTATTTACTTAAATCCATTAATTTTGATTTCTAATTTATTTATTTTTTGATGAAATAGTCTATATTACTTAATAAAATATTATAGTCTATCCACAAAAAATATTGGTGGTAAAGGGCACACCCCATGATCAAACTAGCTGGCGGCTAGGAGACTAATGTATTAGGCCCAAGGGGCAACCAAAAACATAGCAACAATGCCAGAAAAAAAAGGAAAAAAAAAAGGCCTCCGCAACATCCATAGAGGCAGAGGGTGGCAGTGGAGGCCCTTTATCCTCTAGGTTAGTACCAGGAATATTATTGCCATCTAGAAGGGGCAGCCAGCCAGAAGTAACTTCTTCTTCTTTATCATCCTTCTGATTAGGAGAAATGGCAAGAGCCAATCGAGGGACTTTTCCAAAATTCCACCCATCCCACTGCATAAGAGGCAAGGAGTGGTGGTGGGAACCCCAACCACTGTGTTGTACGAATCGATGTGGGGACCTCTAACCACCTTGGTTGACAGGGCTCCATCGATGCTTAGGTTTCCAACTGGGAGAGAGATAACGATGAACACAGTCAACTGATCGGCCTCGGCCACGATTTCCTCTCGTAGGAACACTCCCAAAAGGGGAGGTAGGTGGTTCCCATGCCATAGTGCAAGGAGTGTTGGCCTAATGATCCAAAAGGATCTAAAGGTGCCACACTTCTAGTTCAACCTTGTGGGCTTGGTCCTAGATTTGTAAGAACACTATCGAGATAAGCATGTCCTTATCATAATGCGAAAGAATGCAAGAAACTACGGAATTAGCAAAAAATAGCATAATTGTGTTCTTTCCATATAAGAAAAAGGATCTCCACTCTGAAAGTAAGCCACACTTGTGCAAAATCATGGGGAATGAAAATAGAATCCCCTAGCAAAGCATGTTGCCAAAGAAATGGAGCTGGTCGAAACTACCAAAAGAAATCGTGGATCCAGGTCCAAATAGCCTAAGCTTTTGGGAAGTAGTAGAACAGATGTATGAGTGTCTCAATATGCCTACAAAATGGAAAAATTGAGGAGCAATCCTGTAATGAGCTAATCTGTGCTGAAGAGGGAGGCCTTGAAAAAACAGGCACCAAGAAAAATAAGATAGCTTGGGCTGAAGGATGGCTTTCCAAATTGTATGAAATCTAGCTTCCCAGGAGGACCATCCAGAATTGATAGACCATATGGAGTTTAGCAAGGCCACCATTGGCCACCTGGGGGTGAGCAAAGCATAACCTTTTCCTGGGGAGTAATTTAAGAAAGGGGTATCTAGAAATTTTTTCCAATCCTTCCACCAAGGATTGAGAGAGACATCACCAACTTTGTGAAGTAGCTAAAATAATATTTGAAATCATATACATCTTAGAAATATATTATCATTTTAAGAAAATATGAATTACGTGCTAACTATTTACATATGCAAGCAAGCTAAAAACATTTTTCCTACCATAGGAGTTTATAAAATCCCCAAAGGAAAACTTTGGGTACATTGACAAAAATTCATCTTCTACATCTCACATGGCCTCAGTTTTATCTTTTGGTGTGATTGACAAAAGATGGAAAAGGAACACCATTCCATTCACAAAGGTGTTGTAGAAAGATGCCGTCCTTACCACTTCAAACTAAATCTAATGTTTTTTTACATCAGTCCAGATGTCATTGTTGAGGAACTCAACACCTGGTCTTGAAAGACTAAAATGAGCTCTCTCCCTGCATTAGTGAGTTCCCTCATCTTGGTGTCTTTTCTCCTGCAAAAGAAAACAAAGGAGAAGACTAAGAAAATGGACCATCAATATTGAGGTGCAGCAGCAGCAGTCCTGTCTTAATTTCAGTTTCTCATTCTGCTACCCCCTAATGATGATGATGAATAATTATTACCACTCCCCAATTTTCTTCGTATTAACTCCATGAGCTGAGCTTCCCAAACATAATTACTAATACTATTAAATCTTCCCTTGTTCTTGAGCAATTCCATCATGTTCTGTAACTTCCAATATTAATTCTCGTAAAGGAGAGGGTCGACAAGAGTTTGGTAAGCCTGTTGAATTTGTAGGAATTTTCTGGTGCATTGCTATGTACCTTGGGATATTATAATATAATATATATGGGTTAATGGAGATGACAACATGTGGCATACATACCCTTAGTTATATGTATGGGTTCACATGGGATATAATAATATAATGTATATGGGTTAATGGAGATGTCGACATGTGCCACACATCCCCTTAGTTAGTTATATGGGCTCACATAGGAATTAATTATATTGGGTAATGGGTCGGCCTACATTGGGATTAGGTGTTACCGATCCTATTTAAAGGATGTGAGTATCATTATTAGGGGGTGATATATGTATGAGTTGAGTCTTCTACTTAGTAGAGGTATATTGGAGGTGTCCCCCTCGAAGTGGATTCCCATCTTGGGAGATTGTAGAGTTACTCCTTCCTTAAGGAGAATTGTATGGCTTTGCCCTACCTTAAGGGTATTATTTTTCATATATTGATATTAGGGCATCTTGGCCCCCAATATCTCTTGTGTTTTATTGTCTTCTGTAATTTACTGATTTATTATATGCAAGGTTCTTATCAAGTGGTATCAGAGCAGTTATCTCGGTAATTTGTGGGATGAAACCCTAATGTTGGATATTTGTCTATATCTTGAGATAGACTTGGAATTTTTTAGATTTTTTTGTGGGGAGTGGATACATAGTTCAAGTGATCTTCCCTCTGAATTTCAGATTTTTTGGAGCTGTTTTACAAAAGTTGTGTCTATTTTAGTGTTGAAACCCTAATTCTAAGGTTTAATTTATATCTTCTGAATAATAACGAATTAAGAAATATTTTTTTGGGGTTGTTGGTAATATATTAAACAGTGATACCAATGAAATTTCAGAATCAGTGGATCTATTTTGACAGATTTCTTTCAGTTTTAATGTTTTTCACTATTTTGCTCCATAGGCTGAAATTTGAGGAATTTTCCTGAATTTCTTACATTTTTGGAAATCCCTCAAAAATTTAGTAGGGGTTACTTCTTTGTGGTTTCAGATTTGATGCTAAATGTTGGACGAAATCATCAGGTAAAATATTGGTCAAAGGAGTAAGTTTGCGAAACCCTAATTTTTATGCATCATGGATGTACCAATTTTCTATGGTAATGAGGAAATTGATGCAAAAAAATGGTGGATACAATTTAAACAAATGTATTTTGAAGAATGTTTACAATGGGTTATTTTTTATCTTTGTCTTGGTGGGAAAGCGCAACATTGGTATTCTTATTTGGCTATAGATCTATTGGATTGGGATTGGGAGGAAATGGAGGATATTTTCTTAGCTAGATGGGAAACAAAAAAGAAACACAATTTTGTTAAAAAAAGAAGAAGAAGAAGCAATAGCATCAGAAGAAGAAGAAGAAAAAGAAGAAGAAGATAATGTTGATGGTGCAAAATAAGAAAATGTTGATGATGAAGCTGCTACATAGGATAGTGCATCTCCAAGGAAGCAAGCTTCAATATTTCAGTTTGAAGGGTGCATTCAAAGAAAAAAGGTAATTGTTTCCATAAACCCTAGCAACAAATATAACTTCATCAATATGGATGTAGCTCAAAATATACATGTGCAAACAAAGCATATCAAGGAATCTCAAATGGATGGTAAGCATATTCAAGTTTTTTAATATTTAAAGCTTTCTATGGATAAATATGTTTTACATTCATATTTTTATGCTTTAGACATGGATGGTATGGATATTTTTGTTAGATATCCTTGGTTAGAGACATTGGGAACAACTAATATTAATCTGCAAAAGAAATTCATGAAATTATGGTACAAGAGAAAGAAAATTACATTACAAGATATCACACTTAGCAAGGATAAAAGTAATGTAAAATTCGATCATGAAAATGAATTTGAAGATAGTGAATAAGGGAATATGGATGAATCAGAAGGAGAGGATGAAGAACATGATGAAAAAGTAAAAAATAGTTTCTCTACTCAAGAGAAAAAAGAAATATCAAACAAGTTGGAAGAGGAAAAGAAAGTGGAGGAAAAGATTGATAAGGTTGAGCATACTAAGGTTGCACCATATAGACACCCACATCAATTTGAGAGGAAAAAATCATGGAGACATGCTAGGACACACAAGGGCAGAAATCTATATGCATATACAGGGAATTAGAGGAGTAATAATTTTGGCTATACATGGAATCAATGGAACAATAATTATATGTCATGGAATCACATGAATAATAATTATGGATATGCATGGATTCCAAGGAGGAACACATATGGACCAGGATGGAATCATGTTTGGAGTAACATCACCCACTAGGATTTCATATGGGTGGTTAGATGATGGAGAATGGCGACAAGTGTGCAATAATTTAAAGCAGACTCATTATATGGCTTCTTCTTATGTTTCGGGGATGAAACATGTCAAAGAGGGAGGCAATGCTATGTACCTTGGGATATGATAATATAATATATATGGGTTAATGGAGATGCCGACATGTGACACACATCCCCTTAGTTATATGTATGGGTTCACATGGGATATGATAATATAATGTATATGGGTTTATCGAGATGCTGAGATGTGGCACACATCCCCTTAGTTAGTTATATGGGCTCACATAGGAATTAATTATATTGGGTAATGGGTCAGCCTACATTGGGATTAGGTGTTATCCATCCTATTTAAAGGATGTGAGTATCATTATGAGGGGGTGATCTATGTATGAGTTGAGTCTTCTACTTGGTAGAGGTATATTGGAGGTGTCCCCCTCCAAGTGAATTCCCATCTTGGGAGATTGTGGAGTTACTCCTTCCTTAAGGAGAATTGTATGGTGTTGCCCTACCTTGAGGGCATTATTCTGCATATATTGATATTAGGGTATCTTGGCCCCCGATATCTCTTGTGTTTTATTATCTTCTACGATTTATTGATTTATTATATGCAAGGTTCTTATCATGCATTCCTCTTTTCTTCAAGGAAGGAAAATGTCAGGATGATATTTTAGAGCCATCCCACGATATGCTCTCTTTATTTCTCACTCACTTACATTAGGAGATATACAGATCACATCATAGAATGATGATGTTGAACAACGAAGATGCCCTAATAATTCAATCTTTTCTAACCAGATCGCGAGATGAAAGAGGTATTCGAACCATATCGCAAGGGAAGAAGGGTACAAATCTCGAGGGAAGAAAAGGCTATTTTTCAAGGT
Source organism: Taxus chinensis (assembly GCA_019776745.2). Taxonomy (NCBI): domain Eukaryota; kingdom Viridiplantae; phylum Streptophyta; class Pinopsida; order Cupressales; family Taxaceae; genus Taxus; species Taxus chinensis. The sequence goes on from CM034148.1 coordinate 275,181,245, forward strand.
CAAATAAAGTTTCCAAGAAAGAAAACGAGGGTATTTGAATGACGACAGAATCAGTAGGACAAAGTCGTGAGGGCATTCGAGGAAGCAAACCCTCTATGCATTTTTAGTAGTCACAAATACAATCTTTTGGGGGAAAGAAAACAAAAAGATTGTTCGCTATCGCTGCCTCTCTATTCACTGGCAAGGCTTATCCATTTGTGCATTTTCTAGTACAAAATACACACAGCGGATGAGATAACGGTGAGTTTAGAAAAATTGTAAGGAGGCACAGTGAAGTTTTTTGAGCCACCTTTTGGGTTATTTGGAGCACACACCAAATAACAAGTTCGGATTCAGCGCCGTTCAGGGGGGATCAAGATTACAGGGTAGGAGGCAACGGTTCCAGGAAACTCTCAAAGGCACATTGATTCTAGGGAAAAATTTATTAAAGTGGTGGAGTGTTCTACGGTAGAATCCGACAAACACTGAAAAATCATGGTTAAGAATGAGGGATTCAAAGACAATCTGAACCTGGAGTTACAGAGGTACATTTCTCCAAAGCCACATTTACAAATGGTAAATGAAAATACAAAATACTCTCAAACTCTGACACTGGAAATAGGGAAAAAATGGTTTTTTTAAATGCAAAGCATTATAAGGGGATCTTATGATGTAGGCATGCCAAAAAGCTAAGACAGACTCAAAAGAAAAATATCACTTTGATTCTACTAAAACAAACAACCAGGAAAGGGAATTTTTTTTTCAAATATTATCGAATATAAGAAAAACAATCAATACGTAAGGAGGATAGAGAGGATCCAAAACTAAACAAAACAGAAAAAATTGCAAGAAACAAGGATGAAAGATAGGAAGCAGTGCAAGATCCTAAACAACTATATAGCCCTACATCTACCCCCTTGGCGTGGTCTTCAAAACTGTATGTAAATGAGCTCATGAGCATCAAAGAGAGACTTCAAACTTTAGAAAATCGGAACGTGCAAGAAGACAATGAGAGAAAAGAATGTGCAACACATAGACAGAAGTTGGAAAGGGAAAATAAAGTTCTTAAAGAGTAGGTGATAAATCTTCAAAACCTCATGGAAAGAAGGAAGTAAGATTTAGTCATTCTAAAACATGACTTAGGACATTTGAGAGTGGTAGGGGAGAAAAACATTGAAACGATAAAAGGAAATGAAACATTTCAGATAAATGAAATCCAATCAGCAATTAAAAACATGGAAATAAAAGAAAACCAATTAAAAGATCAGATAGAAGAGGTTAAATTTTGGTCACAAGTGGTAAGCGGATAATCAAATTAACAAAGACAAGTCATAGAGAAGCACATCAAAGGTCAGATAAAAGAAAAAAAAGACCAGCAGGAAAAGGATGTAAATTTTATCATCAAACGCTTAAGAGATTTTAGTGAAAAAGAGAGAACTGACATATTTGCAAGGGACTTCCTTAGAGACAAGTTGAAATGGACAAGGTATACATAACAAGCTAATAGGATTGGCAAGAGAATAGAGGGAGGAAAGGATCAACATGTGCAAGTTGTCATGAGAACCGTAGAAGACAAGATGGCTATCCTAAAAAGTAGGGGACATCTTCGACACACACATATCTAGACAAAGATTTAACATTTTCTCAACAAGAAGACCGAAAGAAGGAATGGGAGAAAGTGAAAAAGCAAGAGAGGTAGAAAAGTGGGCACAAATAAGGAATGGAAAGGCCCAAATCAGCGATTATTGGTCAAACAAGAAATAGAAGTTTGGGGGCCCGCGGGATCCCATGCACATAGTAAGTTGGAATTGTAGGGGCTATCTATGCAGAAGAGGACCCGGGTTGGGGCCCATAGTAGAGGGAAAAGATATTATTCTTCTTACAGAGACCCATGAACACGATGGTTGAAAAGTCCCATATTTCGAGGGGTACAAGAAAATTTCAGGTTGGAGTGAAGGAAGTGAAACAAGGAAAGGTCATGAGAGAATTATAGTGCTAATCAAAGAGGTGTGGTTAGGGATCATCAAAGTGGAAAAGGAAGATACAAATAAGCAATACATTTGGCTGAAAATATCAGATAACAAGGTAACAATTAGGTTGGCTTCTTTCTACTTTGCACCGAGAGGTTCAAAGACATATAAGAAAAGAAATTTGGATATGGAAGACCCATATGCTTTGTTAAAAAAGACATATCTGTGTTTAGTGCATCTGGGGAAATTATTTTGATGGGGGACTTTAATACAAGGACTACAAATAATCAGTCTATTCAGTAGAACAACAAAAAAGGTGGAGATGATAATCTACTTTGGCTTAACGAAGCAGAGGAAAAGTTTTTGGGAAAGACTATCTCAAGATGGTAATGGAGGGGTGAATCATTTTAGGGTTGAGCTTCTAGGTCTATGTAGCTTATAGGACATGGTTATTTTTAATGGCATGAAGGCTTGGCCAAAATCTAGCAATATCACTTGCAAAACTTACAATGGACAAAGTGTAGTGGACTATGTAATATGCACTCAGAGTGCTATTTGTAGGTTGCTCAAGTTTTAAATTGGAGATTGTCCTATTGAGCTCAAATCTGATCATAATCCTCTCTTGGTCAAACTTGATACCATTTCAAATCAGCAATAGAGAAACAAGTTCATCACAGGCAAGAGACATCTCCAAAACAAGGAAAAATCATTCTAAATAAATGAAATCAGGAAATCTTTGTGGGTGCCCTTGAACAACAATTCCATATGGCAAGAAATGATATCGAGAGCAATACAAACAAGCGGGCAAGGAGTTATGTTTGTAGTAAGTTGTTGATACCATTAATTCACAAGGCATTAAGTGCTTGCAAAAAATTTAAGCCTAGAAAGGGAGCTGCAAATATTTTTCCAACAAATCCGTGGTATGACGAAGATTGTAAGGCTACCAAGAGAGCTATGAGGGAAAGTGATGTGAACAAAAAGGAAAATAAAAATAAATATGAGAGACTGGTTCAACAAAAAAGAAACCTATGTGAATAAGAGAAGATCTGAATTAATTTCTCTCGGAAAACACAATCCAAAGGGATTTTGGAAGCAGTTGCAACAAAAGAAAAAATTCATAGAAAACAATATCACAACAGCTCATTGGTTAGAATATGTGAAGGCTCTCTATGAGCGGTCTCAACAGAAGGATATTCCTCCCATCATTCATAGTTCGATTGAACTTTTTTCGGAGGAAGACATCAAACATGGCATAAATAATCTAGCAAATGGTAAAGCTCAAGATGTTGATGGGTTGCAGGCTGAGTTTTTAAAGTGGGAGGTTGAGGTGCTCACTCCGCATATCAAAAAAAATCTTCAATAATGTTTTCCATGTTGGGTTCCCACTAGAGTGGACAACTAGTGTTGTTATTCCTCTTTTTTAAAATGGAGATATCGGTAATCCTTCTAACTATCGCACTATTATGATCAATCCTCACTTTGGTAAGCTATTTAGGGGCATGATAGAATGTAGAATCAGCAGTTGGGAAGAAAGAGAGGGCAAAAGGGCAAAAGGACAAGCAGGTTTCTGATCTAAACGTTCAACCATTGATCATTGCATCACTCTTAGGCACTTGATTGAAAAGGTATGGGATACCCAAGGGGATGAAGCTTTTTGTTGTTTTGTTGATTTTAAATTTTTTTTTGACATGGTTCCTAGAGACAAACTTTGGAACAGGGATGGAGGAACTTAAGATTCCAGATCAGCTCAGAGCAGCAGTGCATACACTTTATGAGCAGGTTAGAGCTAAAATCAGAACAAGAGAAGCTATGTCTGAATGCTTTGGTAGTGACATTGGGGTCAAACAAGGTTGCCCTCTTTCTCCCACTTTGTCTAGTTTATACATTGATAAGCTTGAACAATGGTTACGTAAAACCGAAGGAGAAGGTGTCCAGTTGGCTGAGTACGTGGTGAAGTTACTCTTCTATGCCGATGACCTTATCTTAATCTCAACATTTCATAACTGCACTCTGCTCTGGTTTCACTCCAATTCTCACCCGTGAAATTCCAGCACAAGCAGACTTACTCATAACAGAAGACCTGTGTAAAACACCAGTCACAGCGGCTGATGCACTGCACTCCATTACGGCTTTGCAATCAATAACCACTAAGAAATTTGGGCGAGTATGAAGAAATGGGATTAAATTAATTGGTAAGATTTGTTGGGTTTGGAGAAACAAGACATGATATATATTCACACATCAGTGATAAAAAAAAATGATGACCTTCTACACGGGCTACCATCTAGAATCATGACGTGGAAACATCTAGAAGTATGACGTGGAAACATCTAGAAGGATTCGGTGAACAAAGCAGTGATCACCTCCGCGTTCCCGGGAAGGTTTAATGTACAGAGAGCATAGCTTTGGACATGCTCTTTCTTCGTCATAACTTACGTAACATAACAAACCGATAAACAATTACAGCAAAACGTTAAAATAAAATGTTAACAATACGATAAGCTGACAAACCTTTTACTAAATATTTCTTTATTCAATCAGAGGATGTCACCATTTACACTTTTAGTTGTCAATGAATATTAATAATTGCATGCGCGGAAGGAAGGATGTTGCGCAAATAAAATCTGTAAGAAGTGTACGAAAGGATTCACTGAGGAGTCAGCAACGTGAGAATGTGAGGCATACACAAAAAGCGTGATGGATGCACGACACGAAAGAAGACTGTTGAAAGTCAACAACACAACAAGGAGGATTGCGGGGGATTGTGCGCACAGTGTACAAGAAGAAGTCTATTGGTGAGAAGAGACTGGTGCGTAATATTTAATTGATGTTGCTATCTTTGGAAAGAGAAGGGGCATCGCACAATTTAATGTCCCACACGGCATGACGAGGAGATAGCTGACGAAGAAGACCCTAGTTTATAAAGCATGCACAAAGAGAGAAATCAAAGGCGTGGAGATGTGAGAAGCACCAAAGAGAAGGCAAGGTGTTAATGAAAGCGAGGATGGTATCACGATGAGATATGCGACAAATACTCTGCACAAGGTGCAAGACCACGGGAAAGTGTTTCCTGATCGTAGACGCCAACAAGAGCACCGACAATCTTGTTACAAAGGAGATGGTGCAGAAGTTGGGATTGACACACCGGAGACATCCCAAACCATACATGATGACTTGGTTGTTTCAAGGTTAGGAGGGCATTATGTGAGAACAATATGAAGTGGAGATGAGGATTGGAAGATTCATTGATCAAGTATTGTGTGACATCCTACCGATGGATGCATGCCATGTCTTGTTGGGGAGGTCCTAAAAATTTGATAAAGAATATATCTATGATGGGAGAGGAAACAAAGTGAAGGTGTGCTAGGATGTGAAGACAATTTGTTTGTCCTCACTAAGAGAAGAAGGCAGGGAACACCAAAGTCACATGGCATTGTGTAAAGGAGATGAAGACCAAGTATGTGCAGGAGACCAACTAGGTGATGCAAAAATACTAGGGAGAACACCAGATCAACTATTTATATGTCTTGTTAGTTGTTATTTAGATATTAGTATGGGAACTTTAGAAAATATAAAACAAAAAAAAAAATCTTATTAACTTTCTCATGCATCAATTAATTGTATGTATTGTTGGGTACTATTTAGATATTCGTTTGTGAAGTTGACCAAATAAATAAGGAAAACCAAACTTTCCTCATCTCAACATTTGTAATTTTTTTGCATATTCTAATATTTCACATAAATTCTTTGATTTAGGTATGCATTCGTTTTTTAGAATAAGTCATTTGTAAGATTTGTATGATTGATGATTATGTTATCATAGGATTTACAATAATTAGGATTAGGCAATTGTCAATATTTTTTATAATTATGAAATTCAACACAAGAGATGTCGATATTCACGACTATAAATTATGTAACCATCATTAAATGATGCAAGAGCATCCAGGGTGTCAACCAACCTTACATCCTAATTTTTTTTCTATTAATTAATTTTTGCTAACCGGCCTTCACATTACCCCATCACATATCTTCAATATATCCACATAATTTTGGTACCCTTGCATTTCCTTAAGTGGTCTTAGTATTATGATGTCACAACATTGCAATGCCCTAAATTATGATGTCAAGGAAACCGTGACGACTCAAGGTTAAGAAAGCACTTAGAATGATTTATTTAAATCCCAAGTGTCCTTTTATATACTAATGGTCATGAGTTGATTTATGCTTATAACAATCCCCAAGAATCATATAAGGGAGCTGACGTAGTACTTTGGGCCTGCAAAGTCATGATGTTATGCCAGAGTTTGAATACATGGAAATGAAACATGTGAGATTTCAGACTTTGTCCACTTGGTAAATGCAAGACTGACCCATCTTTTCCATTGTGTTCATAAATCAAAAGGACATTGGGGACTATTTTAATCATGGATTATAAAATATTTGTTTCATGCTTCACATGCCCTTCCTAAATTCAAAGAGATTTTGTTGGCCTTGTGAGCACAAGGACCCCATGATATTGATGGGCAAGAGAATCACAAAGGGGGTCTTATGCCTATTATCTAAAGTGAAGGAAGAATGACATTGGAGAATTTGATGGGACATGATTTTCACAAGAGGGCATGTATGCACATAGATTTGGTCTCATTGGATAAATGTCTTCAAGAGCTTTTAATTGTAAGAGGACACGAGTGGATTTCTTATGCATGTCAAACCCAACATGAGTATGTAAATCATACAATCCATCTTTATATATTTTGTATGCAAAGGCTCATGGAAATAAATTTAGTTGGGCACTAACTATAGATATTGATGCAACTCATAGAGTTACACGTAATTTGAAAATTTGCTCAGGATAGATAGGACTCTATCTTAGGGTAGATGTAAATGCCAGCTAAAATCTCCCACTTGAGACCCATGAACAACCTAGGTTTAGTTATAAAACTATGGAATAATTTTATTTTAAAGTGTTAACAACCAAAGTCTCAAGGACAATTAAATTCATCTGATAACTTTTCCCATTACAATAATTACTAATTCCACATTATAAAGTAACAAGTGTAATAAGTCCACACCTAGCTCAAATCTCCTAAGAGATTAATTTAATCACTAATGACATTGACATTTTAGCTAAATATTCTCTTATAAGAATTTTAGGGTTAAGGGACCAAAACAATTAAATACCCAAGGTATTTAATTCCACAAGATCTAAGACAAGAGCAATGTTTAATTATAGTGGGGGAAAAGAATACGTATTTAAAATCATTAGAGTAAATTCTAACTTACCCACTCCAAGAAGTCGGTTAAATATTCAATTTGATTTTTCCCATGATTAACACAACTAAAAATTATTGAAAACATTTCCATTAGATAGGGAATGTCCTCACCTTTCCGGTGATATAAAGAATTCCTCCTAACTCCTCATATTTCTCAAGTTATGGACCGGCGGAACTTGGGGTGAAATTTTTCCCAAGAGCGGGCTTGCGGGCCTGGGGAGGAAAATTTTCCCCAACTCAGGCCTACGGACTTCGGAGATAAAATTCACCTAGAGGAGAAAATTGAACCGGCAGAGTGGGGAAGAAAACTTTTCCCAAACGCGGGCCGGCAGAGTGGGGAAGGCATTTAGCGCTTTTTCCCTTTTGGGAGAAAACGAATTTTAGACCCGCACCTCCGCCAATGCCCAAGGAGGCCATGTGGAAACTCCTTAGTGGCTGCGGGTCAGCGAGTGAACGGGAAACATTTAGAAAAATTGAGTATTCACAAGGAAGGGCAAAAAGGTCGAAAGGCACTCATGCCTCCACTGACGCGAGAAGATACAACGTGTCTGCCAACCGTTGGCTACGATTTGGCAGGCTGGTGGGGTTAATTTGGAAATTTTGCCCAAAAATTTTCTAGACGGCATTAAGGACTTGAAAGGACCCGTTCCTCCGCCGACGCCTTGTGAATGCCACGTGGTAGCACTTGATTAGCTGAGCGCCGGCGGGGCTGCGAGGAAAACTTACAATTTTTTCCAAATTTATTTTTGAAAGGGCTTGATGTTAAAATTGATCCGAACCTCCGCCAATGCCCAACAAAGCCACGTGTCGATCAATTATTGGCCGCAGGGTGGTGGGGCCGCAGAGGAAAATTTTCCAAATTAACTGTTTGGACTTGGATCATTTTTGACAAAATGAAAGTTTACGGCTTAGCGGAGCAGCAGGAAAACTTTACGACTTTGCAATTTTTGGGCTAAAAGACAATATAAAGGAAATTTCTAGCCCACGGGTCTACGCTAAATAATATTTTATTCAATCAAATTTTACAATTAGATTACTTTTTGAAGCCAAATGAAATAAAAACTTCATAAGGATATAACTTTTTGAATGGGAACTTGGTTTTTCGACAAACAAGGGACTTTATGGAAAGCTCTCGACATGTCCTCTTTGCACAGAGATATTAAGAATTTAATTTTGATAAATTTTAAAGTGTCAATTTTGAGAAAACAATCTTTTTATCACTTATAAAGTGAACTGGTATTTTTAACTTATCAATTATTTGTTCAAATCCACCATTAATTCCTTCTCAACATGCCAAACAGACATGGAGGATTTCACTTGGAAGAATTTAGGATAAATTTCAAGGATTAAAATGTTTGATTAAATATCAATTTGAATATCCCCAATTTAACAGTAAAAATGACTTAGAAATTGTTTGAGCTCGATTTTGAAAGGTTATATGAAAATTTCTTAAGTATTATAGTTTTTTTGGGATCGTTTTGATCTTTCTTAACTTGTATAAATGTTTCAAATGTCTTTCCTAGTCTGCAGGGTAATTTTGTACACTTTCTGATAATTATTTGCCAGTTTAAAAATCATGTAACAGAGCTCTACAACTTCTAACTCGAATTGATCCATTACATTTACCAAACTTTAAAATATGATTTAATTCTAATCAAATATTAAAATGTTCTATTTCCTTCAATCAAAATGTAGAAACAAGAAAGAAATTTCTATTTCCTTTCCAAAAAACGTGTTTTTCAAAATACAGAGGATGCAATAATTCTGAACGCATTTTCCACATTCGAACAAAGAATTGTACAACATTTTCAAAGCATATTTCAAAGAATAATAACTTCATTTTATAAGGTAAAACAACATCTATTCAATTGAAAATATTTCTTTTACAACTTCTTTTTTTTTATCAAATACAACTTTACAATCACAATTCCTCATTACATTAGTTTTTACAAACAGAATACTAAGTATATTTCTTTCACATTCAAAGGGGATTTTATTTCCAAAACATAGTAACTCTTCAGCAAAAAATGTATATTAAATTTTCATCCACATTAAGTGGGGAAATGGTTTACAAAATAAGTTTCACAAGGGACTATCAGAGCTCTGTCTTCTTCCTCAATTACATTATAAAGAATACAAATTCCTTTCACATTTATTCAAAAACATAAAACAAAGTATATCTCTTTCACATTTTGAATTGAAATTTTCATAGCTAATACAATATATCTTTACATCACAAATAATGTACAAGGTCATCCACTTCAAAGTGGGAAGGGGTTACAATAAGAACAATCTCAACAAGGACTGGAAAACTTATCTTTCTCCTCTTCTCCAGAACAACAACATGAAGATCATCCTTTTTCTTTATTTTAATTTGATCACAATAGAATAGGGGGAAAGGAAATGATCTCAACCCAACCAAGACATCCAATGAGATGATAATCCATCCTTCTTCATTGGCCCCTGAGCCCCAACCACAATGCAATAAGAGATTTTTTTCAATACATGGCAACAATAGGCTTCCACAACATAAAGATAGATTTATCATTCAAAACACAATCCAAAACAAAGCTACAGTTTGTAACCACATAATAAAGACAACAAATAACACTCAAGCTTCATCATGCAAGCCAAAGGAGAAAGAAACTATGGAGGATTTTGCTTATGCCTCTCAATTGGAAATGGGTATCACCACCTAAGAACAAACCACCAAAATATATCATTTCAAAAGCTTGACATGCCCTTATGCCTCCCCCAAGTACCCCTTATTCCTCACATTTTCTTATGCCTCCCAAACCTCTTATGGCACCTCATAACGAGTAAAGAAATGCAAGCTATTTCTTTTCCTAGTAGAGCTCAAATCCCAACTCCCTCCACACTTATACCTCCGTAGAAAACTTATCCTTCCCGCAAAATACCCCATAGACTTATCCCACACCATCCCTAGGCAGTCTACCCAACCAGCCAACAAGAAATAACATACATACAACCATTTACATATTCGTAAAAAGGAAAGAAGAACATTTCCAAGAGCCAAGCTCTTACCTCTCCATGATATCAACATTAATCAACAAGTGTGTAATAATCTTCAATATCCTCCAAAAGCAAAAAATATTAAAAGCAAAATAAGTCACCGAAAATGAAGCAAACAAAGTTCTAGTAACCTCCCAAAAAAGACAAGTAATTCGAATATATAGAGAGGGAAGAAAAGAGGATGAGGTGGATCCAAGTGGGATACCACATCACACATCCTCAACTCCACCTCATAAGTCAACTTCAATCTCAAAGGCACAGTAAATAAGTATGTGAATAAATGATAGTCCTACTTACACACTTAAATCAAGCCCATACCCCAAAGGACTGAAATTGAAAACATGTAATAAAGTGCAGTTAAAACTTACAACTTGAGTTACAAAAATGCATAATGAAGTCTAGATTTAAACCCTCCAACCATAGGTAAGGTTGTCAAGCAAATTTAAGAGGTATGGGATAAGTTTAACTTGTCCCATGTGCTTTCAAAATCATCCTCCAAGGACAAATTAGAATTTCAAAAGGAGGTGGAGTGTTTCATACTCCAAAATTAATTTACACATCTCTTACACATCACTTACACATTTCTTACAAAACTTTAATTTTAGGCCAACAACTCTAATAATTACCTTCTTATGTCCCAATTTGAGTAATTAATGTTAACAACATGTTTACTCACATTAATTTACCACAATTAATAAATAATGAAAGGGGTAAACACATAACTTAATAAACACATACAAACATCAATAAAAAGGAACCAAATAAATAATCACACATAACACTTGGTCACATTTAAAGGTGATCCCCCCCATGGTAATCCCTAACAATCAAACACATACACACGAACAATAGAAGTTTCCATGGTGACCTTGTTGAACTCATCTAGAATTCCAATGTGGTTGGTTTCCAATCCCCTGATGTTTGTTGTGATATTTTTAACTTGCACAATAAAAATACCCATTTGGCCTCGTGGCCATATTAGAACATCCAAATGAATATAATATAATTCCAAAATCATCAATATATATATAAATCACAATAACATCCAGACAATCAAAAATATCACTAATAATTTCATTAGCAACTATATAATCATCAATTTAAAATTTAATTTTTTCAGTCTACTCAAAATATCCAAATATCACATGTCCTAAAAACATCAATAAATATATATATAACAATGTCCAACAACATGTCAAAATCTATGTAAAATGTCTCTAACAATCATCATGCATCATATATGAATCAGAGTCAACAATAATCCATGATCTGACATCTAACATCATATTATATCAAAACTATAATAATGTCCATAATATAATCAAAAGTTTCGAAGGGAAGTGGGCTCTGTAGTAGAGATCATCAAAGAGAAATGGTTTCTCGAATAAGCTAGATAATTATGTTTGAATTACATAAGAGATACAATGATCTTAGATATACAATTCTACATTGATTAAAGTTAGGAGTTTCAAGAAATATGGTGTAGCCCGTAAAAGAAGATGAATATGGTCACATAGGAGAAGGATCTAGAGAAAATAACATTGAAGTGTTATTAGTTACGATAAGAGGCTTAGAAGATCTAATGAGAGTCTAATGTATTTCATAGTTTTTAATAACTTGTTGTATGAACTTTTGAGACTCATTTAATGTGTGTAGGAGATACTTAAGAGCCAAAATGCTGTAAATCTTGTAATTCTTGGATATATTATAATCCAATTAGATTTTTTTATCCCTTTTCACATTTTGTTACATTGTTTCACATTCATAAGCATGTATTAGCTAGGACCCCTTATTTTGAAAACACTAATTTGAATTAGAATTCACTCATATGATTTACAAAGAGAATTGCAACAGTAAAATACATTAACTATCTAGATTAATAGGTATGAAGTTAATATTTAACCAAAATAAAAACATAGAATACAGGTGATGTCCTTATTAGGTTATAAATCTATAGAATAATTTTATATCAGATTTCATGATTAAATATAGTGATATTCAAATATGAGAAAGTGCAATATAGGTTGTTGCACCTGAGGGCTCTGTATGGCCATTCTCAATTATATCCCACACATCCCGAGGTCTGAATACCACCTTCATGGTTAACGACTAGTCTTCATAATTCTTTCCATTAAATTGCATTGTCTCCATATCGTATGTGTAAGCATAGCTTGCTACCAATTTAATAATCTATTGAAAAAAATTTATTTGATACTAATTTGTAGAAAATTTAGAGTCAAACAACGAACAACAAAACAAATAATAAAACTTACAAATAAAAATAGAGTAATATCCAAACCAGCACTATTGTGCGTAATCATTAATTAATTTATTCACTGTTAGAGATTTGACTCATTACATTCCAAGCTATGCGTGCAACACTTTCTCATACATCTATAGCTTTAGTTGTGTGATCCTACTGATTTTAAAATTGTTTCTAATTATATAAAACTGACTCTAACTAGAGTTGACTGTGAACTGCTCTAAATAGAGATTTTACAAAAATAAAATTGTAGCTTTAAAACTACCACATGTTACACATGCAAAAAAAAAAAATTGTTTTATTTGATTAATTTAATTCCTAAACTATAAGACAAAGTTGGAATTAACTAAAGCATAATAAATCTAAAATTATCTTTCCTTAAAAGTTATGGGAGAAATTACATGCTTCACATGCATGCATATTTCCAACATTGGGGAGAGCATGCCAATATGACAAAGAAATTATCTATGATGTGAGAGAAAATAAACTGAAGGTGTGCCACGATGTGAAGAAATGTTTTCTATCCCCACTGAGAGAAGAAACCAATATGGAGCAGCAAAGCCACATGGTGTTGCATAGAAGAGAGAAGATGAAGTATCCTCAGAATGCATAATGAGAAAAGTATCACTAGAGAAGCCTTTAAAGGAAAAACGTTCATGAAAAGTAGAAGCTTACAAGGGAGAAGTTTTTAGTGGGAAAAGAATGAAAAATTATCCAAGAGATAGATCTATTTAGAGGAAGAGGTCAAATGGTAGTGAGTTTAAGCTCAACAAAGTGCGCAGGATAACATAGAAGAGTCACCAAGAAGTGGTGAAGGACTATAAGAGATGCAGAAAGAAGAACCAAGTCCACAATATGAAACAAAGGATGAAGGAGCTAGGACTATCGACCCCAATCATTTTATGGGTGGTTCCAGTGCTCACTCTGTCTACTTAAGGTAGATTTGAAGTCTTAAGAAATTGTGGCGTTTGATATAGTAGAATATAATATCCAAAGCAATCACGCACAATTTTTGCTAGGTGTTGGTGTATGCAATGTTGGAGAGTGTATGGAACATGGAGATGGAAAAACATATAATGAGACGGTGAGTGTGGCGAAGTGTGGTAGTACTTTTCATAATGGAAATTAGTAAGGAGCACATCGTAGATAGGAGTGTGAAGTAGAAGTGGATGAGTAACTAGGGGCAGAAGATTTTGAAGAGTATTATAGTAATGGATGAATAATATCATGCCATACTCATATGATTTTGGGAGATTAGTAATATTTTTCCTAGCTTAAGAGAGTGGATACATAAGGATATGTTGGAGGAAGGATGAAATTCCCAAAGAGATTGTACTAAAGAAAGGTAATGATTTATCTCAAAGCAAAGAGTGCACGATAGAATAGAGAAGAAGTGTGATAGAATTGGTGGTTAGAAGAAAATACAAGATAGTTTTCAAAAGATGTGTAAAAAAAGATGGTGAAAAGGAATTAACAGTCAAAGGATTAAAATGAATTGATCGATGTGGAACAACAAGGAAAGATATAGATGGAGGTATCTCAGTGCATTTAATCAGATCAAGTTATAATTTGAGTTTGAGAAATAAGATCTGGAAGTATCTAGAATGGACTATCCCTCCCAAAGGATATTAAAACAAAGAGAGAGAAGTGAGATAATGTATTTATAAAGATAGGATGAAATCACAATTTTTGGACTATTCAACAAAGGAATATGAGATGCAAAAAGAGTGAGAAAGATAGATGTGGGAAAAAATATTAAGATGGATGTGGGAAAAGTTACTATGTTTTTATTGAGGAATGATTAAACATTTACATTCCTTCTAGAATATTTTACAAATCATATACCATTGGTAGTAGTTAGGAGTGAAGTTTTCACCAAAAGGAATCAACCTTTGAATATTCCCTTGCTGAAAAGTGTCAAATTCTAGAAACTTTTTCCACCAATCCAAAAAAACATGATTTTCCCCTCCACTTTTCGTCGACCCTTTCTATATCTTATTGGGATTTTCGGAGTGCATTTTTAGTTATTTTATATTAGATGGAGACAAGAAATTGTCTTCTCATTCGTTTTGTTTATTGATGACTGTCTCTTGCACCATTGTTTATACCCAATGTCAATGTTCATTATTTTCTTCTTGCATCAGATTGTTTCTTCTCTTTACAACCATCATTTTGTCTTCATTGTACCAACACTTTTGCCTTAAATGCCCACTAAATAGTTGTCCTTTGTATTACCTACCTACCTCCATTTTCACATGGTTGGTAAATTCATGGTGGAAAGATGGTTAAAAGAGATGTCAAAAATTCCATCTCTCCTCCTACAAAGTCCTTATATATTGCTCATCATTTTTCTTTTTGTAGTGCCCACTTCCCTTCAACACCTTTTGTTATTGATTACGATACTGTCAACTATACTTATGGATATTATTATAGGTTTTTATTTGGCATGATGTTAGATGTTAGAGATCATGGATTGTTTCTAATTTCAATTCATATATAATGCATGTGAATTATTAGAGATATTTACATTGATGTTGATATATTGGTTACATGGTTATAATTATTTATTTCAGACATGCGATATTTCATCATATTGAGTAGACCTAGACAATTGAAATAATATTATGATTATATGAATATTGATGAAATGCAGAATAGAAATGTTGCTAGAAATTGTAAATGATATAATATTTTCCTAGATGATATTTGATTCATATATATATTATTGTGGATTTATATTGTATACTTTATCCTAGATATTTTTGATGTGGCCATGAGGCCGAAGGAGGTGTTATGTTTTTTACAGGTAAACATGTCACAACAAACATCACGGGGATTAGAGACCAACCACATTGGAATTCTAGATGAATTCAATAAGGATCACCATGACAACATGTGTTTGTGTGTGTGTGT
Source organism: Taxus chinensis (assembly GCA_019776745.2). Classification (NCBI taxonomy): domain Eukaryota; kingdom Viridiplantae; phylum Streptophyta; class Pinopsida; order Cupressales; family Taxaceae; genus Taxus; species Taxus chinensis. Next base: position 275,196,679 of record CM034148.1, read on the forward strand.
TTGAATTTTTTTAGGGGGAAATTGTGACCAAGGGGTTATCTGTTGTATTTTGTTTAGTTTTCTTTACTTAATGTAGTATGTGATTTTTAGTGATGTAATTTACTTGTTTTTATTATTTAGAAAATGATGTATTCTTTCCCTTTATCGTAATGGGTTTTAGTGTCATATTTAAGTCAATTAATCTTGTTATTAAATAATTGTGGATGTGACCAAAAGTTTTCATTTATTAGACTAGATGGATCTTGTGCTTGATGTTTTAGGATTAAGTGCTTGTGACCTTGAGTGTTGTACACTCTACAACCTCATGGAAATTCGAATTTGGCCTTAAGGGCCAATTTTGAAGGTTTATGGGACAAGTTAAACTTGTACCACACCTCTTAAATTTCTATGCCAACCCTACCTATGGGTTGGGGGGTCAAAATCAGACCCCATTATGTGTTTTGGGAAGACAAATTGTATGTTTTTATTACACCTTCTTACATGCAATTACATATAGTCCTTAAGGGGTGCAGGATTAGATTGTTTGTGTAAGTAAAATGTCAATTCTTCAACCACTTATTAATTGTGCTTTGGAGTTTGATGTTTGACTTGTGAGGTAGAGTTGAGGATGAGTGATGTGGTATCCTACATGGAGCCACCCCACCCTCCTCTCTCCATTTTCTATTTATTCAAGTTCTTTTTCTTGTTTGGGGGTTAATTCATTCTTTTGTGCTCTTGTAGTTCTTGGAGTTAGAGGATTTTGGATAGCTCGTGGTCTTTGTGGGAGCTTGGAGTATGACTCTTTGAACAAGCTCTACTACGGAGAGGTAGGACCTTTACTTTTTCTTATGTTATTCCTTTATTTTGTGTTTTTGTACTTATTTTGTTGAGTGTTTGGAATTCTTGTTGGGTACTTGGGTAGATTTCCTAAGTGTGGTGTAGGAGGGGACTATGGGGAGAATTAATGTAGGGAGGCATAAGATTTATTTCATGTCT